>CM075173.1:44329070-44929070 GCA_037576465.1 Parascaris univalens | reverse complement strand
ACGCCTCCGAATCCCTGATCGCCTTCCATCGACCCTACAATCATATATGACATGTCTGACTGCCTCTGGCCTACCAAAGCATCTATTTCATTCTTATCAACGCAAGCATTGATCCCTGTAAAAGATTTGAACTAACTCGAACGGAAAAATAGAAATGGAAGATGCTATATGAGCATTCGCAGTATGGGGCCATCGATAACAATATCTTCAGACAGCACAAATAAGGATTATCATCTCCAAGGGATTAGGCATTTTCCTCAATGATCACTTACCCATCTACTCAACAAAGACAACAAAGTGTACAGCACAATTGAAGCTGAACTAAAACGATATATTCTCAGCTGGATAAAACGTCGTCTTTTACGGTATCTTCACTTCTCTATGTTCTTCTCTCAGAAAGCTGAAGAGAAATCACGGCGAACACTTCAGCTATGGCTTAGTGAACGAGTATTTCAACTCTGAAATTGGAACACACTTGCTAAAACTATCAAAAACGGCAAACAGTTTTCCAATATTGAAATGTTTCGATCGGAACCAAATAGGACAGTTAATATTTCGCACTCCAAATCTATTCGATGAAGTGTTCTACTGCTAAAAGAACGTGATCATAGGTGATCTTCTAGCAAGTACCGCGGCAACGCGCCGATACAGTTGACAATAAACAGCTTCACGATCGTCAAATATGCTTGTCATATCTTTAAACTATCTTCTGTAGCACAACATTCGTTATTTAACTTACTTTATACGGCCAGCTTTACTGATATTCCACTTATATACAATCTACAAGGCTACTTCGTAGAATACGGCAATGCTTCAATGTTTCACTATTTTTTAACACGTCCATCAAGGCTCCATCTCGCAGCGCCCGAACCTCATTCAGAGAATGCATCGACTGGTCGCTGCCCCTCATTTCCGTCAGCTTGGATGCCCAATGCATTACCGTTACACAATTCATCATTGAATTCAGCATCGAAAAGTTGCTCGTTTCAACCGTAGCAACTTTGAGCTAATGGAATGAACGTCGATAAATGCAAAAAAAGTCTCGTAAGTCGTAGAATCGAACTTAATGGAGTCAAACAACTGCAGTATTTCTAATATTCTCGGGTTAATTAGTATAAAAAAATTATTTGCAGGTCAGCATGTGAGTGAAACAAACACTAGTTGTAAACAACAATAAAAAACACGTCAACGAAGCATTTTTAACTATTTAAGCCGTGTTCACAAAACGTGAGTGAGCTAGAAGACCAATCAATAACCCGTTCAAAGCAGATAAATATTTCTCAATAATGCAAACCTCTGCAAAAAAACAAACCAGGTGTTTGTCAGCGCGTAATAATTTCGCCTAGTTCACCCACTTCAAAATGACAAACTTTAGACTGCCAGAAAAAAAAGAAGAAAATAACGACGAGGAATCAGTACCCAATTCCAAGCGTCGCGAGGCTCTCTTATGCCAAGTCGGATATCGCGTCTGCAGTTACGATCGATTTCGCGCACATTTGCTTCAGCACGCGTGATCGGCTTGCAGAGAGGATGATGCGTCGGGAATCGATTACCCACTATCGTCCCGTCTTTCACCTATAATTACCCGCTCTCACTGTATCATCTTTGAGATCTCTAATTAGAGGCAATTTGCTTCATATATACGGCTGTCATCTCGCACGCCTTTTCCACTCATCCGACTGTTATGCGTTTTTCAAAGTTTTTCTTGACGGCACTTCATGCCATTTCCGTGTTCCCCCAAGGAATAATAATACTGTGCGCTACGTGAGTATATTGGTTCATCTGCCTTTAAGATTCTAACTCGCATAATGAGAACCGCAGGGTGATCAGTTCCATATTCATAGTGGATTCGAAACAGAAACCCGATTTTCTGCTTCCTCATACTATCCAGATAAGATGTTAGGTTTCCTTAATACATTAGCATAATCATATAAGAAGCGATAAACGCCTCATTACGCATTTTCAATGCTTTCGCGCACCTTACGAATCGACAACGTTGATAACTCGAAAAAATTTAACGGTGTATATCATATCAGCTTCGTTGACTCGTTTCCCTACCCGCCTAATGTGAAAATCTCCGATCTTTGTAATGAGCTCTTCAAAAACCGGATGCCGTAAAAGCGTTCACTCTTCAACAATACGGTACCTCTCCAACATTTTATGTGCACATCCACAACCTCTGCACCTTCGGCACCATGACACTCGAAATACACAGTTAGCGAAGAATACACATCAAAATTGGAGTCTCCTGTAGATGGCGATATAAAATTATGAAATAACGCATACAAACACAAAACATGAGTGGAGGAGCTATGTGCCAGTGACATCCATATAAACGTTCGCAAACATATTCGAATACGTACACCATCAGGTCTCAATGCTCCGTTAAGGGGCTCTATCGAGAAAGAAAGGTTTAAAAAAACCTTGATCTTGGGAAGGACATTGGTACGCATTCGTCTATGAATAGTAGCACATCGCGAACAACGAAAGTACTGCACGCGACCTTTTTCGTGACCTGTTTTATTCTGCATATACTGCCTCACAAGACCATTACCCTCGGGTACTGTGAGTACCGTACTCTGTAAGCAACGCGACATCCCTCCCATCGATGGCTCCTCCGTTATTAGATCACTGAAACAAACTGAGTTGCATAAATACACTACATAAGTTCAAATAACAAATCCTGTTTTCCTATTTCATATCCCTACACACATTCAGGCCTATAGCAACAAATGAGGCCAACAGCTGATCAGTGATTTGTATGCTTGCCAAATACTTTATTCTCCACAAACCGCAATGTTAAAATCATGGAAGAGAAGGCTCCATTTTATGCTTGAAACTCACTCTGTAGGTAGAGCAACATCTCAAAGAACGGGCTGCACCTCAAATCCGCTTCGAGTTATCGAATCCCGTATGTTTTTCGTAATGCACCTGATATTACTTCAAAATGAAAGTCATCGTCATTCTTTAGTGCAAACAATTGTTATCGAAGATGATTACAAATCCTTTTTCTGCTATTTTCACTGGCTTCGTTTCATGAATCTGAGCAACGCAGGAAAATAGGAGAGATAAAATGCACCTAATAAATAAGCTTATTTATAAAACAACTAACAAATCCTGCCATACTGAAGGTAGCCAGAACATTCTTGCGAAAATCGTTTCCCCATTAGCGATCCTTTCCCAGTCACTCATACAAATATCCTAAGAAGGGAGATAAGAAACTGCAAGTACTTACTAAAGCATTCCTCTAGAAGGACCGGTTCCACTTGAAGACTCTCCTCCCGAAAGCGATGCATCTACCATATTAGTACCATCATCGAAATCTTCGCTTGCCGAACACTCGCTATCATCGACCAATTCCAGCTTAGCTGTCTTTCTCGGAAACTGAACAGAAGAATGTGATAATTCACGAAGCAGTAAACAATACTTGATTCAAACGCAAATAGAATAGAACAAGCTTCTGAAAGTGAACAAGAGAGTCACAGAATTGGCTAGTTTCTACGTTACAGTATCGTCTAAATTAGAAGGCACATTGAGCTGCGCGAAAGAGCCCATCCAAAGATACGGGATAAAGCGACGGCGCAATCCCGATGTCGACTTAAAGAATGCATACTTCTTTGCCAACGCCACTAATTACCACCTCAAACACTCACCGCATTCGCGAGTGTAAAAAGGAAATCAACGAAACAAAAAAATTTGACAATATATGACAAAATCGAATTGATCGTCACCTAAATTGTCTCTAGTCTGTGAAATAATTTGCCAAAAAATCATTTCAAAGCTTCAAGAGAAATTTCCGATGGAATCTACTCTCTTCAATGTTCACCTTACAAAAAATATTCAACTGATATTCCTTTGCTTTCAATCCTGCGGAAATCCCAAATTGTTTCGCAAAAGTTGCCAAAAAATAGTTCAAATCCCCAGGAAAAAACAATGAATGGATTAGAAGAATGCTCAATCAAGACCATGATACCTGATTTCACTTCGTCCCACTTCCCTCTCTCCCCCAATCTCATACAAGCATGTAAAAGCTGAACAAATTAAGCTCGAAATATAACTAGATAACATACAAAAAGCTTGAGTTTGGCACGCAGTACCGAAAGAGGCACGATTGCGCCAACTTGATCTTTTATACTTGCCCTGACTTCGTCCAACGAATGCACTCTACCATCCACATATAGCTGCAATTCCTTCCGAAGCAACACATCGCACCATCTATCGCCCACTTCGCTGAGTCTAAAAATGCCTCCTCCTTAAGAAGAAAACAAGAAAAGTGCGTTACATCTCTCCTTGCATAATCCACAGCGCTGCATCTCTTGCATAAAATCTTTCATAAACGACCTCACTCGAGTAGAGATATCAGTACTCGGATCCATGATAGGAAGAACGCGCACAACCCTTTCAGGCAAGAGATCCCTACCGCCTCATTACTGCACAGAAATCCCATTCGCGCTCTTTCGACTTAATTTTTTTGCTGCAGCAGCAAACGATACACCTCTCCTTTCCAAGTGCACAGCAATCTGTGAGGCAAGCAGCCATATAGAATTCATTTTTAGTGAAGTTCCCTCGCCCCCAAACATTTTTCCGAAAGGATCGGAAATGTTTATACCGAGTTTTCGCCACAACACTATCCTACTCAACCGAATTCACTCTCAACTGCACCTCCTAAACCGCAATATTTCACCGGAAGCAGCACCATTTGACTAACAAACAGCAGTTGTGCTGAGAGTAAACTACTTCATTTTCACTGATTCATGTGAACAGAATATCTGATGGCATCATTGCCCGAATAAACAATGGACAGGCTAGCACTGCATAAACAATTCGAAGGAATATAACTTACACGGCTTTTCCCTGCGAATCCCCATTCCCTTTTCTTGGAGTGGCAGCACGTGCAGCTCTGGTACGCGCACTCTGCCTCTTTTTCGTACTCCTCGAACAAGGAGATGCTGTCTGCGTGTTTCTCTCCTATATTTACATTTCGTCATCAGCAAAAGAAATTTCCTGAGACTAGAGCCTCTAAAATGCCGAAGTAGAGAACGTGAAGTTAGACCTCCTCCCTTTTAATCTCAGAATGTGAGGTTAGACTTCCTTCCTCTTAATATCCCACATCTTTGGCCAAGTTGAGAATAAATTATGGACTGATGAAACTCGTTAGCCTTTTCATTTCTCACAGGATGCAGAAAATCGCCGAAATATATTTAAAAGCAGAGAATAACTATCGATTTCTCTCTAAAATTCGAAATCCCTCTGTGAATCATTTTACTGTACAAATAAACCATTCCCATCCCTTTCTACAAATACGTTCTTCGCTACGCAAGCAAGAGATAGAAGCTATGAAAATGGTTTAAAAAACATGATCATAATATGACGATAGTATCCGGAAAATTACGAAAAAAACTTTCTGAGAGGCAATATTCTCGTGCAAACTTTGGAGAGGCAAATGGGAAGGCATTGAGGAGACGAACCATTTGGCAGCATCTCCCATTAAGACGTCTTGAGAGAGTCATTTTGGAAACAGGAATGCTCGTCTCTTCGAAGAGTCTCCAACAGAGGAACTCCAATGAGCGGATCTTCTTGCTGAGATAATCCTCAATTAGCTGCTTCACACGTGGCTCCTTCCAGTTGATCCCTACCGCATCGCCATATCGTTTTGACGCATCTCTCTCGTCTTCCTTTGTTGCTTAACATCCACCAATAAGTTACACATCAAAGCTCTACAAATCATTCAGATAGCATTAACTGCAGCTCATATACGAATAAACATGTTGCACAACACATCACTCAATGCAAAGGATACCATCGCCAGAAAGCTGAATTCCATTCATTTATGCAAATGACGCTAAATAATTAGGTTAGCTCGAGCTAACAGCTTCTGTGACGATAGAAAGGTGAAGTTTTTCGAAATGCTTTCTATCCAACTAAATTTTATATAGGCTTGGAGGGTAGAAAAAAAATTTCGCTCAGATTTTTGCTTAAATAAGCTTTATTCTTTGAGCATTTCAACAACCCGTAGGCTTTTTCTGCAGATTTCGTTACTATATATGTTTGTATATATTATTTAAGGGCTGCTTCACATAAAACTATGAAACTATTTCAGTTATATTATTTAGCACTCACATAAAAAATTGCTATCTCGATTTGAAGATGGAAGATCTCCAAGCATAACTTGTGAATTATCCACCAACTCGAGAGGCATTTCAACGGTCTCGTCACCGAGAAGAGCCTTCTCGACGGAACTCATTTCATCGATCATTGAGCAATTTGTCGATTCATTGAATGACGCTCGAAGGGGTTCATCACGTAATTCAATATGCATATTTTCATCCATATCTGAAAACTATTAACTTTGAACTTCTTTTAATGTGAAACTATGAAGTTGTTGCATCCGAAAGAGTACAATACAAACATTTGCGAATGAGCTTTCCACTTAACAAAAGGAGCGTTATTGCGGGCAATAAAGAAGATTCCAATAGAAAGATAAGAGGGGAAATAAGAAAACGCTGAATGTAGAATACTTTTTGAGGCACCAAACAAAAACGGCACTTCTTAAGGATCTCTCTTGAATGTTACTATTTGAAAATGCCAAATAAGTATAGTCACTGCAAACGAAATTCCAATTTTAACCTTCCCGAAAATAACAATCATTATCGACATTCCCATTAATTCCTACTAAAATTGGCTGACCTATGAGAAAATAAGAAAAATTCGATTCCACCGAACTAATTCAATCTTTTCATAAGCATACTGATGAACACTCGAAGTCGATTAGCGTATCGGTAGGTTCAAGTTCAGGCTTTATGGCCACTACTTCTTGAGGTGTAATAAATCCCCAAATAGGTACTAAAAGGAAGGCATCCGAAGATAGAAAGATCAGATCCTGATTTGATGGGTGGACACCGATATCATATCCAAATATTGTGCTTCTGCAAAATCCAAAAATTCATTTGGACATGCGAATAGATAATAAGTGCCACATGGCCGAGTCACTTTACGCATACTGCAAAACTGAACTGCACAAAAGGTAGTGATGCCTTGTAAAATCACCTGGCAAGGCGCTGAATATATATTTGGGCACTACAAACTGCGCCTTTCGCTTATCTCACCTACACATAAGCGCTCTCATAGACACGCTTTTATGCAAGGGAACGCAGTCATAGAAATGGGACAATGCTTGTAGAGTCAGAAACAGAAAGATGAGAAGATTAGAAGTAAAAGGATGACTATTAGATCAGAACTTGAAGGGCGACTGTCCAACCCACAAATAGGTGGGTGCACGTTTAGAATCAGAAGGATGTATATCTGGTCAGAAATAGTAGGCTTGTCAAACCACATCTAAAAAAATGCCTCGACCGGAATTGGAAGGGTGACTATTAGGCCGAGATCTAAAGGGCTTCTGTCCAAGCAGCTCAATCTTCTGGCACAGTTTCATGAGCCTGTATTCAGTGAATGCCCACTACTCAAATCTGCCACAAGAAGAGTTTAGGTGAAAAGTGAGATCCTCTCCCGGTCATGGCCTTGAAGTAATCATTAACGCCACAGAAACGGATTAAATTCAGTTCTGCTTTTAACGACATTTTCAAATGTTGAAAACTCCCTTGAATGCCACTTCAGAGAGAGGAAACGAGATGTGCGAACTTCAGAAAGGCCCAACATTCTGTGGAGTGCATTCCGTGAAATGATGGAGCCCAGAGAATGAGTTACTTCCTGTTTTATCATCCTATGCTCGACCTTCTATTTAGAGACAGCTAGGAAAGAGCCGGGGAGAGATTTACAACGTTTCTAGGACGACCTTTTCAAGGCCAGCCAAAAAAACATCTGCTGAAAAGTCTTGCGCTGATCTGGCATTGAAGGATAAGCGCCAAAGAGCTATCAGTGAAGAGCTTGAGCAAGGTCTCCAAGGTCAAAGTCAAAGCATTTTGGTTTCGGAGACCTTAGCGGAAGGATTCCAGTGTCAACAAGTTTTCATCTTTAAAAAGTGGACTCATAGAGAACTCAAGCCTCGAAATATGTATTAAGAGTAAGGCGACGATCAGCGAAACTTAGACGGTGGCCAATTAGTCATAAAAAAACCTCCAAAATAAAGACAATGGAATGATAGCAAACAACAAACAGATGGAGGAGATGTTATCGAATTCAGGATGCAAAATTGTTGGGCAACTTCCAACATCACTAAGGACATGTAATTATATCCGCTATGATGTCAGGAAAGCACACTTAAATGGAAATCCCTCTCTCCGGAATGAGGCGCAAATGTCGTGGAGATGTGTGTAAAGAAAATTTGCGATAATTCGTCGCATTTCGTTAAAAAAGATCCATGGGAGGCTTGAGTTCTCTATGAGTCCACTTTTTAAAGATCGCAACGAATTTTCGCAAGATCGCAACATTCGAAAGATCGCAACGAATTTTCTTTTTTTTTAACATTCAAGTCGCCATTCTTTGAATTTTTTTCAAAACTGCGAGAGGTTTCAATGAAGGATACCATCAAAACGACGAAATCTGACGCTAGAATGTCCGCATAGTTAATCTATTCACAGCGTATCGCCATCCCTTTCCCAACGATCGAGGCTAAATCGAGGATACGACGAGTGAGCATCATGATGAGGATTTCCGAACTCACTATGGAACTCATCTCGGTGGTACTTTGATTATTTCTGAAGACAACATTGCGGCAATTATAAGCAAGAATGTGCAAGAAATAGCCGAAAATGAAGAATCGGTGATATTGCACCGAGTCGGCGGAGAGATTATGAAAAGAAGCAAATGGATACGGCTCGCGGTGCCCTTCAACGAATCGCTGCATCATCCGAATAGATTAATTGCTGCGCGCATGGAACCAACATATAGCCACTCTCTGAAACATGCTTCTAGTGGTGCCGTCGACCGGCTTCATCGTCTAACAAGATGCGCAGTTCACTCGTCCGATTCAACGAATCACCTCATATGATGGCTACTCACATCACCTCAGCTAGCTATCAACGTCCCACTCAATGAACACACATCACCGAAGTCCCACAGCCGCTAAGCGCATTTGCGTATCGCCGCCAAATCGGCGACGGATCGATCACTGTCGATTCATCACCGCCGTGAAAAATGGCACTTGAGTGAATGTGGTTATCTTAGCGTTGAGAACGTTTGTACTGTATGAGGTGAAGCGTTTTATTGCTTAGATGGCTTGCGACAATTCATCCTCTTTAAACAATAACAATATTCTCCATATTTTAGGATTATTCTAGCTAATCGTTCAAGAAGAAAGAAGAAAAGCGATTTTTCGCAGCGATGCATTTCGTCTATGGAGCGTCGAGGGTGTTTTCTCTTGGCAACGAATCGAGGAATCGGCGCCCTATCTCTGCCGATTCTTTTTATGGAGTGTTTTCGTCCTCTCCCATCTCCTCTCTCCTATAATAGGCGCTCTCCAACATTCATGAAGGTGATTCCTCAAAAAAACGTCCCATCGTGGGGCGAATATCTATGTTTTCATAGCAATTGAGAGTTACAATAAACGATGCTACTTTTCAGAATCCTCAATTCGGGACGTTTCATCCAGAATCTCTCAGTCTTCTAGGAAGGAGAAGTAGGTCGCTAACGACCGAAATAGTTCTCTTGTTGTGAAGGGAGCAACGCCGATTCGAGATGCCCGTAAGTGAGAGCGTTTTGCCGAGTATTTAATTAATTATTGCTGTGGATTGCTTTTTATGCGCTATTATCTCGGATTCTAAGAACGTCACTTTGACGCTTTCCACTCTATATTTTATGAGAGTCAGTCCATCTCTCAGCGTTACTTCCAATCCGAGAGCCGATCACGATGGAGTTAGCAAATTTGGCATTTGCATTTTTCCACCTACCGTTTCTTTGCTTTCAGAGAAAGTGCTATGAATTTAGTCAGTATACCTAACTTTAATATTTTCATATATTTTAATAATGGTTCATTCAACGAAGCAGCTCCGTTGTGGAATATTTCGAGGGGAGATTAGATCAGTGAATTTTTGGGAGCGGTCGTTCTGATAAACTTAGCTAGAAAATTACATAATATACCTGGTTCTTTAAAACTTTTTTCCTCGCATATAACTGTAAACTATACAAATGTCTCTCAAGTTGTTTGTTGGGCTCAGCTGATCTATAGATCCACAAAATGCATTGAATTCCAGAGAATTCAAGGACCTCCTACTGCTGAGTGAATTTGTAATCGGGAATGGCATTGCGTTAAGTTAGCTGCGGAAGCACAAGAGCGCAGTTCTGGACGAGGCCACCTCCTCGAGTCATAATTTCCCTTCTCTTGGACGTCCTTTGGACCCTGTAATTCTTCCGCTTTTATGTGTGACATTGTTCCGAATTGTCTTTCACTGATTTGAGCTTCGCTCATCCATTCGCCGCTTTCCTTGACTAGAATGCTGTATTGAAGAAGATTTCCTTGCTGCCATTGAAGATATTTTACCCGACCCAATATTACCCGACCTTCTACTTCCGGATACACTTTAACGTCTTTCCTCTGATTTCTCATCATAAAATGTTTGCTAGGAGTAGTATAGTCTCGATGTGAGTTGCCTTAAGCAGCAGTTCACTATATGGCATACGGTATTTTAATATACATAGCTTGCAAACACGTTGATCTGGTCTTGGCTGATATGATTAACCTCTGATTTGAATTTATTGCCCGTTCTTCAGAATTGCCTGCGAAAAAGTGAGGTTTGAGTGATTAAGGCACTTCTTCAACGTATTCTGTTGATGACAGTTTCGTCAGGTAAGGCTGTGGATTCGAGGAATAATGAGCATATAGAGGAAAAAGTTCCGTATTCAATTTTTGGTTAGTCTATTCGATGGGAATCTTCATATACTCTGGTCAAGCCCGGAAGTAAGTTTGTTATCGATTATGATTCGCCACAGTTTAGCATATGACATGGGATGTAGGTTTTATGATGCGATCCGGTACTACTTGTCGCAGAAGTCGGTTCCGATTATTCTTCCGATCTCCATTCAAATTTCACAATCTCCAGAAATTCATTACTGCTGGACGCCAATTCTTATTCATGGTACTGGTCTGCTTCACTGAGGTATTGGTACAGTGGACAGCCAACTCTTGCTAGTAAGCAACTGCGGTGTAGCTGTTAAAGTAGTGGTCTGAGGTGTACGCAGTACATAACATTTCGTCGCTCAAAGAGTAAGCAGTTACAGCTCATCTCCTTTTGAATGAGTTCTACTATAGAAAAAATAGCTTTGCAGAGATGTGATGTTGATGTTGCAGGAGAAGGATGACTCTACGAGGAAGAAGAAGGAGTCGATTGTTGATTTATCACGATTTATAGACAAGAAGATTCGGGTTAAGTTCCAAGGAGGCCGAGAAGGTATGAGCACACGTTCCCCTTCTTATATCCACAAGCCCATTTCGCAGTGTACTGTTCGAGGTTTACTTATATGTTCTCACCGTTGCAAGAAAAGAGAAAAATAATTATCGTGTGCTCACCAAAAATTGTGCTGCTATTAACTTCACTTTGCATTCATTAGAACGGTTTTTTTGATATTAATGATAGTGATAATTTGCAGCGTCCGGTATACTCAAGGGATATGATGCGCTCATCAATCTTGTCTTAGATAACGCAGTGGAATATGTACGCGATTCGGAAGATCCGCAAAAGATCACCGAGGTTAGTCTGTAGGCCACTTTCACATCATCGAAACATCTGCAAATATCCTCCACTTTTCTCGGAGTATTTTCACCAAAATCCTCTAAAGTGACTGTTATCACTTCTTTCTTGTGAGGTGCAGTAATTCGAAATTCATACGACCATTGATGGAAATTGCCATTGAACGTTTGCGTACACATCTGTGACATATCTTCGTTTATTGCTTGATGCTTTCGAAATTTTGTGTTTATTAGAGTCTATTTTAATTGATTTTCGATATTTGGTGGACATTTGTAGGAGACAAGGGCACTCGGCTTAATAGTGGCGAGAGGAACGGCAATAACGGTCGTCGCACCCAACGATGGCATCGAACAAATTGCCAATCCTTTCGTCTGATATTCGCTTCTTTTTATTGGCTCTTTGTTCATTGTGGATTATTCCTTATGTTTTTTATTTGGCCATTGCAGTAAAACCTATTTTCCCACTTTTGACTAATCAAATCCCATTTGAATGTGGTCGGGGGATTTGAAAGGAGTATAGAATAAAGTTGATGGATTTCTTGCAAGCGTTGGAAATCATAGAACAAGAAAAGCGACCCAAATGCCACTTCATACGAGAGATAAAACCAATACAAAAGCGATAGATCAATGGAAGTTGTAATGAAGGATAGTTATATTTTAGTTCTTTACTCTGCAGAGACGAAAGTGCATCAGTGGCAATAGTTAATCGCTTCCGTACAGCTGAAAAATTATCGGAATAAGTGAAATTAGGCGCATTCAATGAATTCATTGTTGGATGTGTTCGCTCTAAATTACACTCATTGTTTTGCGAATATGTTGTACTTCAAGAGGTTTGTTCGAGCCGCTATTTTTAATATGAAAGTATTTATTTATATTTGTGCTAATATTGAGTTTATCGATGGCTTTCGTTGATTATCGCTATCATCGACGCACCTTTAAATCAAAGCACAGGTACCTTTGTTTGTTTGTGCCTTTGATAGGATTTAATGAAAGGGTTCATGTAGAAGAAAATTTCAAAAAATACGCCACTAAATGTGACTGTTTCATATTTTAAATTCGCATCTAAAAGATAGTTGGCTGATGTGATAACTCAGAAATATTTTTTGCATCAAATGTAAGGATAAGGTTGAAATATTGTTCATGACCACAGATTTGTCGTCATCCACTAAAGCCACATCTCGACGGCGCAACTGTCGTAGCACGGAAGGTTCGCAACATTGCAGTGTAAAAAAATCCAGGTTAACATTCCCGCTAGAGTGTTGCGTCAACTGGTAGGGGTGGAAATCTTCTCAAAAGCAGGCGGAATGCTTTGCAAGATGCCTCCTTACCTTTATGCAATAGTTGTTGACCTAATGAAGAAATATGTCGACGACGGTATTTTATAGAATCGGATGATTTAACACTGATTTGAATGAAGCACTTGAATAATAGGCTCATTTTACGACCAGGCAGCAATACAATTGAAGGAAAGACAGTCAAGTGAGCGTGCAAATAAAAATCGCTATTTATACTATATATGGGAAAATATGAGGGGGGAATATTTCCACAAATGCCGACGACACTACGATGATGAAAAGTTATTCCCCACATCACATCTCGTTCAGTTCCACAAAACAGTCGATTGCCGTTTGGAAGTAAGTTTCTTGCAGCACCTATGTATATCTCATTTACACACTGGAAACTGCGTACTAGGACATGGTCATATTAGAAATGTGAGGAGGTATTTGAATCATAGGCTAGTTATTTGGAGGGAGGTCATTCTAGTGTCCCTTCAGCAATGTTAAACTAAATTTTGCCCATAGGTTTTGTTCATGTGGTTATATCGAAGTAAAGCTGTTTGAAGACGAGCACGAGAGCGGTGGAAAGTCGTTCAGATAAAGTTGCAGCCTTTACGGATGGTAACCGGAAGCAGAGTAAGTAGATGAGGTATACGATGCATTCGACCACAAAGATCAACAGAAGGCACACTACGACGAAGGCACATAACTTCGCCATATCAACGCAAAGCGTCCAGCAGCCATTACTTCTGTACACCTGAAATGATTCCGCTCAACTGATTCATCACCTCCAACCTGAAACAAATGCATCAAGGTGAAATACGTATGCAGGGAGATGTCAGTTTGACGTTTATGAAGTTGATACATGGCTGTAAGCTAATACTTAGACAGTTTCATTTCAGTCTCTCTCCATATTAACCGTTCCTGTATTGTTCTCCAGGGCAAGACTGCCTTTCCCTCGGCCCACCAAAATGATGGCACCCATAAGGTTATTCTTATCAAGCAAAAGCTGCTGTTTTGGCTAACTTTCGTCATCATAATTACGTCACATTGCTTCCACTTCATAATTCTTTGTTCATGCTCCAACGTCCTGCATTCCGTTTACGTAGCGGAGAAGGAAACTAGCCAAATGGACCCCAACCTGGCAACATCTGTGCTGCGCAGATTCCCTGAGGTGGTGACTGAGCGAGTGTGCTTCTGGAGAAGTGCCGAACATAACGACAGTTGTCAAATCGTCGCGTAGTGAAACAGTCGATGTAGGTCGTAGCGATCTCCTTGCAGTGTTTCCCAAGGCGGCGAATCGGCTGATGGACGCTTTCGAGGTCTTATCCTGCATCTCTCCGCCGTCCATATACCGGCAACGCACGCGCCTCGTTCGCTTCCGTCGATATTCCGCCGTGCCTTTAAACGTTTCTACATAGCAAATGTATGGGGAATGTGAATGTCTTTTATAGCCTCTTTGCCCTTCACGAATGGCCAACTTCTTAAGCGGCATTCAATTGCGCACACCGAACATCTACAAGGAGGCGTGAGGCTGTAAGTGAGAGAAGTGTTGTGTGTGTGGATAGCTAACGAAATGATTTCGGCACAATGGGAGAGTGTTAGGAGGGATTTTTCGTTACCTCCGTTCTCGTTTGTTTTCTCAACAGTCTCAAATGTTTTACAAATACTTTAAAGCAATATGATAATGAAAGAGAATATAACATTGTTTTCAACGCTCATCGGGTACCATCGCACTCTTTCATCGGACATTAATATATGACATGGAATAAGCAAAATGTGAGTCGCACTTGCAAGAATCGATGAGCGAAAATACTTCCATGCAATGCGCATGCATATATTTTTTCAGATGCACAAGCAATGCGCCGATTGGAAACGTCGATTTTCCAGCGAGAGAGAAAAAATGGTATTGCAGCTCTTCTAAGCGATGTGCTTCTCTCGTCGTGATTTCGTTATGAAGTGCAGATGACTATAAGCATCTCTCTCGTTCTTCGAATTCCTCCACTCACTACGATCACACTACTGCCGGATATTTCGTGTAGAGAAAGTGGTACTCTGCTTTCCATACGCATAAAACTTTCGTAAATAGGCTCAGAATCGAGTTCAGCACCTAAGCAATCAATATATCGTTATATGAATGAATCGCACAGACTATCTCGAGCAAGATCATCTCCTACATTTTACTTGCCAATTTGTATATAATTTCTATACTAGAGACGCTTTGATCATCCTTTATTTATACAAATTCCTCCTTTCTGCATATTAATTAAATTATCATTCGTAGATGATCTTGCTGAACATTCGTAGATGAACAAATATGTGTTCAGATATTTGTGTTTTGATGTTTAGTATCGTTTTTTTCTGCGTAACACTATTTCCTCATTGTATCGATCTCTTTCATACTTATATTATCGAGATGATAATATTTTGCATAGCTAACCGCCTCTTAATTACGGCAAATGAAAATGAAAAGTAGCTTAAGCAATCGGTTAAGTAAAGGTTGGCCTAATCATACTCATCACGGACTACATATACAACGTTTATGAAAAAGCTTCAAAAGGCCAAAAAATTACTAAAAGCTGAAATTCGGGATCAAACGACGTTTCAGCACTCCTCAACTATCATGGGATTATCGTTGTAGCCATCGGCAAGTGAATTCAGGATCGCTAAAGAGGCCACACAGAATCAACCCCGCAGTTTTCATCCAGTGCAAAATATCCTTGCACTTACATCAACAAGACAATGGCACAACGAAATCAGAGTATACTTCAGACATAGCTTATGTATCGTTCGATCGATATCGAAGGAAGGCGGCTAAAATCAAGATGAAAAAGAGGGGTGATTGTCACGACTATCCGGAAAAGATACGGGTTTAGTCATTTCAATTGCTTGAACACAAATACTGTTTACTAGGCAGTAATAAATAGGTAAGTAAATCACCTCAATACCGCAATTTATATTTCGATGTGTCCATCTTCAAAATTTCAGTGCTTTAATATTGCAAAGAGAGAAACACTTATAGAAGTGATACACCACACGGCAAGGAAATTACTCGAAACATTTTTGCAGTTGGCTAATTTCAGACACGATTGCGGAAGGAAGGCTTCGCGACCACCACCACAGTGGCTCTGTGCATTAATTCGGATGCTATGATTGCTATTGCATCTTCTTTGCTGCGCCTCTTATCCACTGCCTCACTTCATTGCCTAATATGGGCCACTGTAAACGCTTCAGGATAACAGAGATACTAACAAAATTCGGTTCTCGGTTGCAAACAACTTTAATTTACTCCAGTGGAATTTAAAGCATATGTTAGGCGGTAATATGTCATAAGAGGTGGAACAACAGTTTTATGTATAGAGGCATAGAAGTATTTAAAGCCATTCCGCAGCGATCGGCAGCTGTTTCTTTGAGAGAAAACTTTCAACAAAGTGCATTCCTAATCTCTATTTCTTTGTAAAAAGTTTTCATAACTCGATCATATCGAACTATCGCTTTCATCTTTCTATATAGATAGTTTAAAGGTTAAGATTCTTGGGTGCCATCCATTAGCGTTTCTGTCGCAATTAAGTGTATCGATTCTTACAATAATATTTAAATACCTTGTTTGCATATTCCCAACGTTCATTTTCTGTATTATTGGTGTTTGATGAGGTGGCTGGAATTTGCACGTCAAAATTTACATATGAATCCTGAGGATTGGCTCCTGGATTAATCTACAATTCCTGGAATATAAAATGGTATCTGTAGTTTATCGTGAGTTAATGCTTTGCTCGGACCGTAATGCATAAAATGCTCTTAACACGTAATAGCAATCAATTTTTCCGTAGAACGCATGAAGTTTTTTCTCACGCAAATACGAGAAAACATATTTCGGGGTTTCTTTTCATTAGCGTCAATAAAGACGGGTGATTTGATAGGTGCTGAAGAGGTGAAGATTAAGTGCGGCTCTTTCAAAGCAGTCAATGAACATAGGGGCTAAAAGAGTGGTAAAAACTGAAGAGAGATATAGAGGTAGCTAGCTAGCTGTCTTAGAAGCTTTTAACAAAGTAATCTTCAATGCAAAATGTGCAGACTCTCACTTTGTATTCGATAAAAATTCGAACACAGTAAGTGGAAACCTTCAATGAACTAAGTGATGAAATAGTGTTTGGAAAACATTAAACAATGATGGAAGAGATGGCAGCTGTAATGGATGCAAAGAGCATAGCCGCTAAATGAATACTTGAGAAGAGCAATGGGAAATCGAGTCGATGTAATTGCTGAATCGAATAACTTATCGCACATCATAGGGAACTGTTGAAATATTAGCCGAAGAGTCTTACTAGTGGAATTCGAATTCCTTCGAGAACATTGCTAAGTGCGATATTTTTAAGCGGCATGGAATCGATATTCTCGGATAAAATTCTACACTGCCTTAACGAAACTTCAACATCACTTAAATGAAGTGCAACTGCAATAGCATTTAGTTGCTCGTACGACCTTTTTCTATGAACTTAATCAATTTTCTTATGCTTAAAAGGCTTCACAAAACATCTGAATCACCTAGGATAGCTAATCATCAAATATGTTGTAGTTGCTGGATTTTTTCGCTCTTGATGATCCCTATGATAGACTCGTCGGTGAATTATACAGCGAGTAGAGCAGCGCGCATATGCGTCTGAAGATTGGAGATTATCCCATTGGATGCTTTTCAAGTCACCACTTTGTGTGTAGACGTTCTCATCGCCGTTGTTTTCATTGCCATAAACGCTGAAAGAATACTTCGAAATATAATGTAAATAATGTTAAGTTGAAATTACATTTATTATTGGCTAATATAGTGCTCTATTTGTATAGTCTCGGCGTTAATAAAACGTTACCAAAAGAAAGGAAAAATTTGATCGAATGCGCTTAAAATAGAGATATTTATGCGGAAATATATGATGCAAATGAAAGAAATATTAATTGCTGAGATAATGTCTAAAGACAAAACAACATATCGCTCGATGCCCAATAATCATACCATTGAAAAAAAATTTCCGTGAAATTCTGCAACTATCTACGAAGATATTCATTAATTCAACTCAGTCATCCAAGTGCTAAAAAATCAAAGCAAAAGTGTGCTCAATCACCTCTGTTGATTATTTTGCCGTTGAAAAACTTTTCTGTACATTAAATGTGGATATTGATGGAATAGAGTAGCAGAACTATTTAAAGAGTGAATCAGCGTTTCCATATATTATCTACTTAGTACGACTTACCTGATCCACGAACAACGATTCTCTATCTTGCAATCGAGTAGGACAATTATAGAACACCTTAATTGACGTCGCGTGGAATGAAATCTCTCGAGTCTCAAGAAAGGAACAAGGAAATTGGAGAAAGCAAAGTGAAATCTAAACATGTAAGAGGGAATATGGAGAAGAAAAGTCGGAATATTTCTATCGGTGGTTCTCATCTTGATGCTGAACAAAATTCAATTTGCTGCATGTCGTAATTCCAAACGACGGATTTCTTCGTCGGCTTCTGTTCGTTGTATATATATATATATATACATTAATCCGAAATGGGCCTCGGTCGTTCGAAGTAATACTATCACAATTAAAGTTCTATCGATTCGGCCGTAAAAGGAATATTTTGCAAAGGCGTCCATCTTGAAAGCGATTATGGAACGCCTGTCAAGGATTGCTGAAAAAAGCCGTATAGCCACTCACATTCCAGAACGATGCTATAACTTAATGACTTTATCAGTGATCCAATACAGCAACTTAAAGAACATCTCACTTCCTCACAAACTTCCTCATACATAATAAGTTTAAAAAAATTGGTTGCGAATGGTTACTGAGCAGACGTCTACATGTAGTGAAACGATGAGCTTAATGTTGGAAGTAATATATCATCATGACTGGCAGCACTAAGGTGCTATCAAATTCGAAACTAAATAAAAAAGTTCCCGAAGTCAGTGATATCTTTGCTTCTACTAGCGATGGCCATCGTAGCAAAAACTGCACTCATCGTGTGCTTGTTCAGTTGTTGACCACCAACCTAAAAACCTGAAGTGTTGCTCGAGAAATAAATTCTGCACTCCATCAACGCCAATCATAAACAACATCTTCCACGTGATTTCTTATTCAAGACCTATGGTCACAACCTCAAATATTGATCAATTTGCACAAGGTGGAATTTGCCGCATCCTCACCTTTATTCAGTGGAATGATTATGAGAAGCGATTTGCTTTACTCGTTTAGAGATCTTTAACTTTAGTTCAGAAATACTGTTAGACAAGATAATTACTGGCTAAAGTATCTCTTTAACGAGTAATCGTTTACTGAAAGCTGATTAAGCCAATATTGGTGGACGTTGTGCATCAGTGATAAGCATAACGATGTAATCGATTGATCGCCTCAGTTATCGCAACTGCGTTCGTTGAAGAAATCAATAGAAAAACATTGTCTCGCCAAGAAGGCATATCAAAATTTGCTGGAAGTGTTGTTGAGGATTCTGGAGATGACGCTTCTGGAGTCAATAAAACTTCATAGCACCGAACTTGTCGTTAAAGTCAAAGTGCATAACATGTTGACAAAGGGAGAAAGTGTTTAATATGCTTTGCAAACGCATTTGATAATAATTGCATATTAATGCCATGGGAAAAGATCCCAAGCAACCATGTTTACCTCCCTTCAACCTTCCCCCTCACTCCAACTGGTCCATTTCTCTCCACCATATCCCTCTTATGATCTATCGTCCCCTAGGCGAAACTGTGGAGAATTTTTTGTCCTCTTCAGACGGCTTCCCTCAAAAGGTAAAAAACAGTGGACATCAGTCCGTACGGACCCGCAAGAGTAGTTCCCCTTGCAGTGACAGGAAATCCCCCAAATGAAAAATCTGTGAGCACTTCTCGAAATCACTGCCAACTCATTTGCTCGGTGCATTCTCCCTCTTCATCCGAGCGAACCGCATCCGAAACGTCCCCATTTCATCGTTTCGTCGACGCAGCGTTGCGAAACGTCAAGACGAAATGCTGTCGTGCGATCGATTGAATACACGATGTGTGGACGCACTTTGGTTATTTCTCGGGAAGAGAAAATGCAGCACACTGTCTGTTTCTCTATCGATTGTCTACTATTTAATTTCATCACTTTGCGGTGTCATTTCATCGCATTACATCATTTGTGGAACCACATGGGGGCAACTCCCCTCATCGATGAAACATAACCGTGGCGACTTATCTCTCATAAAGTCAGCAAAAATGCACATTAAATTGGCTATCGAAAAGAAGTTGTTATCTCTCTACCTGCAATATAGTGCCGTTCGCTTCATTCGTCGCCGTCTACAGTGAAGTGGAGGGAGCGCTATGTGCCTTAGGAATTGAAAGCAACAGGTGTCGATCTCGTTGATCAACAAAATGCATCACGTGTACTGATCACATGAATTCCACCTTACAAATTTCCCATCCCTTAGCCTTTTCCACTCACTCCTTGGAAGTTTTCTGCTCTCAATGCGTCTACCCGATAAGATCGATTGCAGTTAAATGTACGATGAACACCGCACTATGATAAGAAAATTTGCCCAAAAATAGCAATAGCTGGGAACTTTACGACACCGTTAAAGGGAAGGGCTGCGTACTGATGGGACCACATTTGTCAGCAATGCAACACATTGGGTGGAGCTGCGTTTGCTCAGCTGCTAGTGCGCCATCGAGTCTGTTCCGCCAATCGTTCTGGCTGGTTTCACTTGTCCAGCATCATCCCGAACAACATCGCATGACCGACGAAAATAAAAACAAATGCAATACGAAAAATGCATCAGAGACAATATAACACTCCTAAAGAAATGCTGCAACCGATACTAGCACATGACCGAAACTCAACGGAACCGGAACCACCCCGTTGCTCTCCCACAGCCGACCTGAATCAATTTCGATCACCTCTCAAATCGTTAAAACGAAGCGGCACACCTGAATTGCTATTTGCAACTTGTCACCAACAGGACGCACTATGTTCCTTTCGCCTTCCACATTCTCCTCTCATTTCTGTTCACACCTAAGCACTGACCCCAACTTCTCTCCTATTGATCAGTAGCGATCTCAAATCAACCTGAAGTTGGCAAACCCCAACCTCAACTCCCAATGAGCACACTAAACGAATAACTATTTAGATGAGAAGAACATGTCACCTTTCACGAGAAACCACTCCACGTGTATGCTTTATGTAATACATAAACGGCAACTCAGCCATTTATTTGCTACGGATCATATACAAGTAGTATATACAGAAGTTGCTGAAAACATGCGCAAAACAATCAACACCATTTTTTGAGTATCACTTAGAAGGTACTGGAGGTAATCTTAAAGAAAGCCGAAAGCTGGCTGGCTCGTATATACAATATAGAGGAATCCATCCTGGTCTGCCTCCTGTTGATAGAGTTGGCTCATGCTCATACTGTTAGATACCATCGACTTTTCGTTGACTAGAAGGAAGAACGCCTGATCAGGATGCAACTGCAGTCTCCTGTAAAAAAATAAATCTCCGCGCTCCACTGGCGATTCATCAACAACACAAGTCACCGAATGACTCCCTCATGCGTCGGTGCATAAATGCATCCGATAAATTGCACATTCTCCGACTTTTACCTTACAAATACACAACAAATCAGCTTAATGTCGAGACTTTCAAAAATGTATCACTGGTGAAAGCACTAACTGTAAAAGTATAAAACCTATATTCACACCGAATAAAGAAAAGTATCGGTGTCGTAAACGAAGGCATTCCAGTGCGCACTTCGACAATGCCAGTAGCCGCTTCTCGGTGTCTACAGTGATCGATCCACTCGCAGCAGCTGTCCTCTCTCCTCCCTACCTTCATTGTGTCCCGCTGAGCTGACGGAAGGTCAAGTCTGCATCGTGGGTCCCCTCACAAACAGTTGGTTGTTGTGATCAGTCAATAAATGTCCCTCCACATTTAATGGTCAGCATGAACACCTTTGGTTAGCTAACGAGACAACAACACATTTCCACAAATAAGCAAGCATTAAGCAGATGCAGATGGATCGATGAGATAAAGGGTGCATAGAGGGAACATTAGACAGCGAACATTCATCAATGCGAACATAACAGCAAAGGAGAGAGTGCGTCGAAGTAAACGTACTGCTCGGAGAGAGAAAAACAAAACACAAAAAATCACTTACAAACAAAAGAGAGGAACGTCACTAGTCACTGGAACAAAATCTGCAGCTCATTCCAATAGGAAGCGAGTGCCTTACTCTCCATATCATTGACACCTTCCCTCACAAGTAACTAACAGCTGCATTTAGCAATAAGCTCAATAACTGCAACGAACGATGTTAATTTTCTATCTCAGCTTTACATTCGAAGACGTCACATTCAAAAATGCAGTGATCATTTGTTTAACGGATCATTCGCATGCGTTAAAATCAACTTCACAAGAAGCAACATCCCAACTTCTCTTCACGAGATTATTTTGCAATCGTGCTGATGATGCCAACTCATGGCTCGCTCTTTCAAAACGGTGGCGTCTCATCTTCTTATCTGCGACGGCAACAACGAGAGATGACAAGAGACAAAATAGAATCTGTCGATGCAATCATCCATACTATACCATCTCAACTGCACTACTGCATCAAGACCTCGTGGTCATCCAACGAATATCCACGAAATACTTCTTCTGAGCATTTCAAGCTCTCTCTAGCAATTTCAGCCCGCAAGAATGGCATTCCACAAACGGCTTATTTCCATCGCGTCCACTAAAAACTTGTTCTTCGAAAGGGAACAGTAGGCAAACTCTCTCACATTTTCGTTACAATCATATATGACGACACTGAACTGCATCGACGACTTTCGCAAATCACTAAAACAGATAAAAACAACGACGATGCAAACAAGTGTTAGACAGCATCATGAAATGTATCATTTTGCAATGTCGTCAGTGCCTCTCTCCTATCCCAGACAGGCAACAAAAGGTGACGTCAGCCGTGGCTAACATTCATCTAATTCGCTAAAATCGTTGCTGACTGCGAAGTGCTAAGTAAATACGGCTATATTATTTGATATAATCAAGTGGTAAGCAACGATTTATTTGAGCTGTGAAAAACACTTCGGTAAAAGAGACCTAAAGATTGGAAACTTTCATAGAATTCAATGAATCAGTGACTGTGATAGTTAGTTTTCTACTGGCATAAGTAAACCTCCACAAATTCCCTTGTGCTGTTAGCTTTTTACCTGCACTCTTTCGCTCCGAAGTCAAGCCTTCGCAGTGATACGGGCACAAACTACGGAGATAATGATGGAAACTTCTCAGACAGTCGTAGACTGATTCACTGCTGTTGCCATCAACATAAACACACCCTGATGTACATGCACAACGACAAGTCGTTTGCTCCGATTAACACACAACAGATGTTTCTTCCAATCGAGGAACCACTAGCGGTAACAACAATCGAAGGCATTCAACTATGAGGGAGGGGAGCGTTCGTGTCACATGGTGCAACAGCAACTACATCTAATAACTTCTTTAAGAAGCTTAACTTTTCGAATAGTGATTTATTCAAAACAACTCAACTCAGTGCGAGCATCCCAATCCAGCGTTCCTTCCCTCCTGCCCCAAGAATCCTTTCCATTTAATGATGAAATTGTAGCCGAAATCACGGCAAATAAAGATGTGAAGAAATAAACGTTACCTGCGGACAATCTGCATGAGTTCGGCGACGGTGATATGGTCCGGGACGAGAAATTTACATCTGTCTAACAGCGGTAAGTACTTCTCTCCTTCGAACCGTTCGATCACCACGGGGATCTTATTCGGTTGTTGCTTCTTGATCTCGGTGACGTCCTTAACGCGTGCCGCTGTAAAGAAAATAAATCATGATGTTTTCTCAAAAGCACTCATACACTCTACAATTACCGAGGATGACAATCCAAGAGATAAACATAAAAAGCAAAATTACTTGTCAAACGCTCGAACGAGAATATGAGATGATGACAGAGGCGATCGTCGTCTTTAGCTAATCGGCAAATACACACCTTCCCAATTTCGGTTAGAGCATTGCATCCCTTTTAAACCACATCCCGTTCGCTATGCGTAACGATCTGAACAGAAACCACGCGAATATAAGATGAATCCGATCTCTGCTGAGGTCGATCTCTAACTTATGTTTGTATGGCCATAAGATGAAGTCGACCCTTCTACAACCTTGACTGGATTCAATCGTGACCAACAGATATCAGTCCATTTTTCTACGTTTCCCACTCCATAATATTCTTCTGCTTAACTTAATAACAATAACAATTTCTACATAATGTATGCCGAAGTTGATTGCTATATTACATGAAAAAAACTGGCGGCCCGTTTCACCAAGAACTCGAGTGGCCTTCATCAATGCCACGCACTTGATCTGAAGAGAGGGAAGCAATGAGCTTCTACGACAAATTTTGCAAAATGAAAAGTGCGTTGATTTCCCTTCTATCCTTCACACACTCATATTGATGACTTCAATAATCGTCAATGAACTTCTTTTCCGATAAGAACTACTAAGTTCCGCAAATACATAACTCCACAAATCAGCTTGTGAATATGTGAGATGACGATATATGACGAGAAGAAAGTGCAATCGGTAATGAAGACCAGTGGACAGCTTTCAGCTGGATAAGACACATCTCAGCACAGTTTTTTGGATATCTTATGCATAAACTCTTTCAAGGAAGACCATGATAGGAGAGGAAAACACTGGACCAGTACGCACATGTGGATTGAAAGAACGAAGCAATTCAAGGCGTACGAACAAATCTGGGTCGGATAGAATTCTAGTCAACTAGAAAAGCACTGGGACGAGAGGATTTGAACGAGAGGAAAAACCCCACGAAGCAGCTCACTTCTTCAGTAAACGGTGCTAGCGGAAAAGCGTGGGTCGTCCCTGTACCATTTCGAGTCCTAGCTTCATAGCGTAACAACTTTGCCATGCAAACTTATTTTCTACGCTAACGAAAAAACCCTTCATCCTGGTATTACCACTTGTGTTTTGACCGTACTATGGGATGCTTATAAGCGCTTGCTGCAAACTTCCTTCGAAGTGATCAAGAGCAACAATAAAAAGAAAGTTATGGCGGATAAGAAAGAAATATTTCAGGTGTTTGGGGATGGAACATCCAATTGATGAGCATCCAGGATAAGGTTCCCTCGAGGTGAAGAGCAATAGTGGTGGGTTCCTTTGGCGAAAGAGTGGTTTGTGTTTCTGTGGCACTTAAACAGCATAGAGCAAGCAATACAAATAAACAACAAGGTCGGAGGAAAAACTGTGAGAACTGCAGATGAGAGATGAAAGTCCGCCGCATGCAATTTGCTAAATTCGACGGTTGCTGTCGCAAGAAAGCAAACACAGCACAACGATAAGTGCACAGGTGTTAACGATGCACTCACCGATCATTACACCGTTGGTCACTTCTTTAACATACTCTCCGGGTAAGTCCGTTAGGCAAAACAAGTTGCCGTTCCAAAGGTGAAACAATGAGCAATTCCAAAGGTTAAACAATGAGCAATAAATTTCACTGCGATCGCCGTGCAAACATCGAACAACCTCGAGCACACCTTGTGGTGTATTTCGCGATCGCACGCACTCACTCATATCGAACACATTTGAACAAAGAGTGCAAAGTCACTTCGAATGTGAGAGTTTTTTCATGACAGCGTGTCCGTCCTTTGAAATGTTCAAATGCTCGTGTACTTGCTCAATGTCACCGATGATTTCCCAACAGAAAGATAGGAGGGGAGACGAAGAAAGAAACTGAAAAATAAGGAATCAAGTGTTCCTCACTGCTCTCTCTCTACGAGAGTAATTTTCAGGCTACAAAGATGGTCAACAAATTCAAAGAAAGCAGGTTGTCTGTGACTGTCAACTTCACGCGAGTGCAATTTTTACTACCATCACCATCTGAGGTTCGCATCTGCGGATATCTGGTGGATTATGAACGAAAGCGGTAGTTCATATAGACGCTCTGACTGAATGCCAAGGCAATGAGATCGGCATTTCATTCAGTTAAACTCATTTTAGTTATTGTTCGGCTAAATTCCGCTGTCTACAATACATCCTTTCGTGCTTTTTTTATGAACAAAATAATAAAACAATATGCTGGAGGTGCGCAAAATTTGTAAAGCGCATTATGATGCGTCCTGACTCTATAGAAGAAGGTGTGGTGTTGCCTCGTTCTTTGGAATGAACTCAGGAATGACCGAAAGCAAGCTAAATTCAGGATGCACAATGTCCATTGCCGATCTATAGAAACTTGAAACAGTCAAAATCTTTTATGCATTATGCGATCGATGAAGTTGCATTTCATACCTGCCGAATAGAAACGAAGATTCTTCTGCAGATTTGAAGAAGAGAGAGGTGATTTAACCGATACTTTATCCCAAATATTTCGCCACTTAATTACGGAGGTGGTCGACCTAATGAGTGGACTTTGAAAGAAAGCGACTGTGCCAACACGCCTATTCGATCTGCTATTTCACATCGATTCAACTAAGTCGGCGAAAGCCGACAGCTGCATCGTGACAGCTTTTTTAGTTGATGGACATCGGGAAAACTCGGTGTGCTTTGTGTGAACGAAGAGCTTCGGCCCCGATATGTTTGGTTTTCAGAAAAAAGGTCGGTGTATGCGGGTGCACTGAACACTTACACAGAACACAAGTACACATCGACGCTATGAGCGACCAAATCTCCGGTGGAGAAAATGAGGACATGGTTGAGAATAGCTCACCAAAAGGTCGGCGTTCCTTGAACGTTGGCACATAGCCGCTCAGCGACATGGCGCGTTCGTGGCTCCGCTTAATGAGGGACCGACAATATCCTGATGAGTAATGAATTCCGCTTGAGAAGTTATCGTCCACTAGGCA
Organism: Parascaris univalens; assembly: GCA_037576465.1. Taxonomy (NCBI): domain Eukaryota; kingdom Metazoa; phylum Nematoda; class Chromadorea; order Rhabditida; family Ascarididae; genus Parascaris; species Parascaris univalens. The sequence goes on along the minus strand of CM075173.1, from coordinate 44,902,266 downwards.
AACTATTCGTACTGCTTTAAAGCAGTGGATGAAGCACACTCGACCTGCGAGTTGCCTCCAAATAGGACACGCACAAACACTACCAAGTGAACCACTGCACCCGCTCAGCTGACCGATCGCATCGCACACAGCACATGCCATTCACGTGAGTACAGTAATGCAAGCCTTGTTAATCATCGCCTCGGGATCGATGATCCCAGCAAGCAGAATACAGCAGCGCCGAGGAAATTGATTGCTGCAATGATTGGGAGTGGTAGTGAATGATTTACTCAACGATATGCAGTATATATTAGCATAAAGAGGTGCGAAGTGTGTCGAATATTGAGGATGAGGAATATAGTCATGGTCTTTTTGTCAAAGAAGAATTTACCTCTTCTATCGCGAAATTAGTGCTGATTTCTTGGCATGCAGCGATCACTTGATCGACGTTGAATCATTATTTCAAGTATGACAAAGAACTCAACAAGAACGGTGATTCTTGTTTCTGTTTTTCTCTTCACAACTGAAGAGAAACGCATAAATATGCGATACGTAAAGATGAAAATGCGATTGACAATCCAAACCGAACCAATCAACGAAGATCTGAGATCAGCAATAGCATTTAGATCGGGATTTCTCAGCCAGAGGCGTATTACGACACTTATATTCTTTAGTAAACCACTCCACAAACGGAGCGCTGACGAATGCGAAGAATGCACCGCTTTCTAGAGAGAGTGAACTTTTCGCAAGCCTACCGCTAGCAATGCGTACCTTTCCACTTTAGCTACGGCACGTTATAAAACAAGATAGAACCAAATCAAAATGAGATTCCTCCCTTACTCGACTCTGAGGATTCAACGCTATGAAACTCATACTTGAATGCTCTTTAAGTTATGGTGGTCTTTGAAGCACTTGTGGACTATCATCCGGATGAAATATTACACTGCACGAGGTCGAGAGGGTACCTGTTCAACAACCAGATTTGAAATCAATGTCTTCAGTGTGATATGGCCGCATGAATAGTTACAGTAAAGGAGTCGAAGGCTACTATCAGCGATATCGTTCAGTCTTCCTACTCGAAAGTGCTTCGCTTCCAAACCTTATCAGGTGGCTTTGGATAGGGATTTCGTGCTCTGCTTTATGTTTTGGCTTATGAACTAATAGCTGCGTCAAATAGTAACGCAAATGCAGCATGGCTAATTTTTCATTGACCAGCCGGGTTCACTCATGTCAACATACGAACTCCGAATCAGCAAGTAATCCTCATCGGTACTGTTGACTTCTCATCGATGTTAACTCAAGCACTCTCCTAATTTAGTCATTTTTACTGAGATCTGTTCGAGAACAATATGTTACAGTGAAATCTGTGGTCTAGCATCAATGCTTAAATTAGTTAGATGATGTTAAACGGAACGATGAACTAACAAATCAGCCGGTTAGTGAAATGCAGAAATAAGGAGGAGAGCAATGATTTGCTCAACAAAAACGGTTGGAGGAGAAGCGCATCGGTCGAGTCTGCTTCTTTCAAGCGTACTTTCATTTACCTCAGCGCTAAGTTCACACCTCTCTACGAGCAAAGGAGATTTTACGCCGTCGTTCGTTCCTCTTTTTTTCCAGAAATATTCCAGAGGAGCGATTAATTTTGTTTATTTTATGATATTCTATGCGATCATTATATTTTTGCGTAGTTAAACATTCGCCTATGTATCTCTCTGCAATGCAGTGCAAAATCTATAAACTATTGTAGATTTTTCCTTCAGTGAGTACGGCTTTTTCCTTTCTCCTTTCTCTATCCGCTTTTTTGCTTCCTTCAATGACCGATGGGAATTTTCTGATTTCGTCGCGACTATATTGTGTTACTGCATTTCCGCTTTGTCGCCATCTACCCTCTTAAACGCACAATAAATTTCCGGATAATGTCCAAGTACCAATAAAACTTGAGGAGAAGAGAGACTCTCCACTGTAAAGTATGGAATTGCTTCCCGAATGAATGCCCACTCGGTGGTTTCACTTCACTTGTTAATTTGCGAAGGTCGCTAAAAACGATAGCGTTACAACCGGACAACTTTCACATCAATAAACTGCTAACATTGTTTTAATAATTAATATCTACGAACGCAAATATTGTTAGGGAGGAAATAAATGAAGAAAGCGCCAATTGGATTGGCACAATATGCGCTTTCTGTAATTCCATTCATTGGATTGCGCTATCCTCATTTTTAATTACCTCAAATATTCATATCAACGTTTTTGCAAAGAATTTGATTTCATTCGTTTCTATGTCAATCCAATGTCGTATGGGCATTATTGCAATGTTATGAGTGCAGTTTGCTGTTTATTTGTTTGTTTATGTTTGTTTATTTTGTTTGTTTGTTTACTGATTTCAGAAGAGTTTAGTTGAGAATGAGAAAATGTTGTATAGTGATTCCTCCTCCTATTGCTGCTTTCTTGTGAGTTGGCACTCACTTTTCATTGCCGCTGATGTGCATCTGAAAGTTGAACTTATTTTGGGCACAGTGGCTGAGAAATATTCGATGTTTTTGCTGATTGTTTCCAATGTTTCGTTATTTGTCGAGTTTTTAAATTAAAAGCGATTAGTCAGCTAAACGAAATGCAAAAGTCTATTATGGAAAGTTCCGAGGCAAGTTACTGCATTCGTTGAACGACGATCTATTCTAGAATTCCACAACGCCGGTCATGAAGTACAGTGAAGTTTAAGCCATTTGAAGTTTCTATGAGGGCTTTCGATACTGAAGTTAATGTAGAAAAAGTGAGAAGATATGCTCTAGTAGGTTTCTCTAACTGCAGCTTCAATGAATGACTCTCTAGTTGAAATTGCCTCGGAGACAAGTATGCCCATATGCCTCGGCGGCAGTTTCAGCAAGAGGATCATTTAATGAAGCTGCACTTATCCGGGTGATATATCGAAGGCCTCTTGTCCCGATCTTCATCATCTCCATCAATTGATATACGTATTATTCATGAAAACTGCTGATCAGTGGTTTAATGTTCATTCTCCGATCACCTACTGAGGGTAGATTCTGAAACCTGTTACCTACACCATCCAGTGATTCAGGAATATTCGCTGGTGGCGCAGTCTTGAAGTGGAAAAGCACAGAAATGGAAGAGCAGAACACGAAAGCGACGATGAAAGAGGTGCGTCACATGCGTAATGACGAGTACCGGACATCATGGGCTTATATTACGTGGTCAGGGAGCACGAACTGTTACTTAGTAATAAAGAATCAGTGATGCCATTATTTCGTCCGTGCACTACATCAACTGATTCTTCGTCATTATAGATAATTTTCTTCCTGTACTCATCCTCATCCACAGTTCATGTGCCCTCCGAGTTTTGCGATATGTACACCTGGACAGGATTTTCAGGTGGTCGCCTCATTTGTATATTCGTCACTTCGTCCACTGTTGCCAAGACTTTTCGAGCGTACTGCCGCATTCTGTCTTCGGAATCTTCACTGCATTCCAGCTGAATAGACTTGTAAATCTTTTCGACGTGGGAGAAAAATTCCATCCTGGATCATGCTCCTATCCTCAAACTCAGAATACAATAAAAAGAGTTCACTGAACAGATTTCAAGGTATCCTTTCGATCATCTTTGGGATGACATTCTCACCACTACTTTGTACACCTGTTAAGCGATGGATCAACGTGGTGACTTCAACACGTTCTTGCGAACAGCCGCATGCACAGAGATATTGCTGCCAACTCGTGGAACGCGCCCGCTGATAACGTCACATATGCTTTACGAGGCTCCTCTTTGACTAAATATCGACTGTTCATGTGAATATATCTTCAAATGCTCGTAGTAAATTCATGTTTTTATTTTATCTAATAGGCTTATTTATTCGTCAATTTCCCCATGAGATTCTTTCGAGTGCGGAACTTTCATGTGGCGATTTTTGCGGATTTCAAGTGCTTTATGGATTTGAATTCGTTACCTTCTATCAAACGCAAAAAAAACGTCGGAAAATCGTTTAGATCTTAAAGAATGGAAATTTATTCGGAGTTATGGATTTATTCCGCTGAAATTATCGATTTTATTTATCCTCTTCCACAGTGATCAGCTAACTGTATCCGTAAGAGGATGTTATTTATTGAGCATTATTGCTAATCAGTTGGAAATCAAAGTGGCACAATTAGCAGTTGCATTTGCAATCCCACAGTTTCAAGCGAAGTAGTGTGATGAACTTATTGATACCATCTTTAGATCTTAGCCATTCGGAAATATTAGTCGATCCTCACGAAGGATCTCTTTTCTAATGCACTATTGTAGGAATAGAAGTAAATTTCTGCAATAATTAATGCAAAGATCAATGCAAACGACCGAATATCGAATATATACGTGATTTTCTTAACGTGAAAATCGTTGACGAAACCGATTTAATCAATGATATTATCTGTTTAATTCTCTTATCAAATATGTCTAAGTAGAATATGTTTATCACTTAACCGATAAGTTTTGTTTGCAGTTGCAAACGTTCTTTCGAAAGCCTTAAAATTCTCCATATTGATGCCGAAGAGACAGCAAAAGAGGACTTTCTTTGCGAGGAAAAATCAAAGACGAGGATCGAATGAAGAGCGAAACGATTGCACTGAAATCCTCTAATCAGTTTGCAATATTAAACGTTAACAATGCTCGGCATATGATGTAGTTTTTGGGATTTATTTTCCCACCATTTTGAGAACTCTTTGAAGTTTGCCCACAAAACACTCCGACACGTATTATTATCTCAAACGAAATGGCATATTCATTCTTCACGTTTTTCAAACAAGCCCCTCAGGAAGTGGAGAAGTTTGGTCGAGTTAGACCGAAGTGAGCTGTTTACTAACCAAGTGTGCTTCCATTCCAACTGATTTAAGAAGATCCTTAAAAAAAGGATAAACGAAATAAATAAATGAAAGGCTGTTTTTCCTAGTAACGTTCAGAGCTGACGGACGGGAATATTGGATATTAGAGTTGGCGTTCTATCGTATCCAAGATCTCGACGATGGAATGGTGAATTGCCTTCATGGCTAAGTGTAAAGATATGAGAGGTATGAGATATTTCAACGAATGCTGGGAAATGCATTCTAAGCAATTTCCCAAGAGCACTTCACAAGGCGCTCTATGGGAAATGTCGATATTTCGTTGAAATTACCAAATTTAAGTTAACCGAATTACTTAAATGCGGTGGATTAATGCTTAAAGATACTAAATGACATAAAATTGAATACTAAGAATTTCACGTCGAAGTTTCCACTTCAGACATTTTCTTTCAACAAAAGAGGCGGAAGCATCGCATTTCAGTGTTTAGTGCAATATTTAATGCTTTCAATTGCATACGTTAGAACTTCAATCGCCATTGTCTCCAATGTAGATTGCTATAGTTGAGGCGAGCGCAGTAGATGGCAATGAACGAGCAGCTTCATTGAGACGGGACATCCAGAGCGCATTTGCAAGTTGAGCCAGCATTACGCTTCCGCACAAATCGATCGCTGAGCTACCTCACACCACAAGCTCGTCGTTGTGTCTATCCTGCTTCTCTCTAGTTCGCAAAATTGGTTTCCCTTGAATTGCTCACCTTCAGAATGTTTTCTCATCTTCGCATAATCTTTGTTCAATTGTGACGGTGCGGTGAGACCCACTGAAAAGATTGTTACTACAGTTCTTTCTACTATTTCATATACGAATATGATGCCGCGATCATGTCAATCATCATCAACAGACTACGGCGAATCGAGCGAACTTGGACGACAGCAAGAGGACTGGAGACTTAAATATAGATCCGCGTTCACATACGCTGATTATAACGATCTCGACAATATGGGCTATGAAGCGCCTAAACGATATCCACAACACGTAATGCTTTCACCTTTCATAATGATATAAATCAGAAGGGTTAAAAATGAGAGCAATTACTTCAGCACTGATAATGTCTAACATGTCCAAACAGTGTGCGGGTAGCTGAAGTTTGTTGGCAGAAATGGGAGTGTCGCCGACGTAAAGTCCATTTGTACCGATCGAGTTGTCCGCTGCTCGCTTTTCCTTTCCTTTCTTTATCGTTTACTCTTCTTCTTCAGCGAAATCATTTTACGAATTCCACACGGAATGTTAGTCGGTTAGGTTAACGAGTCCGGATTGAATTCGATCCTATTCCGGATCATGAGTGAAACTGTAACCCGAGGACCCGTTTAAATCATCTCAGGTTGTTCGTGTGGAACTTAGTGAGCTGTTGCTCGAGCCACGACCCCGATCGTGGAAAGAATTACATTAAATCTATAAGGTGGATTGGTGTGCTTTTACTGCCGCCTTTGCAGCTGAAATTCTATGCTAGTGTAACAGTTGCTAAGACTTCCCTAGCCGTCTGTTGACACGAAATTGGCGTAAATACATAATCAGCCGCGAATATCACCGTGAGTATATGCGTAATTTCAGATGGGTGCACGCTATCACCAGTTTACCTATTCGAATATGGGCAGCTCTATGCCCGAATCCGATCCGCCATCATTTCATACGACAGCCGTCGAGGGTGTCTTTGTGGCTCTTTCGTTCTTTCTCTTTTTTCTCACACTTCCACTCTCTCTACTTTTCTCTTTGAAGGTATTTTGAACTTCAGCATAAAATGATAAAATAACAATCGGTAACGTTGCAAAAGAGTGGGAAACTTCCAATAGTGAAATCACAAGTGGAAAAGATCAAATAAAATGAGTAAAGTCATCCATATTGAATGTTTTTTCATCGTCGCCATTGTTGTGCCCACCTGATTGCTGTTCATAAGGTTCTCCTTGTTGGTGATATTTGGGGAATGCCGCTTAAATGCCTTTGCGATCGATCGTAATCGTGTAGATGATGAGCGGAATGCGACGATGGCCGATAGAAAACAACAAATCTTAATTGAAGAATTAGGTGAATTTGCAGCAATAGGTGCACGTTTGTTCTTAATAAGCGTGTTTGATAAGCGAACTTATCTACAGTGTTATTGCAAAGTCGAGTTGTATTCTTGGGAATTCATCGTGAATCGATGAATTCAGCGCTAAACCATCCATTCGGGTCGAAATCGAGAGCGAAGATCAGTTTATATTGCGTTGCATCTGCTTCTTCGAGAAGGCATCAATTTGTATTGCAATAAAGAGAAGTGCAGTGTTGTTCGAAGTCGGCTCAACGACCCCCTACATGACACTCTTCCTCCACTATGATTGCTATTAAACCGCTCAATGAATGTAGCGATGATGTTTTTCATCAGATTCTAACCGTCGAATTTTCTGCAAAATATCATTTCTTCTCATTCATTTCAATATGATTTCTGCAAATAATTCGAAAGATATTCTTTGGTGACTTCGTCTTTGAGGGTATATCAATATGGGCGTTGATCGCTCCCTTTGGCAAACGCACTAAGCAATATGATTGCAGATTTGCCGCCGTGAAATTTCTTTCCAAGCGATTGCGATGAACTAAGTTTACATTAGCGATTTTCTTATGAGCGCTGGAGACTTAAGAAAGACTTTTAAAACTAATAAATTAGCCAGCATTATCAAATTTGTATATGCAAACGTTTAGCCCGAGGAGATGCGTGAAAGGCGAGTTTTTACTTGAGGATTTCATATTACTAGTTACTAGGAGTATTTGTATAACAGTGGATTTTGCAGGAAGCATCTAGCCAGGCAGTGGCATCAGTGCGTCTCCTCATTCTCTCTGACTTCAGTAGGGCGTATAGTGCGGGGAAAATATGTACGAGTTCTAAGCAGTACTTTTACAAATTGATACAAGCATAAAGGCGTACTTGTTATAGTTCGTGGGCGACTTCGAGAGACTCGTCGTTCTTCGCTTGGGACGAGCGCAGCGAACACGAGGTCCAGGTGCGACCGTAGTGCTGCCTTGCATTGATAGGTGCACAAAGGTCGACCTCAGGGTGAACGCGTTCAATGTCCCACCGATGCAAATCATAACCGTCGACAGAGGACTCGTCGAACTTGGCGCTACTGTCTTCTTACAGGTTACTACAAATTGTGTTACTCTTTAATTACTCGTCCATTTCACTAATCCATAAATCTCGAAACGAGTGTTGTTGAGCAGCGTTCTTGTTGGGAGTGAATCAACTATGATGCCGATAAGCTGATAAATCGCTTGACCGGCATTTATCGAATATTTAACTTTTAACTTCACAGCTGTAGGGTTATTTCACCTATGAGGCTTTCTTTGAGATGGAAAACAATAATAACAATCATAATAATAGTAGTAATAAGCAACAATAATATTAGTAATAGTAATACTGGTAGTAGTAGTAATGACTTTAGTAATAGTAATACCATCACTATAGCTACGAATAATAATAGTAATGAATAAATTGTAATAGTAGTAATAATAAATATTCTTGCTTATAGAATAGGGAAATTATAGAAAATGGAAATGAATGCAAATTATTCACAATTGAAATTTCCCTTTAATGAAAACATCTCAACGTAGGATAAGAGCGCTATTGCATGCATAATAAACAACTTCTAATGCCTCACTTCGGAGCCATTTTTGCCAATTTGGGAAGATTTACCTCTTGGGAATTTAGGGATTGTTTGGGAATTTGGGAAACGAAGTGCGCATTTTGGGAAACGAAGTGCGCATTTTGGGAATCGAAGTGCACATTTTGGGAAACGAAGTGCGCATTTTGGGAAACGAAGTGCGCATTTTGGGAATCGAAGTGCGCATTTTGGGAATCGAAGTACGCATTTTGGGAAACGAAGTGCGCATTTTGGGAAACGAAGTGCGCATTCTGGGAAACGAAGTGCGCATTTTGGGAATCGAAGTGCACATTTTGGGAATCGAAGTGTGCATTTTGGGAAACGAAGTGCGCATTTTGGGAATCGAACTGCACATTTTGGGAAAGCGCACTTTGGGAAACGAAGTGCGCATTTTGGGAATCGAAGTGCGCATTTTGGGAATCGAAGTGCGCATTTTGGGAAACGAAGTGCGCATTTTGGGAAACGAAGTGCGCATTTTGGGAAACGAAGTGCGCATTTTGGGAATCGAAGTGCACATTTTGGGAATCGAAGTGTGCATTTTGGGAAACGAAGTGCGCATTTTGGGAATCGAAGTGCACATTTTGGGAAAGCGCATTTTGGGAATCGAAGTGCGCATTTTGGGAAACGAAGTGCGCATTTTGGGAAACGAAGTGCGCATTTTGGGAATCGAAGTGCGCATTTTGGGAATCGAAGTGCGCATTTTGGGAAACGAAGTGCGCATTTTGGGAAACGAAGTGCGCATTTTGGGAAACGAAGTGCGCATTTTGGGAATCGAAGTGCACATTTTGGGAATCGAAGTGTGCATTTTGGGAAACGAAGTGCGCATTTTGGGAATCGAAGTGCACATTTTGGGAAAGCGCATTTTGGGAAACGAAGTGCGCATTTTGGGAATCGAAGTGCGCATTTTGGGAAACGAAGTGCGCATTTTGGGAAACGAAGTGCGCATTTTGGGAATCGAAGTGCACATTTTGGGAAAGCGCATTTTGGGAATCGAAGCGCGCATTTTGGGAAACGAAGTGCGCATTTTGGGAATCGAAGTGCGCATTTTGGGAAACGAAGTGCGCATTTTGGGAATCGAAGTGCGCATTTTGGGAAACGAAGTGCGCATTTTGGGAAACGAAGTGCGCATTTTGGGAATCGAAGTGCGCATTTTGGGAAACGAAGTGCGCATTTTGGGAAACGAAGTGCGCATTTTGGGAAACGAAGTGCGCATTTTGGGAATCGAAGTGCACATTTTGGGAAAGCGCATTTTGGGAATCGAAGTGCGCATTTTGGGAAACGAAGTGCGCATTTTGGGAATCGAAGTGCGCATTTTGGGAATCGAAGTGCGCATTTTGGGAAACGAAGTGCGCATTTTGGGAAACGAAGTGCGCATTTTGGGAATCGAAGTGCACATTTTGGGAAAGCGCATTTTGGGAAACGAAGTGCGCATTTTGGGAAACGAAGTGCGCATTTTGGGAATCGAAGTGCGCATTTTGGGAATCGAAGTGCGCATTTTGGGAAACGAAGTGCGCATTTTGGGAAACGAAGTGCGCATTTTGGGAAACGAAGTGCGCATTTTGGGAATCGAAGTGCACATTTTGGGAATCGAAGTGTGCATTTTGGGAAACGAAGTGCGCATTTTGGGAATCGAAGTGCACATTTTGGGAAAGCGCATTTTGGGAATCGAAGTGCGCATTTTGGGAAACGAAGTGCGCATTTTGGGAAACGAAGTGCGCATTTTGGGAATCGAAGTGCGCATTTTGGGAATCGAAGTGCGCATTTTGGGAAACGAAGTGCGCATTTTGGGAAACGAAGTGCGCATTTTGGGAAACGAAGTGCGCATTTTGGGAATCGAAGTGCACATTTTGGGAATCGAAGTGTGCATTTTGGGAAACGAAGTGCGCATTTTGGGAATCGAAGTGCACATTTTGGAATCGAAGTGCACATTTTGGGAAAGGGCATTTTGGGAATCGAAGTGCGCATTTTGGGAAACGAAGTGCGCATTTTGGGAATCGAAGTGCGCATTTTGGGAAACGAAGTGCGCATTTTGGGAATCGAAGTGCGCATTTTGGGAAACGAAGTGCGCATTTTGGGAATCGAAGTGCACATTTTGGGAATCGAAGTGTGCATTTTGGGAAACGAAGTGCGCATTTTGGGAATCGAAGTGCACATTTTGGGAAAGCGCATTTTGGGAAACGAAGTGCGCATTTTGGGAATCGAAGTGCGCATTTTGGGAATCGAAGTGCGCATTTTGGGAAACGAAGTGCGCATTTTGGGAAACGAAGTGCGCATTTTGGGAAACGAAGTGCGCATTTTGGGAATCGAAGTGCACATTTTGGGAATCGAAGTGTGCATTTTGGGAAACGAAGTGCGCATTTTGGGAATCGAAGTGCACATTTTGGGAAAGCGCATTTTGGGAAACGAAGTGCGCATTTTGGGAATCGAAGTGCGCATTTTGGGAATCGAAGTGCGCATTTTGGGAAACGAAGTGCGCATTTTGGGAAACGAAGTGCGCATTTTGGGAAACGAAGTGCGCATTTTGGGAATCGAAGTGCACATTTTGGGAATCGAAGTGTGCATTTTGGGAAACGAAGTGCGCATTTTGGGAATCGAAGTGCACATTTTGGGAAAGCGCATTTTGGGAATCGAAGTGCGCATTTTGGGAAACGAAGTGCGCATTTTGGGAAGCGAAGTGCGCATTTTGGGAATCGAAGTGCGCATTTTGGGAATCGAAGTGCGCATTTTGGGAAACGAAGTGCGCATTTTGGGAAACGAAGTGCGCATTTTGGGAAACGAAGTGCGCATTTTGGGAATCGAAGTGCACATTTTGGGAAAGCGCATTTTGGGAAACGAAGTGCGCATTTTGGGAATCGAAGTGCGCATTTTGGGAATCGAAGTGCGCATTTTGGGAATCGAAGTGCACATTTTGGGAAAGCGCATTTTGGGAAACGAAGTGCGCATTTTGGGAATCGAAGTGCACATTTTGGGAAAGCGCATTTTGGGAATCGAAGTGCGCATTTTGGGAATCGAAGTGTGCATTTTGGGAAACGAAGTGCGCATTTTGGGAATCGAAGTGCACATTTTGGGAAAGCGCATTTTGGGAAACGAAGTGCGCATTTTGGGAATCGAAGTGCGCATTTTGGGAATCGAAGTGCGCATTTTGGGAAACGAAGTGCGCATTTTGGGAATCGAAGTGCGCATTTTGGGAAACGAAGTGCGCATTTTGGGAATCGAAGTGCGCATTTTGGGAAACGAAGTGCGCATTTTGGGAATCGAAGTGCGCATTTTGGGAAACGAAGTGCGCATTTTGGGAAACGAAGTGCGCATTTTGGGAATCGAAGTGCGCATTTTGGGAAACGAAGTGCGCATTTTGGGAAACGAAGTGCGCATTTTGGGAATCGAAGTGCGCATTTTGGGAAACGAAGTGCGCATTTTGGGAAACGAAGTGCGCATTTTGGGAAACGAAGTGCGCATTTTGGGAATCGAAGTGCGCATTTTGGGAAACGAAGTGCGCATTTTGGGAATCGAAGTGCGCATTTTGGGAAACGAAGTGCGCATTTTGGGAAACGAAGTGCGCATTTTGGGAAACGAAGTGCGCATTTTGGGAATCGAAGTGCGCATTTTGGGAATCGAAGTGCGCATTTTGGGAAACGAAGTGCGCATTTTGGGAATCGAAGTGCGCATTTTGGGAATCGAAGTGCGCATTTTGGGAAACGAAGTGCGCATTTTGGGAAACGAAGTGCGCATTTTGGGAAACGAAGTGCGCATTTTGGGAATCGAAGTGCACATTTTGGGAATTGAAGTGTGCATTTTGGGAAACGAAGTGCGCATTTTGGGAATCGAAGTGCACATTTTGGGAAAGCGCATTTTGGGAATCGAAGTGCGCATTTTGGGAAACGAAGTGCGCATTTTGGGAAACGAAGTGCGCATTTTGGGAATCGAAGTGCGCATTTTGGTAATCGAAGTGCGCATTTTGGGAAACGAAGTGCGCATTTTGGGGAACGAAGTGCGCATTTTGGGAAACGAAGTGCGCATTTTGGGAATCGAAGTGCACATTTTGGGAATCGAAGTGTGCATTTTGGGAAACGAAGTGCGCATTTTGGGAATCGAAGTGCACATTTTGGGAAAGCGCATTTTGGGAAACGAAGTGCGCATTTTGGGAATCGAAGTGCGCATTTTGGGAATCGAAGTGCGCATTTTGGGAAACGAAGTGCGCATTTTGGGAAACGAAGTGCGCATTTTGGGAAACGAAGTGCGCATTTTGGGAATCGAAGTGCACATTTTTGGAAAGCGCATTTTGGGAATCGAAGTGCGCATTTTGGGAAACGAAGTGCGCATTTTGGGAATCGAAGTGCGCATTTTGGGAAACGAAGTGCGCATTTTGGGAATCGAAGTGCGCATTTTGGGAAACGAAGTGCGCATTTTGGGAAACGAAGTGCGCATTTTGGGAATCGAAGTGCGCATTTTGGGAAACGAAGTGCGCATTTTGGGAATCGAAGTGCGCATTTTGGGAAACGAAGTGCGCATTTTGGGAAACGAAGTGCGCATTTTGGGAAACGAAGTGCGCATTTTGGGAATCGAAGTGCACATTTTGGGAAAGCGCATTTTGGGAATCGAAGTGCGCATTTTGGGAAACGAAGTGCGCATTTTGGGAATCGAAGTGCGCATTTTGGGAAACGAAGTGCGCATTTTGGGAAACGAAGTGCGCATTTTGGGAAACGAAGTGCGCATTTTGGGAATCGAAGTGCACATTTTGGGAATCGAAGTGTGCATTTTGGGAAACGAAGTGCGCATTTTGGGAATCGAAGTGCACATTTTGGGAAAGCGCATTTTGGGAATCGAAGTGCGCATTTTGGGAAACGAAGTGCGCATTTTGGGAAACGAAGTGCGCATTTTGGGAATCGAAGTGCACATTTTGGGAATCGAAGTGTGCATTTTGGGAAACGAAGTGCGCATTTTGGGAATCGAAGTGCACATTTTGGGAAACGAAGTGTGCATTTTGGGAATCGAAGTGCACATTTTGGGAATCGAAGTGTGCATTTTGGGAAACGAAGTGCGCATTTAGGGAATCGAAGTGCGCATTTTGGGAAACGAAGTGCGCATTTTGGGAATCGAAGTGCGCATTTTGGGAATCGAAGTGCGCATTTTGGGAATCGAAGTGCACATTTTGGGAAACGAAGTGCGCATTTAGGGAATCGAAGTGCGCATTTTGGAAACGAAGTGCGCATTTTGGGAATCGAAGTGCGCATTTTGGGAAACGAAGTGTGCATTTTGGGAATCGAAGTGCACATTTTGGGAAACGAAGTGCGCATTTTGGGAATCGAAGTGCGCATTTTGGGAATCGAAGTGTGCATTTTGGGAATCGAAGTGCACATTTAGGGAATCGAAGTGCGCATTTTGGGAATCGAAGTGCGCATTTTGGGAATCGAAGTGCGCATTTTGGGAAACGAAGTGCGCATTTTGGGAATCGAAGTGCGCATTTTGGGAATCGAAGTGTGCATTTTGGGAAACGAAGTGCGCATTTTGGGAATCGAAGTGCGCATTTTGGGAATCGAAGTGCGCATTTTGGGAAACGAAGTGCGCATTTTGGGAAACGAAGTGCGCATTTTGGGAAACGAAGTGCGCATTTTGGGAATCGAAGTGTGCGTTTTGGGAAACGAAGTGCACATTTTGGGAATCGAAGTGCACATTTTGGGGATCGAAGTGTGCATTTTGGGAATCGAAGTGAGCATTTTGGGAAAGCGCATTTTGGGAATCGAAGTGCGCATTTTGGGAAACGAAGTGCGCATTTTGGGAAACGAAGTGCGCATTTTGGGAAACGAAGTGCGCATTTTGGGAATCGAAGTGTGCATTTTGGGAAACGAAGTGCACATTTTGGGAATCGAAGTGCACATTTTGGGAATCGAAGTGTGCATTTTGGGAATCGAAGTGTGCATTTTGGGAAAGCGCATTTTGGGAATCGAAGTGCGCATTTTGGGAAACGAAGTGCGCATTTTGGGAAACGAAGTACGCATTCAGCGAATATTATTCCTCTAAAAGTCTGCCTTCTTCGTTTGGCAATTAAAATTCGACATTTCTTCGATTTATGTGATTATGTAACATTCAAATGCAAGAATTCTCCTTCACGAGGTTCGACGATCGATGAGCACTGAAATATTTTTTGGTGAATCGAGTGAATTATTTTCCTTTTAATCACCATTTGACGATCGAAAAGCATTATTATTATTTTTTGCATTATTGAGGCGTTCTTTATAGGATCATCTTCATATTAATCTCTTCTATGAGATCTCTTATTAATCTCTGATCTCTTAATAATCGACATAAAGAACGAATTGAGAGCAAAAAGGGGGGAATTGTTTGCAATGTTGTGAAAAACACCGATATATGGATAGCGCTAACGTTGTACTAAGAAGAGACACTAGAAAAGATCGTTGGATTGTTGAAAGAGGGATTTTTGCGAGCGTTGGTAAAGCGATAGATGGGGGAAGGTGGAGAGGGGAGGGGTGGGAAAAGAGGATACCTTTGAGCTACTGCGAAAAGTGTAACGTTCTAATCGAAACAGTGATTGTGGATGGTATATCCGGCTATGAGCTGTGATGGCAAAAGTCGCAGTTTCATTCGCAGGACGTCCGCGCATTCGACACGAGTGGAAAAACATCGTTTCCTTCCCGATGAGAGGGAGGAGAACAATGGGATTGTCTGGGAAGCGGATGGAAGGGCAGGGAATTGCTAATGATACTGCAGATATAACCTCTCTCCGTCTGTCCATGAAATTTATATGATTGTTGATTGCACTATGCAGTCACCTTCAATTTAAACTGCTCGCTCCGACTGTCACTGGAGGACTTGGAATGGTTTCATAGAGTGCACTGTAATCGGCATCACAAAACTTACAACGATAGGTGTCGGGTACCAGAGGGGGTGTTGGCTCTGAAGGGGACTTCTCGAGCCATCGAAGCTTCACTATTAGCTGGCTTTGGATTGAAGGTGTTGAAGTAAGAGGAACGGTGTACCTAAATTTTGTTCATGGGTGAAGATGAAACCGAAACTCGTGGTTTTTCATTGGGGAGGGGAGCTCAAAAGTGGAGGAACCTTTGCTATTTTATTGAGAGGAGAGGACAGGCCGCTACAGAAAAGGCTCAAATAAAGCTTTCTCATGACCATAAATGTTCTCGATATGCCAAAAACGCTGTATAATAACGAGGGGGAAATCAATCAATTCAGATCGCCAAAGGTTTCTTCCAGATAAAGGATGCATTGGCAGCCGTATGCGCAGTACGAGAGCGTAACCAATCAACGCGGACCCTTGCCATAGCCACTCTTCATAGGGTGGTCTGCAAGCGACGTGTATGCGATATTGTTAGTGGTAATGCACGAAGGGAACTCGCTGGAATATTGCAGGTTAGCATTAATATTCGGCTTTTTTTAGAGGTACTGCTAGAGGGATTAACGATTGGAAAACGTTGGTGAAGAAAAACTTGAAAGCGAACAAGTGAATATGGAGCGTAGAACATGAGGCACGAATTCATTCGAAACAAATGAATCGATACTTATCGAATGTGGTTTCTTGTATGCTTGTTTAAGTTATCTAGTTGTAGTGCGGTGATGAATACAACTAAGAGATTATGTGAATTTCTATACAACAGCCTGATGCGTTGATATACCTCCATCAAGCGTAGTGAATATTTTCAAGGATGAATTAGGCGAGCTAACGATGTCATGGGGTGTGCAAATCACCAAAGTCGAAGTATCAGAAGTGAAGGTGATCAAAGAAGGTGAAAATATGGCACTCGCTACGTTCAAAAATGTTAGTCTCATTCGCTTACAACTTCACTTTTCTATGTCTTCTTCTAGGTCTACAATGGAAGCTATGAAATTGCAGCGAGAGGGAACATCGGAAAAGCCATAGTATACTAGTTTCAAATAAATCTTCTATCTTATTGCCTTTTAAGGATACTTAACTCCATCGTTCGATAGAGTTTTTTTCGTTTCTTTGGCTCTGTGACATATTTCGATTACAAATACTATAAAAGTAAGCTATATAGGTGAAATAAAGGAGATTTACTTGCTGAGCGATGAAGAAGGGCAAAGTTGTTGAGCGAGCTGCAACGATATATTTCCTATTCATACGTATCATTCACTCTAAAAAACGCTCACATTATGTTCGAATCGGAGAATCGTTTATAGAATAAACAAGAACTAAACATATCCTCAAAGAGTGGAATTTCGTTTCATTGCAATTTTACAAATTGGTGGGGAGTTTTTTCCCTCTCATTTGGCTTCGATATCCCTCTCATTTGGCTTCGATATTCCTCTCATTTGGCTTCGATATCCCTCTCATTTGGCTTCAATACCCCTCTCATTTGGCTTCAATACCCCTCTCATTTGGCTTCGATACCCCTCTCATTTGGCTTCGATATCCCTCTCATTTGGCTTCGATACCCCTCTCATTTGGCTTCGATATTCCTCTCATTTGGCTTCGATATCCCTCTCATTTGGCTTCAATACCCCTCTCATTTGGCTTCAATACCCCTCTCATTTGGCTTCGATACCCCTCTCATTTGGCTTCGATACCCTCTCATTTGGCTTCGGTATCCCTCTCATTTGGCTTCGATATTCCTCTCATTTGGCTTCGATATCCCTCTCATTTGGCTTCGATACCCCTCACATTTGGCTTCGATATCACTGCTCTGTTGATATTTTAATGAAGGAAGCTTGTCGTACAAAACAAATATTTCCCCATCGAAATGCAACAATCCATAGTGAAATCAGCGATCAATTTCCAAGTTTTAGTGGATAATATTAAGGGATATTGCTTATTTTATGCAACACTTTATTCCATTGTTCATTGCAAATGTTATCCTCAATTTTTCGTTAGTGCTTCGAGGTGAAGATTCATTTTTTGTAGAAATTGTTCGCATTTCAGATAATGAAATCCGAATTCGGCAATCAAGTGCTGCGTACGATTAGTACCACCGTGCAGGAATTCATCGTCGAGCAGGAGGAAAAGCGTCGACAGAATCCAACCGCGGAAGATATCCACCCGAATAGCGACCCTAAGCACGAGCAACCTGTTGATGAATGCGATATTGATTTAGACGATCTGTTGGGTACAGTATCAATGGTTATCGACGAGAGACTTGTCGCACTCGTTGGACACATCTTCCAGGTTAATTCACAACTTCTTTTTAATGTTACATAATTTGTGGAGAGCAGACTGATGAGGAGGGCTTCAAAGTGATGAGACCGTTAGAGAGAGTTCGCAGCCGGCAAGCATTCTGGAGTGTGTGTCGAAAACTACTAAGAAACTTAACCCCATTCTCTGACTATCTTTGTAATTTAAACGTTGGAATTAGGTTAATTTAAGTTAAGGGACAACGTTGCGGTGTTGCAACCATGCTGACTGCAACTACGAGGTGCTCCTAGAATCCAACGTGCTTACTGAAATATTTCATGACCGTTATGGATGACTTATAGTTTCCAGTTTCATAGTCACTTTGTGAGGTGATGCATCATCTCAGTGAGGTTATCTAAGAATTGCAGGTACAATGCGAGGATGTCGGTAACTTCTATATCGATTTGAAGACGTCATCAGGAAGTTGCAATAGAGGAGAGCATCCGAATGCCGATGTGACATTCTGTCTGAGGCGTTCGCTATTTGTCGATATTCTCAAGAAACGAATCTCTCCTACGCAGGCCTATATTTGTGGTGATCTGAAGATAATCGGACCTGTGCACGTGGCAATGAAGCTCACCTTCCTTGCCGATCGTATCAGTGCGCTTCTCTAAAGAACTCAACATCCCTGAACGTTATTCGTTCTTTCACTGTCAAATTTAAGTGGAATGCATCTCATATTTGAGTTCGTTTTCATTTCAGATGGCATAAATCGGCTCCTAAAAAGAGTTGTTGAATATGCGTTCATTTCGAAGCAATTAAATACTTTTCGATGTGTAATCGTTAGAAGGAAATGCAATCATTAAAATCCTAATGATTGTTTAATTGAATGAAATTTGAAGAGATTACATAGAGAGATATTGGTAACGTTTTTGCGAGATCTTCAGCAGTAATAGATAGGTGATTCTACGGGCTTAGTCGTCGTTCTACTTTTGCAATATGTCTTGCTCGAAGCTGGTTGCTCGCTGTCATCCGAGATTGTCGTTGCCGAGGAAATCATTAAATTCCGAGTACCGTTATCACCACAATATCTCACTCATGGGCACATCTGCACAATATAAAACTGTTGCTCATCGCATAAGTGAACTGCATACGGAGTGGTACTCGGGTGGAGAATGTTGTTCACGCTTCCGCTTGTTTAAGATTAGCGATTGGGTCCTGTCGTGAACGTCTTTTGATAAGTAAAGGTTGGCATTGAATTTCCAGGCATTGTGAAGAAAAGTTTTCTGGTTGGAGTTTCTAATTCGCATTTGCTCCCGTTCACTGGACAGGTCGTAGAGGAAGTGGACGAGAAAATGATACACCATTCATATACGCAATGAATTTCCTCTATAGGTTCATATTGATCAGTTCGTTGCAGTAGATCGAAATAACTCATATGCAGTAAAGAAATAAACGATCCGAGCGATCGGATGACAGTCGAACGTCTAAACGACCAAATCCATAAATTCAAGGATACACATGTAGCCTCGCCATAGATCGAATATCGACTCATCCGATGTATTTTATGAAATATCGACTTGTTGTTGACTCTGTTATTCAGTTAAATGGTTCGAATATTATTGTTGAAGGTTTTATGCAATATGTTTGCTGCATTGAAATTACTCTCTAGTAAAACTTCTAATTAACAAATGAGCTTTTCACAGTTGAGTTGGAACAACGAACTACTGAAAATATCGTCATTGCTCTCGCCGGGGATTTGTTCCGGCTTGCTTCACCTCAGACTAGCGACCCTCATATAAGATGCATTAAAGAACCGCACTCACTTCGATGAATTAACATCTGCAGTATATTTCTAGAGCAGCTACAAGCTGATACAGCAAAGACCGCATGCCTGGGATGCGTTCGATGTGAACGGATCGAAGATATAAAACGTTGGAGATGTCGCACAAAAGCTAGCGTAGTGATTTCCGCTTGAATGAAGTTAGCGAGGTCTAGGTAGGCGCCTTTTGTTGCTGTAAATTAAAGATACCTCTATGATGGTCTTCGTTGTGAAATGTTTCCGAGCCTTCGGCTACAAAAAATTAGTTCCATCGAGTGCTCGAAAATAACAACGAAGAGTCAGTCTCCTGAAACCTCGGACTTCATGTCTGATCGTTCGTGGAACGAGTTCCCTCAGTTGATCGTCTGAGTATAGAGCTTCTCGTTTATGGAGTGTTCGTTAATGAGAACTGACTACTATCGTACGGGTTCGATTTGAAGCAGCGGCTGTTGATGAGGCGGTCGCAATCGCCTAGGTCGGAAAACTCCTTCATTTGCCTTGTTGCACTTCTTTCTAGCACTGCCTCACATCAACGTAGGATTCTGAAGAACAAAGGCTAGGGCATCTGAAGTGCTTATGCGGTAACAGAGTTCACGATCAATACACCAAATCTCAAAGAATGCAGAATTTAGCAGTTCGTACGAGGACATATGGCGCACTTACAAGGCTGTGGTTCCGTGGACCCCCATTCACAAAACCATAACTGCACAAATATTAGCGGCTCCTGGAACTGGAATTGAGAGGATGCGACGGCGCAGACACGGCTCGACACGTTCATCTCAACCTTTCCGACCACTCTTTGCTCAGACTCTCAATCCCACTCAGGCGCAAAGCAGCGAACACCCTACCTCCCAGCACGACGATTCGTTTCGTGGCAATCGCCAAGCTGTACTGATGCCTACCGACAGTGTTTTCATTCGTTCGTGGTTCGCACACCCTAAGTGCCAGCTGGTTGGCAGTTGTGCTCGAGCTGTAGCTGCTACCTCGCACGGCTGCAGTTCGTTGTCGTCTCGCTCGACCTTTTGTGATCAGCTCAGTCCGGCTTTCTTGCCAAAGCTAACGAGCTTTGCCGTGGTTCTTCAGTGTGGCTATGTTTTCTACGGTTATTGTGGTGGGCGATATTGGTTTTGCATGCATGAAGGACGTAGAAGATCCAAGTTGAAACGGTAGCACGTAGTACACTCATGGATGATAAAAGGCCTAGTACGGCGCACAATTGCCCGCACACATATTGCTCTCTTTTAGCCCTTTCAGGTGAGGTCAATCTGGAATTCTCGTCTGAGGCGAACTCTCTCTATCGATAGAGCGACTTAGAAGGAAGTTGCGGACGAATGTTGCATCATGGGAGTATCATGGTTAGCGTTTGTTTCGCCTCCGTCCTTTGTTTGATCACTTCCAAAAAAAAGGAAGTCCTTTCGATGCTTATGAGTTCCTTACTCCGGTCTTGTGCAATAATTCACTGAAAGGTCAAGGGTCAATTTCTCGGGATATTTCGTCATATTCGTTGAGCGCAGAGGAGCTGCTCTCACTCTCATTCATTGAAGCTTCGAGAATAGTGGCGGAATTATTTTTTTGCAAAGTGTACTTTAGCGAAATCCTCATTTTTTCTCGAGTTAAGCGCCGCATAACGCTGTTTGGAAGGCATTTGAAGAAATGCTGACGATTGGAGCCGTTATCGAAATTGGGCACTGAAGTAAGCTCAAGTTGTCGTAGAGCAAAGGTCGTGTCTTCAGGGTGTTCGAGTATGATCGAAGTGCAAAGAGTATTGAGCGCGCGATCGAGGGTCAGGGTGCCGAGCGTGTCGGCGTCTTCTCAGTCGATTCGACGCCCTACAAGCCAAGTGACAACGTGCACGGTGCTATCAACCACGTGTTCATTCTGCACCACTCTCACTATCCTCACAGCACGTTCACTATTGGTTAGTGCATTCGATCTCATCGCTCATTCCTATGACGATTGTTCAAGATGGGGTTTGGGTTTTTCACCGCAGTGTGTCATGTGTTCAGGAAGTAGTGAATGAAAGTGAGCTACCTCAGTTGCTTTCAGTTTTGGCTGTCTCGTTTACATCCACAGTCGTTAAGCGGTCACTGGAACGGCTCACTGAAATGCCATCAATGATCGTTTCTAGTTCGCTGATGCTTTCGTCGATGAAACCTCTGCTTTCTCCGTTGATTTCAGCACAGAGCCGATGAATCTGATAGGAGTGTTGACCTTATCGCACCGAGAAATGTTATTGCTAAAATGAGAATAAATCGACGTTGAATGGAGTGATGAGATGCATCGAGCAGTATCGCGGTAATGGCGATACTGATGCTTTTAATCTAATATTCCCTCTTTATTATAATCTCATTAATGTTTATATGTGAGCAGTTTTCAATCATCAAATGTGACATCACAAAGTCCGCACCTGTACGGCTCTAATTAGAGTGAAACAAATTAGTCTCAGCCGCAAAGTTGCTTCATTGGTGAAGCCGACTGCTTTACCACCTCATGATCCTGTTGTATTGTGATGTCGAAGCATGTAATTGAGGTGAAATTTGCCATCCAGGGTATGCTTCAGAATACTCTCAGAGAATGTACCGGATGAAGCTATTCATAGTTTAAAGTGCTTATGCAGCTCTCTATAGGAGTTGGTCTTTTGACGTCTCGTAATTCGATCCTATGGAGGAGAGCCTCTTTGATTGGGAGGAGAAGAAAAGATGTGGAGTGCTTCAAGTTGACTTATAAATGTTTCATTGTTCCTCATATTTGCCCTCTTTGCAATCGCGGCTTTTTTCCGTTCACTCTTCGCTTTTGTTCTTTCACTTAAAGACGATGGATTTGAAAGTGTTTCGAATTCATCGTGATTCTTTCACTCGAAACTGTCCCACATTGTGATAAATTTTATTTTACACCTTTCCTCCCTACAGCGATAAAATTTTGTATAGAAGTCGCTCATCCCTTCTTTCTTTTATGTCTTCTTCACTTTCAAAAAACTTGAAAATGTTAAGGTAATGTAGCCAAATGAATTCTGTTTTTTGCAGCCCCAACCGAGAGACAAGTAAAAATGTGTCCTCGAGCGGTCTCGGATCGGGGGTTCGACTTGATTCTCTCAAAGCTTAGCTCGGGATTGGTTCAAGATGTAGCGGGCAAATTCGAAGTCTCTGGCTCGGAGTTCGTATTGAAGGATTTTATGATCCGAGTTGGCAATGCAACGATGGGAGTGGTTAGTAAAGGTTGACTAGCTGCCTCATACTTTCCGATCGATAAGCGGTTTGTGGCTGTGAAAAGGGTTCGATCCAAGGGGAAATAGATAGAAACTGGAATGCATTTGTAGCTACGTTTTACACCTGTTCCATATCCGATAGTGGCTTTGCAGAATGCTTGCCGTTAGAGGGTTTTTGTTGGGTACATCCCGCAAACACTTCAATAGGACAAGCATTCATTTAGGTGATAGAGCTTTAATGAAAGAAGAGGAGTCGCTTTTAATTTTTTGGGATACGCAAAGGTTCCGAGGAGATGTCTCGAATGATATGCTAGCTTCTCTTTTCAAAATTAAAAATCTGCACAACTTTTCGATGTTTCAGGTAACTTGACCTCTCATTTATTACCGTTATAAAGTTCGCTATTCAACGTCGTTCTTTATGGGATCAATTAGAAGTAATATCTAATGACTAGAGCAAAGAGTTTATTGAAAGAGCAAAGAAGCAACGAAGAGTCGTTTCTACGCAGACACAAATTCTAAGTGGAATTGTTGCTTTGACTGTTTCGCTGTCCATTCTCGCATCGACAGATTGCTATCTGTGCATTTCGCAACACATTTTTTGCGGAATTTCTACAGGAGGAGTTTGAAAAATGATAAAGAGCGCAAATGTCCTCATTATCAATGTGGAATATTAAAAGTTGGGAGTAGAAATTCGATACTATTGAGATGTGTTCATCAAGCAATAGTTGGAAGGAGGTACATCATAATAGGATTAAAGCGAAAAGACGTAATTGTTAGTTGAATGATGAATAAAATATGGTTGGAGATAGGGAAGTGAGATTACTACATTGCATCGGAGCACTGTAGTCGACGAGCCAATCAATATAAGATTGCTTTGATTGCTGAGCTCTTCAAGTCCAGTTGTAATTCAGTGCTATTAACGCAAATATTGAAAAGCTTTAGATTAAGCTGCTACTGAAGTTTAAGGCAAAGATCTCATCTCATATATATATATGCTTTGGGATTTGAGTCGTAATGAATAGATCATGATATTATAGGCGTAATAGTGGAGGTGGAATATGCGGCGTCATGTGTAGCGTCACAGTGTATGGCAATGCTATCTGAATTGATAGCGATGTTCTTCCCGGAAAGAGCGGACACTAAACCGCCTGTTCTACAGAAGATTCAACCTGAACCGTATAGCGCATTGGATACACTTAATCAGTACCTCGATATCTTCCAGGGAATGCGTAAAAAAGCGTGATCGCTGCTCCGTCTTTTTTAAGTTTCTCGTTAGGTTGACTCATCGTGCAAATGTTGTCTAGAAGGAGTGCGTTTCGCTTCGAAGATTTATTTGTGCCCGATGTTGTTATTATTCACCGCTTCGATCGATTCTATTGCGAAGAATTTCAAAGGTATAGGCATATTATTTCTTTGATGAAGCATAATCCTAGAGGGACATCAAGATGCTTTGCTCTATTCTTTAAGGATGAGGCGATTCACACGCCGCTCACTTCATGATGTCGATCCGTGATTACATAAATGAATCGAAACATAGCTGAGAGCATTCGCTTTAGTGGTTATTGATGGTCGGGTTTTACAGATTATATTATATACTTCCATTAGCTGTTTGCAGTGCTGCGTTCTCAGCTTTCTGCATCCTTCGTTTTTATTTTCCTTTATGATGAGTAGAATTATATTGTCGATGATATATGGGGGAATGCTGTGCTTCTTTTTGAATTCCTTTTCGGATTGAGATAGGAGGGGGAAAGGATGTTGATGAAGTGATGAACTTGCTTTCAGGCTCGAGTTCTATTTACGGCTGCGATCATAAACTTCGCTTCTGATGATTATTCGATGACGTTGTTTGAACAGCTGTGCTGAGTTCGCTGTCGAATATTGAGTAGGGGGAGAAAAAAAATTGTTACGTGCATTTTGTTCGACGTAACATTAAACTATGATGGGAATACGTTTTTTTTGCGGAAGTTTGACGAGGCACATCTTGTGGACAGATCCGCCACGTCTTGTGGGCAGATCCGCCACGTCTTGTGGACAGATCCGCCACGTCTTGTGGGCAGATCCGTCACGTCGACGGATCGTTGAAGTGACGTATCGGTGCGTTCGCCGCTTAGAAACGCATTTTTTGCGACACTCTTTAATATTATTGCATCGATTGCACTTCGTTTTCGAATATATGAATTTTTCTGCTTATTGGTTTTATGTTTTATTGCATATGAGTGGAGAGGTTTCTCTCCCATTTCTGGAGCCAATAATCTTTCTTGGCTTCTATTGTTTACTTCACAATATCTGCACTTGTTTCGTTGGTGTTATGAAGTGTTGTTGTTTGAGAAGTTTGGACAAATGGCTATCTGAAAAATGGAAATTCTTCTTTAATTCTTTGCTTATTTCATTTTTCTTTTATATATCTGCAATTTGATTCGATCGCTTACGATTTTGAATCCTTCCTCTTCATCCTATTGGCGTTTCTCGTTTTAATATCCTCGATATATCACTGAGAGAAGCTTCAATAGGCGTTTATTGTTGGATAGGCTTGCATGTGGAATTGTATGTTCCCTGCTTCCATTCTAGTATCAGTTCTCTTCAACATCTAAGCTTATTTTTCGGATGAGAACTGCAGATTGGACATAAGTAACTAATAGACGGAATCGTCCTCAGAAGGGAGATGAAGGATTGTTATGGATGGGTAAGGTTATCGAATTCATAGAGGGCTAATGCTTTATATATCTAGATTGCCTCGTTGCGTGGCTGCCTCTTCAAAGGTGCTAATGGGGAACTAAAAGGAATTGCCGTACCCATGAAGGCATTCCTATAATTGCCGATTTCTTCATTTATGGTTGTCGGATGTGCTTACAGAAGTGCGATTCTTGGAAATATCGCATTTAGGGACAATTTTCTGCTCGTAGACCGCTTCTCGAGGGGTAACGAGCACCCCCCTTCCGCTCTTATGACGAGGCTTAGGGAGGCAGAAAGCCCTTCAAACCGTCCACAATGCTGAGTAGCCATGATCTAACCCTCTTCGAGCAGACAATTCATCCTTCACATATTTCAGCGTTATTAATCTCGCGAGAAGGTCGACTCTTGTCGCAAATTTCCCGTCTTTAATATATGAATATATTGCGCTAAGTTGTGCTCATCTATTGCGATAAAAAAGATAGCATCAGCCTGAGGTGAAGAAGTGAGTTCGAGTGCCGTGTTGTCGGAATATTTGTACTTGATGTTGGGCTCGTAGCATTGACTCTGAATCCAAATTTGATGCATTTCTTTGTCATATATACGTATTATGTTGCTCGTGAGTTATTTTCTCGGCGATCAACGTTTCTGAGCGGAATTTGGATGCGATTTTATGTTTCCATGAAGCCGAAGGGTCTATCATCTGAGCCCTCATGATGAGAATATTTTCTTCTTATAGTCCCCGATATATATATTGCAATAGCAGTGTGCATGTGGGGTTTCGGGAATATATTTTCCTAGCTGGAGGAATGGTGGGGGAGAGGGGATCAACTTCGACGCCTTGGAGAGGGAGGCACGGATATTCTATAGGAAGAGGGAGTTTGGAACTGCGAGGAGAGGGTTACACGAGTAATATGGGGAAAAAGCGCACATTGCAAGTGTTAACTGCATTTCATCTCTCTTATATATGCCGTTTTGTTGATCCGTATAGGCGCATCGGGATGCCGCTGAGAGTTGGCGTTTGCAGAGACCTATTCCGGCGATATCCTATATTCTCGATGTATGTGTCTGTTTCATTAGCATGGTCTAATGTCTGATGTAGGATCGCCTCTTAGACGATATTCCACGCTTGCTTGTTAGCCTCGAACTTGGGTGCTTGAAAGTGTTGAAAGACCAATGTGCTTCTTGTCATCCTATCGGAGCGCAATGAGAGAATTCGCGGAATATTTGTGTTAGTCAATATTGCCCATCTTCTATGTTTAGTGTTTTTTGTTCATTAATGGCGTAATTAGTTGTGCAAAAAGCGCATATTGTGCCATCGCTTTAAGCTTTTCTCTTCTGCTAGTCAACGGCGTAGTTATTTCCGTCTTTCGCGATCAGTCATTTTCGCACTCTTTTCAGATAATATCGTCGATTCATTTGTAGCCTCTTCTGTTTCGATCTCCGCTCATCAAATCGGTCAGGAATCAGCTTTGAAGTAAAGCTTCATGCATAGTAAAATTCCCCGTCTATCCTGCTATCTTAATGTATTGCTGCTAGTGGCGGAATCATATTGGCAGGGTCACTGCTTCGCCTTCGGAAAAGCTCTTTTGATCTTCCCTGAGGCGTTAGCACTGATAGGGATGAGTTTGAAGGGGAGGAGGGGATTTATTGAAGCTGAGAATTAAGGGATTTTGATGGGCGCAGTGTAGATCACAGATTCAAGCCCGACATTTTTTGTTCGGCTTATCAATCTTAGCAGCTATTACTATCATTTGATAGTCTCAGAAATGTTTTCTATTTTCTATTGTCGATCATAGTCGCCGCAAAGGAGGACGAATCTTTAGCAGAAGCCGGAAATTCGCATTTGTGATCTGAGGCGAAAGTACCGTTGACGGGTATTTTGGCTACGAAATTGGATGCAATAGAATCGCCTCCCATCCCCTCCCTCATCTCTTTCGCGGAAATAATTTCCTCTTTAGATTACCGAAGAAACACTCTTGCCTACTTTTCCAGTAACGGTCATGCTTAGTGGTGTACGGGTATAGCAATATGTCGGATTTGTTCGTCGCTTTCTGTTTACCGGCAGTTTTCTCTTTTTGCGCAGTGAATTGACATCTAGCGGGTGGCAATTTATTGCTACTAACTACGTTGACAGAGAAATTTCCCTATTCAATAAGCCCTCATGAGGCGAGCTTCAGTCGCCTCGTCAGACTCTATTGTCATATTTGACAAGATGCCGTTGATGAGGTCGTTGTGTAATATTCGTTTGAAATGTGCTTCGATGCTGCGTTGAATTAACTCTTATGAAGCAGTTAATGGAGGGATAATTTAACAGGCAACTAATGGAGGATCTGTGGCCGCCGAGTGGAGGGCAAACATGGCGTCTGATAGCTCAGGCTGTCGACGACGGTCGAGTCGCCTTCAATCGGGCATGTGTGCACCTCGAACCCTGGCAGGTGGTGTCCTACACGCTCTCTGTGGCTTTCCTCACGCTCTGGTTGCGGCGTATCATGAAATCTGACCGACCGATGACTCAACGTATTCGAGCTGCGGTCAGTTTTTTCTTGCTGTGTTGTGTACTGCTGTCTGAAGGCGTTTTATTGGAAATGACAAGTCTGTGGGCATATCTCTAATCTCGTCGATGCGGTTTCATTCAGTTTCTCCACTTGATTTTGGGGGTTTATTGCCATTGAGATCTTTGCATTCCACTGAAGAGTAAGTTGGTTCATCTTCGATGTTTGATTTAAAAATCGAAGGTGACTTATGAATAACCTTATTTTCACCCACAAATATCAGTTTTTTCAAAGTAATCCTAGCAGAAAGCAAAAACGGTTAATGGATCTTCTCGATGTAAATTATTACATAGAGAGATAAGTACAAGTTTGCTTAGGAAGTTAGATGGTAATTCACGGGTACGGGACGCTGTGGCAAACGTCTGCAAATTACGGAAGCTGAATTGAGCAAAATCTCATAGGTTATCTTATGAGGTATGGAAGTTTAATTTCTTAATGGGCGAAAAATGAGGTAGGAAAGGAGGAAAAAGAGGTTACAGACTCCGTCTAGCAGAGCTAAGTTGATCCTCGCAAAAGTTGATTTTTGTTTTTTGCATTGCATCTCTTAAGCTGAAAGGTTATTTCTTCTGGTGCTTGAGTGCATTTACTCATCGGCTATTTCCAGCTGAGGATCTGGCATTAGATGGATCAGTTTCGAGCATTACATCACTCAGCTCACTATTGAACATACCGTCGGAAGAAATCTTGTTCAGCTCGACGTGATAGTTGCTGCTAACATAATTTTGCAAGTTTGTCACTCCAGAAAGCGTACCTCGAAGTGTGTTCGGTAGTCATTTATCCGTTTGTCCGCTCGACCCAATTCGAGATCGAAAATGAAGTTGCGAAGCCGAGTCTATGCAATTTAGATCATGGGATGACTTTCTCTTTCGTATTTCAAGATTTCCCAGCAGCTTCGTCAAATCAAAATGTGAAGATACTATAGAATTAGCATACGAAACAGGTAGGTAAGGTTGCCATTTTGCACCTTCGCGGTAACAGAAAAACGCATCTTTGTAGAGAAGATGAGATGATACGAAATAGGACTTCATTTTTCATTTTATTAGAACATAAAAGCATGTAGTATGCATATTCCTCTCGACCTATTTTGTTTGGTTCTGCAGTTGCCGGCTTCTTGTCAATTCAAGCCGGTTCACCTCATCGCTATGAGTTTTTCATTTGATCCTTTATCCCAGCTGTTATTGTGGATGGTGGATATCTTTTTGCCGTTTTATGTGATACGTGATCGTTCCAAAACTGATATTCAAGTCTCTGATCAGATTATATTTAAGCACCGAGAAGTATTTGAACGTTGCAGGGGAATAGGAGAGAGACGGGGTGAAGCCATGTGGCAGAGTCCTCCATTGATCAGCGCAGTTCATTTATCTCTGTTAAATCGTATCGTTCTCATTTCCACGTTGCTAGATATCAGTGAAGGGATAAAGTCTTTCGTGAGAAAAATTTCTGTTCTTTGCAATCGAAATAACGTATTTTATCCTGTGATAGGACCTTATTCCGATTATTTTTATCTGGCCTTTAACGGGCACAAGTGATCACCCCGTTGACGTATTGATTAGTCGAATTCATAATTTTTAGGAGAAATATCTGGCTGGTTGTAGCACCGTCCAATGGTCTAAAATAGTTGTGATTCAGGTCTTCTCTGCAGTGAGGAACATTCCATGGGTTAAGGCTCAAATCAGTGAGGAGATGGAAAAGGCGAGGAAGGATTTGGAGGAGACGATTCATGAGTCTGACCGAAAGAAGGTATGTCGTGAACTTGTACGCTCAGAGCTCCGTATAAAACATCTGGTTGTAGTGTTATACGAATTGCTGGTTGAGGATGATCTCGTTAGTCGGTTTGTAATTTCGCATCTCTGATTGGATTCCGTCGCCTTTGCACCAAAGAAAAGCTTCCGACTTAAAGTGATGGCGAATCTTATTGTCTAACATCCGCTCTTCGTTATCCTTTAAGCTTGCTGATCAGTCGGTGTATCGCTTTTAACGGTGTATTTAGAAATTTGTCTCATATTATCGTCCACTTTTCTGTTTTTTTTTTATTGGTTCGTTTACTTTTATCTGATTAATATTTGTTATGATATGGGAAGAATTACAAGGCAGAGTTTAATTGTAGTAGAGAAGCAGTCTCATAGCAGTGGTCATTGGAATGTATTTTCTATTGCATGCACCATTTAGTGTATTGTGATGAAACGTGCGCTCATCTAGGTAGCAATTAGAGGCCCATTTTATTTATAGATGATGACGATCGACGTCAAGAACAGATCGAAATTCCGCAAATGATTCAACGATTTGCTGTGAATTATTTTATAGGAGTTCTATAAGTTCCTACCCGAACGTGGATTACCGCCCGATGCGATTATCAGTGAGGCGGAGTTGTACGAGGCGATGAGCGAGTACACATTCTATGATGGTCGAGTTTCCGGAGTGATGTATACAGATTACGATGAGGAACACCGTAAACTGCTCGAGAAGGTCGGTTTCGTTTGCTTACGTTCCGTTAATTGCTGATGTTCACTATGGCAACATTCTGATTTGACGACGTTTCTCTCCCACAATCTTTTTTGCCTTCCGTTCTTGCAGCGTTCTAATTGATTTCACTGTCGCTTGATTGATGTTTGCAAGACACTACAAACTTTGGTATCGATCTTTGAGACGATGACGATCCGGTGAGAGCAGCAGAGGGACCTAAAGTGGACCTTAAGGGGATAGTGTGATACGTTATGTGGGGGTAAAGCACACGCGGTCTTTGATCTGTTGCTGAGCGTCTAGCCGTCTCATTTTAAGATTCGTGTAGGCAGTGTGGTTTTGGTAGGTAAGGAAATATAACTGAAAACGTAACTGATGGTAGCGACTGAGTAGAAGCAATTTCGTGAGAACTCTTCATTTTATTCGATCATCTCGTTAATTCAATTGTAGTTCCATCGAAATAGGAGGAACGTAGTGAAATACCTATTGGTTCAATTTGTAAAGCGAAGGTGCGACGCGCATAATCAATAAACAGCCGAAATGACCGACAGAGATTTTTTCCAGAAAAAACTGATTGAAGAGCCCTGACATTTGTCATTTCAGTTCGACGGTTGAGTACTTTTGCTCGAGAGAGATGGGTTCTTAGATGGAAGTGGGGGTCGGCAGGAAGGAAAAAAGAGATTAGGAAAGCATATTCATGTGTCCTCTTGCGAAAAGAGGAACTGCACGAGGGGCTATTTGTTTCGACTTCGAAGCCTGTCAAGGATACAAGCTGAAAAAAAAAAATGTAAACAGTGACGAAGGTACTGGTTGCAGATATTCACGATGTTTGCCTACTCGAATCCGCTCCATCCAGATTTGTTTCCTGGATGCCGTAAGATGGAGGCCGAAATCGTGCGCATCGTTTGCTCGCTTCTACACGGTGGTTCACCTTCATGCGGAACGGTCACTTCAGGTGGTACTGAAAGCATCATTCTCGCCTGTCTGGGTATTCTTTCATTGATTGCTTACTCTTCTTTTATTTTCAGTTTGTTTTGACCCACATCGGCATGTAGCAAATATTGTTACACCAAAAGGAGTTGCGACTTCGTATGCAAATATTGGAAACAAATTACGTAAAGGGTTTTGCACGATTCGACGAAACCGATCGGAGAAATCCTCGTGACGAGTAGCCATTTTAGCGGTGACGCTTCCTCCATTGTTTCATACGTTAATGCGCGCCGCCCTCCACTGCCTACGTATGATGGTGTCAGCTGTAATAATCTGAAAAGTTTGACAATTTGACAACGACGCATTTTTGCTGGTCCTATTTCTCATGAAAAATGGATGTTAGTCATTAAGTAACCCGTAACCCCAACTCAGGGCTCTTAACTGAGTGGTTATTCGTCTATTGCTTAATAAAGAGGTTTGGAGGTAGACGCTGATTCGAAATTATTGTTTAAGAGCTGCTTGGCGGCATCGTACCCTACTACAGCTTTTTTTTAAAAAATGACGCCGATCTGAGTATTCTGTGGTTCGACGCTCAGTAGTTATTTTTGGCAATTTTAACTTGTTTTGATGTTTATAGCATACCGAAACAGAGCCTACGAACGAGGGATTCGACATCCAGAAATGATCGTCCCGATTACTGCTCATTCGGCGTTCGATAAGGCATCGCAACTACTGCATATCCGGATTCATCATGTACCCGTTGACAAGAACCAAAGAGCCGATGTGGGCGCCATGAAGCGAGCTATCAATAACGAAACATGCATGGCAAGCTTTAAAGTCTTCGACAGTTCTTCAAGTTTCTTTTAAACGGAAGTGCTTTGTTGCATCTATGAGGGTTATGCAACAAGAGGAGAGGCGAGGTGAACTCTCCCAATCCGCTTTCTCCCCTCTCAACATCTTAACTTTATGTTCGCCGATCTTCAAAAAATTTGCCCTCCAAAGGCGCCTGCACACAATTTCCATTTAAATCCATTCATGAAGGCAGAGTTGTGAAAATAGTAGTCGAGATAGAGGGAAGAGCATCAATTATGAAGGTCAGCTATTAACTATTAAGGCGAGCGATTTGATATCGAAAGGTCGATGTAGTGCTAACTGATGTCATTTCTCTGAATGCTTTGTTAACAGTGTCCACGTCCGTTGTTTGCACTTAATTGCCAATTGCTATGTGTTTCTTCGTTATGGCAGAAATGTTCAAATTGAAGGTTTCACATACCAATTTATTGAGGTGAAGCGTTGAGAGTTCATTGCGTTTCATTGTATGTTACTGTGAATCGCCAAAGATGTGCCACACCTGCATCCATAGTTAGGAGACAGCATTGTGTTTTGCGTTCTTTGTTGAAGTAGACAGAGTCGGCTGAGCCTGGACTGCATAGGGGGAAGGTGCCGTTGTGCTTTGTTCCTTTTTTGAATTGATTGAGTAATAATTCATAAGACGCTTCTTAATCGGAAGAGTTCTGCCATTTTTTTGCAGCTGGTTGCTTCTGCTCCGAATTTCCCATCGGGAACTGTCGACAACATTGAAGCGATTTCCGAGGTATGTCATTATTTTCATTGAAGCGGCACGTATATGTAATGTATAAATATTAATTTATTTAAGTTTATATATTCATATTTAATTTTACATTTGTATTTATGTATATTTT
This sequence comes from Parascaris univalens, assembly GCA_037576465.1. Lineage (NCBI taxonomy): Eukaryota > Metazoa > Nematoda > Chromadorea > Rhabditida > Ascarididae > Parascaris > Parascaris univalens. The sequence goes on along the minus strand of CM075173.1, from coordinate 44,869,331 downwards.
TATAGTTATATTGTTGCATTCTTATATATGCATATATGTACATATACACACAATCTGTTTATATACATAGGTGTTTACACATAAGCATATGGGCAAGGTGTACGGTCAAATGCAGATTGTTGCGAGGATCAGTGAGAGCGTAGGCTTGGAGTGCTTTTTTCTCTTCCCTGCCCTCCCCCCACTCTTTGCGCCTCTCGAATAGCAGTCTCCTAAGGCATCAGCACTTGTATTTTTTTTTTCCTTACCGACCGTCATCAATAGTTTCATTTTGATGAAAGGTTTCGCTGTGCTCGATGCTCCCTCCTCCTGGTTTTGACTCCACCTAGAAAAACTTTCGGGTTGCTCATTTTTGGTCGAAGTTTCAATATTTGCGAGAAGAATCTTGCACCCTAACGCTCTTCGCAGTTGAAGGAAAATAAAGCTTCATATTTAAAGTGCAGAATATCCTTGCGTACGAAAATCTAAGAAAACTTATTTCCATTTTCCTGAAAATTTCGGCTGCAGGTTTTTATTGCTTCGACTCCTTCGTGTTTACCTTTATTTCCCGTTTATTCAACTTTCATTCTACATGGCGAGCCATTTTGGAGAATAACGAGGCGAAGAAGAGTGGGAAATTCACTCAATTCTGATACTTCAAAATTTCGAGTTTAGAATTTTCCCGGAGGTAAGCATGGGCTCAGCAGTGGATGCAGCACTGTCCGCCTCTGAATCGGCGAGGAATATGGGAAGTAAGGCATTGCTGTTCTTATGTTTTAATAACTTTTCTTTAGAATAAATGACCCGTTATTGAGGCAGCGTGGACGGAAGGGTGGAAAGACCTATGATCTTCTGTGTTAAATAGAGTAGATAATAGCTGCAAAGATGAACTGTCTAATTAAAAGTGTATTATTCAGTTGGCACAGCGATATGGGATCCCGCTGCATGTCGACGCATGTCTCGGAGGATTTTTGCTACCATTCATGGAGAGATGCGATTTCCCGGTCCCTGCCTTCGACTTCCGTGTTGCAGGGGTCACTTCGATATCCGTCGACACACACAAATACGGATTCGCTCCCAAAGGTACCCGTTAGCAATCTCGTTGAGTTTTTATGGCTTTTATCCGCTGGTCGCTGTCGATTGCATTAGCAGGATGGTTCATATTAGTGTAAACCAGATCATCTTTTGTGAATCATGGAAGTAGACAAATTAAAATTTGTTTGCTGTCAATCCATTGTAGTGTCTTCCGATGTTTAATGGCAATAAATGTGAGCAATTCATAATGTAATTTTTTAATGAATTTCTCGCAGGCACTTCGCTGATTCTCTATCGCGATGTGAGTCTTCTGCATCACCAGTACTTCTGCTATGGTGATTGGCCCGGTGGCATATACGCCACACCGACACTCGGCGGTTCTCGAAATGGCTGTGCTATTGCACTCACTTGGGCCACATTATTATACCACGGCAGACATCGGTAATGCATACGCATTATGACCGTGATTTCTTTGAAATATAAAGGTGTGAAGTCGTGTTGGCATAATCGACATTCTCATCCGACCCCAATCTCATCATTTCATCGGCCAGTTTATTTAATGATATCGGCGGTGCATTTTACACTTGTGGTTTTCTGCAATCCACGCAATGAGCAGTATAGTGGAATTCCTCGTTCCAAAGAATTCCTCGCTATCTGCTGACAAGGTATAGAAGAGAGCCTAAAATTCTATAGATATGTTCCTTGACTCTCAGAATCACTATAAATCACCTAATGACTTCAGTTGAGCTTGGTGCTTATGTTCGCTCATGTCTAAGCTTTTGAGAGCAGCAGTGCTATCTTTACAGTTTTAATTCAAAATCAGAATTGTTTGATTGTCATCGTTTCTTCAGAAACCTTCATTCCAACGTTGCATCGTTTGTGTGGTGTCACTTTCGATTTAGGACCTTTCTAATGTATCTTTGTACCTTGTGGATACAAAATTATATTGCAGGCGTGTCTTCGACATAATGATATGAAAACGTTGTTTTTGGCATTCGTCGTCTTATCCCGTCTCTCCGAGTATTCGTTCACATCATTTGAAGAAATGAAGAGGTCAAAGAAATTTCACTATTTTGAGGTACACGGAGCGAACACAAGCGATAATCGAGGCTGCACGTTTGATTCGAGCAGGTATCGAGAACAATCCGCATTTGGAACCTCTCGGCGATTCTGATGTATCGGTGATTGCGTTCACTTCAGACAAATTCAACGTGTACGCTCTTGCCGATCGCATGAACAAGATAGGATGGACACTCACCTCACTTCAGAATCCTGCTGCGTTAGTTAGCAACCATTACTTCATCTTCTGCCTTTCTTGCACATATTAACAAGTAATATGAAAAACTCAAAAGAGAAAGAACGATGTGTTTTGAAAGGATTTTTATCATTTTGCCACATGGATCGAGCTTATTCGGAGCTGAAGTAGTCAAATAAGACGACCATCTTGCTTGTCTTCTTCCGATGAATGTATTAACTCTTTCAAAACTGCTTCCTATCTACTCTTACGTAAAAGAAAGGAAAAGCTTCATTGGGCGATCCGCTTGTTAAGCCCTTATTGGCCAAAGTTAGAGATTCTGTGAAGAGGACAAAAGCCTTCATTCGATATATTACGGTCATCATATCAGGGCAAAATCATTACAGCATATCCATTTTTTTATTATTGGGACGACACATAAGATAACTGCTTTTCTATTTACTTACTTCACTTTCATTCATTCGTTCTCCCGCCATAGACATTATATGTGTTTGAAACAATTTGCACGGCATGTAGGGACAGAAATCCTTGGCATGCATCAGAATGACTCAGAATAGATCCCTTTACAACAGAGAGTTGCATTGATGCAGCTGAATCACATTCGGTAACCATTGCTTAGTCGATCGTGATTGCTCTCTGTGGATTTGATCTCGTTAAATCGGACATCGGGTACGCATTGCTCTCTGCTTCCAAAATAAATTTGAATAAAACAGACAGCGGTCAGAAATAAATTATTATATTTTATTAGTTCTTCGGGGTACAGTTTCTTGCCGAGATGCGATTCACATCCGAAAAATGCATCTTTATAGTTTTTGCATCCGCATAAAATGTTTGAAACCAGCAAGGAAGAAGATCCAGATTGAAGAACTACGAATGAATTTTCACATAGGACTCGCTATTCGCTCCCTTTTCTTTTAATTTTTAGAGGAACTAGCTGTGAAAAGGTTCTTTCAAAGGAATGAGAACTGGAGCTGCAGGCATTTTTCTAGAGGAATAGAACCGCTTCCATTTCATGATTGCTTTTTTGGGAGATTCTGTGATGAATGGCAGTCTAATTCTTAAGCTGCGGTTTTTTTTCTGTTTGTTTAAGCTTTTATAGTGGATGAGATAATGGTGAAATAGTTTCACTTTGAGGCATCTGAGTGACGTGCACATATGGGAGCGTATTCGTTATATTGCTGAGTATTTACTTTGAAATTTGAGAAAGCAGTTCGGTTGGGCCGGACGCATGCAAGTTGAGGAGTATTGTTGCAGGTTGCATGTTTGCATAACAATGAATCACACCAAGGCTGGAGTCGTCGATGATTTCTTGCGAGATCTCTCTTCTGCTTGTGAGGATCTCGTCGCTAATCCTGAACTTCAGCAAACGAGAACTGCAGCTATATATGGTTGGTCTTATATGAATAGTTTTTATGTTCTTGAAAAGCAATAGCGGCTCCACATAGGCGCCTTGTAAAATAACCGTACCAACGTGGATTTCTCACGAGTGATTGAGTGACATTGATACACTTACTTATAACTGTGATGCAGATTTGAGTTAATTCCTTGTTGGTGGCTTTGTGGGCCGAAATATTTGCATTTAGGTCCCATTCTTCACGTATATTTTTATAATGATATTTAGTTTGGCGTTGTCTAATTTCCTCTCATCTAATGGAAATTCATTTCATGCTTTTTGAATGATAAATCTGGCTGAGGTGATGAAAGCAATCCGGTGTTTCGTAATTCGTTTAAGGCGCTTATAGGGATGATATTCATGATGGACGTTTGTCTGTAGTTATGTTTGTGACACTAATAGGCATTGCTCAATCGATAAGGAGCTTTGCAGGAATGGCATCGGCAGTGCCAGACAAGTGCCTTGTCGAAGAAGTGTCATATTTATATCTGGACAGTTGCTATGCGATGCCGGCACCAGTTGTAGTAGGGCGCACGTTGAGTATCGAAGGACGAAAAATGAGTCTCATTGGAGGGCAGCCACCAGTGTTCCCACCTAGTTCTCTGGCCAGTGCAACTGCCGGTGGCCCAATCTATGAATCAAATGCATCGCGGTCATAATATGCCAATCATTGCCTTATAACGAAGTTTTAATTGTTGTTATTGAGGAGGCCATTAGGCAACCAAGTAATATTGTAAGTTAATGCTTCAGATTAGGTGAGGGTATTTAGGAGATGTTTATCATATTGGAACTTATGAGGGAAATGCGGTAGGTGTCCTCTGATTTGATTGCATTCGAGAAGTGAAATTGTGCATTTGAATCGTGGAATAATTTGCATTCCTCATTTGCTTCTCATCGCATGATTGGTAGGCGAGAAGTCAATACTGCAGCACCTTTGTAAATAACTTCTATTGTCATTGGAACGAGATTGATAGCTCTCTTCAATTAGTTACATTTGATTTCATTTTAGAGGGTCCCCAAGTTTGTTTCATTAGACCGACCCATTGGCCTTTTTTCATTTGCATAGCGCCGAATGTTGCTAGTGACTTAGCGGAAATGTTTCCGTGCTTTCGCAGTTTCTATCCTTTGATGTGCGGCCATTATGGCATATCATACGACGTATTGACGTTGGGAATTTTTATCATTCGATGATGCTTCGTTTTCTCTCTCTCGTTGATTTTTCTATTCATTTAGCTTCTAAAGCAGCTATTTTCTCGATGTTGTCTAGGAGGACATCTATTCGTTTGTTTTGCTATTCTTAAGATTTAGTGCTCTTTTAAGATCGTTTCATGTGGATAGGTCGTCTATTTCGACGAACGCAGCTTCTAAACGTCGATCATATTGCGCCATTACTTCACTGCTAACTTTTATTGGCGCTTCCACATCCGCTAACACTTGAATTTCTCTATTTCCTTCACTCGTTATACCCATTCGTCCCTCACGTTCCTTTATTTGCAAGTTGAATCCGACATTGTTCTTATTTTGCATTTGACTCATTTCGGAGTCATTATTTCTTGTTGATTCGATCATCGCCTACAGAGAATCCGTTGGGGGGAATCCTACACTTTGACCTCATCGTTTTAAAAATAAGTCTTCTTTAGAGAGGGGACTCATCATTATGGTGTCCAATGATTCATTTGTTCTTCCAAATTTTTATTTTCAGAAATCGTTTAGCGAGAAGAAACGATCGATTCTAGCCTACTTAAGAACGAGTAATTCCTTCATTGCCGAGTTTATCGTCGCTAATAAAGAGATTTGATTTTTGAGTAGCTTCCTTTAAGTAAGTTTATTGCTAATAAGTGATTGAGAAGAGGTGTGACGAAACGCTCGTATGCACAATAACTCTTCTAGTAAATACTTACTGAATATTTGTTTAGGTTTGATTGTTCGGCGAATGTGTATTCGATCGATTCGAGTGCGTTCAGCGTGATAGGCATCGTCGGGTGTAAGAGAATGCTATGACAAAAGCGCCGACGTAGAAGTGCACCGCATGGCAGGTTTTAGGCGTTTTCTATCGTACGAAAAATACGCCGGCTGATTGAAGAGTTCCGAAACGGTTATATGATTGCATTTCGAGCGAAGAGGGCTAAAATCGTCGTTGTTCCACTGGCGCTTTTGTCACTATTCTAATACGTTTAAAGAGTCGAGCTTTGAATGCCTTTCTGTAGATGTATCGTCGCCTTCGTAATGGTTTTACAGCGGTTTTGGTCTGTTTAGTGTTTCACTGTGATCGTATGAACATTACACCCTCAGTAAATCGCTTTTGGCGGATTGCCGTTCTGTTCCTGTGACTTTTGCGTAATGCGTTGAACTCGTGAAGCGTGCTATTCACTCGCTATCTTTGCTTGAATGCCGATAGGCGACAGTTGACGATGTGTATTCCATGATCTATTTCTGCGAATTGTTCTGGGATATCGTCCAGAATCCTGAAAGATTTCCTCCAGAAGTCGGTGTCCATCCTTCTAAATTTCTAGGTATGAATTTTCGTAGATGCGCAATTTGAGTCCTTTTTGACCCTGGAAATTGTAAAGATGGAACCTTTTGAATCGTCCACTATGGCCTTAGGAGGAGAGGGGCAAGTGGCGGAATGCGGTAGATTTGATAGCTGTTGTTCAGTGCGATTTGTGACCTGAGCGGTCGGAAAACTTTTAATGAAGTTCGTTGGTCTGAGGGGCTTATCATTTTTTCATATGTTCTCCGAATTTCTAATTTATAAAGCAGTTCGGTTGGGTCGGTAGGAAAAGCACTTCAACTTCTAGGCAACATCGGCCAACTGAACGGCATGCATAAGTGTTCCTCTTCAGCATTGCAAATGAAATGCATCCAGTCGGTTATTTATGAATGTATGAGAGAACAAGAAAGAGGCGATTCGGGATGTTTCATGTCTTGGGATCGCCATGGTGTGAGTGCATCTTTATTGGATTTCTGCACATGTGGTGACCTCCGACGTGCTCTTTTAAAGCGAGTTTATTACTTCGTGGGGCAATCGTACAAAGTTTAGTGGTGATTGAATGTGCAGACATCATCTTTCCTTCAACATTTTCCATAGCGCTGAATGTGCTGAAGCACTGCATCCCTCAACTCTGCAGTCGTCCCGATCCTTTTATTTTCCTCTGTCGTGCGTTACTTCTTATTTCGCATATTTCTTTTGAAATTGTTGTGTGTCGCACCCGCAGCTTCTGAGGGAGTTGAAGAGGAGAAGTGTGTCGTCAGAATGACTGACTGGCAAATGGTTGGATTTTTTGTCGATACACAGCCCCGTGCTCTTACATCCAGCATGCAGTTAGGCCGAAGGCGTATCTTGTTGCAGTGAAACGAAGCGAGGGAAAGAGTGCGTGGGGTGCCGACACCTGTCACTGTTGCGCGTGTCGTCCCTCGTGCATCCACGATCGTTTTTCAGGAGCATTTTGACGTCTTTCGAGTATTTCGAAGGCAAGGTTATATCAAGGTGTTCGTTAAGCGCAGCCTGGGTTTTGATTCCAACCTAGTGCAGCGGTTATGGATCCAGCCAACCCTTAACCGACATCCCCACAGGCATGGTTTATAGATGGTTGCGACCGGTGAAACCTCTAAAACATGCACAACTCCTGCACTACCACTGTGCATGCTCGAGTAACCAGACGTTGCGAGTGCATATGTAAGGGTCAGATCTCCTGGGCTCGCCCATTCGTCCAGGTCTCCTTTAGGACTTGCGCCCTCTGTTAAGCTACGGTCGATTAAACTGCGAGACCACTTAGGTATAAGGGCAGTCAGTTTATTACAATTGCACAGCAAGGTGACACACAAATAGGGATTCGATCACAGGGATTGCTTCAATCGCAGACACAATCCTGCAGTCGAACTCCTCGCAGCTGCCGATCCCCTCGCCTACTCCAAAGGCTAGGCATAGGCTCACTCAGTCCTATTTAATCAAGCATTCACGAGCACATCAGCCAATTCCAGTTTTCTCGGTCCCACCTCAACTACTCTCACAACGCATGCTGGCCGATGGCTTTACCTTCCTGTATGCTTTTGGCCCTCTTTGACTTACCTTTTAAGTGCACTGTTCTCGCTTGATTTATAGTCAGCTGGCTTACTACTTTGTAATAAGTCGATGATTCGTTACGCAAAAGAGCTCCATAGGAGACACGTCAACGCGTTTCTTACGTAAGCGACATTTTTTTTCACCTGTTCATGCCGTAGATCAGTAGAAATCGAGCAGTTAAACGATAGCTCATATCCTCATCCCTTTCTGCCTATATATTCATTTAGGAACTTCCGAAAAAGGCAGCTGAGTTGTTGTGATTTTTCGTATGGTATCCCGAGCGAACGATGCGCATGCAACCGTAGGTCGATTGGGCGTCCGCGGAGGTTGCACTGGGTACTTATATTTCCCGGAGGTTGTCCACGGTCGGAAGTAATACCGATTTCAGGGCATCTACCGGTACTTGAAAGTACACAACTGGAAAAGAAAATGTGAACCGAGACAAAACGAATTGAGTAATGCTGCTGGCGAAGAAGTTGAACATTAAGGACATGAGGGTGATGATTGGTTGATTTAGGATTGCCTTCGGCTGGATGTGAAGTCGGTTATTGAGTAGATGACGTTACCATCTGCACTGCACACAATCACCGTGCTGCTTCTCGCTCTTTTGATACTCTTCCTATGTGTGCTACTGCTTTTGCTTTGTATCCACATTTGCAGGTTGGTTATATTTACGTGCAGAAGATTTTCGATTTTATTGAAGGTTCTTATTGAGGTGAAGGAACAGTAGAGTGGAACTTGTTCGGCAACAGTATAGCTTAAGTTGGGCGATACACATAGTTCAGTCATATTTTATGGCATTTCGGGCACTTTGCTAGTTGATATGTTGCAACAAGTCGTATGACATGTGCAACGGAAATATCCTCAAAATTGCACCATATCGTGTGAGTAAGGTACCAGTCGACAGTTTCGTGGGCGAAGGAATCATTGAAGTGGATAGGGGTTGATGACATGGCTCTTCACCTCTACGATTGAAATAGGTTCAGGATCCATGTGCACAAGTGCCATAAGAAATAAGAGGAGTGAGACTTGGAAAGATCTTCTTCAGAGGGAATTAACGTTCTCTGTGTTTGCAAATTTGCAAACCTGTAAACGTAGTGGCGACGTTGGCGTAGTTCTTGTTGCGACTATGATATAATGGTCTTTTTTTATCGGGATTCGCATGCCAACTCGAAATGGCTTCTTCTTGTATTTCGCTAGGAACAGTCTTGGCACCATATGCTTGCAGATATTAAGTGATGGGCGAATGAATCCTTTATAATTCGTGGACTTCAAACTGAAAATGTTCGGGTCACTGTTACACTTCGTTAGGGATTTCCGGACATGAAATTGACGAGATGACACGTGTGGGGAAGTCAGAATTTCTGACATCATCAATGTTCAAGTCGGGTGGAGTGAGGGGAGACAAGAGGAGGGGAGGCTTTTCGGAAATACTCCGTTCTCTGCAGATATTTTACCGACATTGTGGTGTTTAAAGTCCTGAGTGAAATTTGGGGTCGATGTGGGTACTTTTTTGAATTAGAATCCCTTCTCTTATACATCATAACATTTCGTCATCTCCCTGTTTGCAGTTGAAATACTTGTGCTTTCGACTTTTAAACCCACTTCATACAGTTTAGATCACTATCTAGTATATCAGTTTGACTTCTCTGTCCTATCTTTAATTAACGATAAACGGTTTCCAGACATCGGCGTTTGTCTTGGGATTGTTCCTCAATGGCATCAGCTAAGCTAGCAGTTAATCAATGGGGTACTGCTTTTGACGAACCAATTGAGCAGGTTCTTTTCTCTCTCTGTTCACTTCGTCTAATGACTTCTAAAAAAGGACGAGAAAAAGCAGCCAGTTTAGGGGACACAATTCGTGATAGCCGTTAAATACCACAATCCATTTGTTGTTAACCTTTTCACATGAAAACCGATCGTAGAAATCGATCGAAGGTCACATCGAGTAACAGTTTATGTAGGTGATACACGTCGATCGCTACTCAGAATCTATACAGGCACTAAGTGTGTTGATATATGCATAGAATGAGGACAGTTAAGACGCTGAAAAGCAGAGGTGAAAAAGAAAAGGGGCAGTCTTGGTGAGTGGTGCGAAAGTTACTTGCCCAAATCTCTTCGCCTAGCAAGGAGGATGATTTTGCAATAGTGTGAGTCCAATTGAGAGAGGCTGGTGCGGTCCGTTCAAGATTAAACAGAGCGTTGATTTCTGGATAGTTGGAAAATCGAGTGCTAGAAATAATCGTTATGATAGCGCCTGCATTATTGTTGTTCGAGGTTGACATTGATCGGATAGTATCACGACGTGAAGAGCGACTCGCCGAGAAGGAAGCGAATTTAGATTCGCTTAGCGAAATTAACTCGAAACCATTGGAACGGATCGATAACGAGACGGCTACTGTGCTTGCTGTTGATCAGTTACTTGACACGTCTTTCTTGATCACAGACGAAGAGTTAGCATGCTACGTGCCTCAACTTGATCTTAAGGTAATCGCCTCTAGAAGGGACCAAGTTTGAGAGGTTCAAAATTCGAAACCCAACTGATAAAGAAAACTGCTTCAACGAAGCACAGAGAAAGGCATCGCCTTTTTGCGATTATGTTTTACTAAGGCAGTTAATCCCATTTTTGCCTCCCTGAGGAAAGTGACATTCTGACTAAAAGACACATCTGTGACCAGCTTGTTCGATCACCGCCTTCATCATTATTGCTATTTTTTTCCTTCTGTAATCAACTGTGTCGTGACATCATTGCAGGCCCGCTTAGATGCAGTAAGTATTGTGGAAATGAGAAATCTTGGTTCCGGATAGCAAATTGAACAACAGTTGCGATCAATGAGCAAAGTTTGTCCATAAAGGGTTGGGTCACTTGGTTTGGTGAGCAACTACTTTCGTAACAGTGGAAAACTCGAACTCATTGTGGTTCTCTCTGATATGTCGTTTCATTTCGGTTGCTGGATAACTGAACGAAGCTACGTGGGCAGTTTTCATCTAATTTACGACATTTTACGTTGAATTGATGCATATTTTCAAATTATTTTGTCATGGAGTTGCAGACTCAAATTCAGAATGGTTTTTTTAGGATGAGGGAACGAGAATGGGGAGTTTGTTCCATCCCAATTGTCAATCCTAGTATATCTAATATTTGGCTCACCAAAATTTGTTCATCGGTGAAATAAATGCGGACAATATCCGGGCTTTAGATGGATTTTATGTGTTCCATTTGAATGCGTGTAAAGCAGTTTATTTTATTTTCTTCAAGTTTTCCATTTGGTTAGGATTGTTTGATTGAGCTTAACGATGGAAACTCATGAATCTCTATCCAGTGTATCACCGCATCATCATTACAAATCTCATTCATTTATTTATCGAATGGGAAATTCTTCGAGCAAACCAATTTCTTACCTACCCTGATAGCAAGCACTCTCAATCTGTCATTGATTTGACCCATCAGAAACGCACACCTTAATCGAATTCCGAGTATGGTACTCATATATTTAAACACCTTCACCTTCTGTATGTGGTGAGTAACCAAGGGTCACATGGGTGCTGTCAGTGTGATGTGGTGTATGATGGACGGAACTATAAGACCACCGTGCATAAAATACAAGATGAATGTAAGACCGTAGGTCGCTTTCACCATTAGGTGACACAGGTATCGCAACAGTTTTCAAAATATGTTTGCGTTGTTTCATGTGGTGTGTTAATTGTGTGCATAATCTTTGTAATTCGTCATGACGTCGAATGAAGTGTTAGTGAACGGCATCCTAGGATCTTCCTCCGTAAAGGGAATGTCGAGGGGAACAAAGACCCACTCAGTAACATATTTGATGGAAAGAGGGAAGCATTTTTGGCGTCTTTTTAGATTGATTTGGTGAAAGATTTGATGTGTAGTTCGTTGAATAGTTCCACATTTGAAGTTTCTCTTAGGCAAAGAAGTTTATTTGTGTTGTTATACGGTGCAAAGAATTCCCCTCATCGATCCTATGTCGCCGAGATATTTGCAGCTATCATTGACGTGTGTAAATTCTCTCTTCATTCCTCATATACTTTGTTGTGCTCAAAAATTCTGCGTTCTTAAACTTGTGAAGACGACTGCATAAACATTTGCGAAGGATACGTCGGCATACACTCACGACCTATGTCAAGAATTCTTGTTGTGTAGAGAACTGAATCAATGAGCGTCAAAATTCCCAATAGAATGGACGCAACATCAGTCGGCTTCCGCAGAAGGCTATCATTTATTTCATTCGTTGGAGCGAATGCGATACCTTTCCAACGGAGAGTGAATGCATTACTGTTCAGTGTAATTGTATGGAGTTCCACTGTATGCCTATTGCATTTTCAGTATTGGCGGATAGATATTTCGACATGTTGATGAGTACAGTGCAATAACGGATGATATTTCCTCCTCTCTTTGACCTTCTTTCCATGGGAACGCCATGAGAAACAAAATACGATGCGGAAATAAGAAAAACGAGCAAATATTGATATTATATGAATAAAATGTTATATCACAGTATGGTAAGTATTCACAACTGCAAACGAGGCTAGATCCTGAATGAAGGGGTTGAGAGATAAGAGTGTTTTCAAGGTATCAAAGGTGCTTTTTCAGACATGCGTAGATGTGAAGACTGACTAGAAAAGGGAAACCGGCGAGAGAGGTAAGATGCGAATTTTAATTCACCTATTTGATGATGACAGTGACCAACAGCATCTCTTAAGTAAACTTTATATTATTTTAACCAGTGAGGTTCTAGAACGAAAGTGATGGACGAGAAATAGAGATGAAGACGACCAACATTTCATGACTCCCATACAGCGGTCACTCTAGTGCAAGTTGCACAGATGGCCACAATTCGCCGCAACACTATGCTATACATGCTTCCGCTAATAAGTTATTCATGGAATGATATATTTATTTGAAAAGTCTGTCCCGTCCGCGACCCGTCGATAAAAGTAGAGTCTGAAGATGTCAAGGGAAGAATCAAGTAGTGAGGGTAATAAAAACGGTAAAATGACTATTTAAATGCCAACCGTCATTCTTTCTACGGCAACAACAACAGATTAATCAGTAGGGAAAGCAAGTTAGAAAGTTCAAGAGAAATGTGTTGAGACTGGTAATACCGCACAGTAGCGCTCATGCCCTCTCAGCGTTCTTGATGCACCTCCCATAGCACGAGCGGAACGTCAGGATGCAACCGGGGTATCGGATATTTCACTCGACCCTGAAGTGAACTGCGATCATCTCTGAGCTTTGCTGTTTAGTGTTACATGACGCAATAAAACTGCTTAGTCCAAGCTACAGGCGACGCATGATAAGAGATGAAGGCAATAGCAAGTTGAGGGAATAAGTTGACGCCTCATACATTTGTTTGCCGAAAAGTCCCTCATTACCTCGGCTTATACTCACCTTTTCTAAAAGGCAGTCAACGCGGTGAACACTGGGAAAAGCTCAAAAGTTGGGAAATGGCCGCACAAAAATTCCCATCTTTTTGAACCACACAGTGAAAGCGGTGGTTCACAGTAACACCATGAGGTCGACTGCCGCTCACAAACTCTTTAATTCTTCGCACACGTAGAAAAACGAATCATTAAAACTGCAACAAGAGAGCAATTTTGTTTCACGAGAAAGGTGGAATGCAGACAAATAATGTCAGTTATTCTCCAAGAAAAAGACCTTTGGCATGAGGTTATCCACCTGACGCACCAATTTTGTGAGGCGCTTATGCTTCTCAAAGGATTCGCGATAAAATTCATTTGCTGTATCGCCATCTTCATCCACAAACAGTGAACTGAAATACCGTGGTGTATAGTGTTCGAGTGGTGGCTATATGCCTGGATGTATGACTACACTAGGAACGAAGAATATGAGCATAAATCCACTAAATCTAGCACGGATGTTGAACAAATGGTATTCGGTGAACGGAACTTGGTGAAAAAATGTGACGTGAGGTTTTCGAACCTCGGCACAGGCTCCCGTCTAGAAGAATTTCCTAAACGTATTCTGTTCCCTCTCCACCTCAGGCTTCTCCTTCCAAGCCTCCGCTCCAAAAAATCACTTTCCAAGGGAACCCCTCCTTCTCCTCAAATGAAAATCCCTCATCGCACCCTACCAGTTCAAAACTCGTTCTCGAGCATATGACAAGCACAAACTTCACGCTTGCAGCTATTCTCGGTTGAGGGCGGCGGCTGGTGCTGCCGGGCAAACAACTACGTCATACGGAGGTACAGGTAGACAGTGACGAGGGTGTGTTTTTTGTGTGGCACACTACACGAAGGTACATCTTGCCTGCTTACCAATGGCTTCTATCAGAAAAAATGAAGCACAAGAGATGTGAGACCTGTTGGTTTCGGTGACAAAAAAATAATCGGGCAGGAAACGTTGCGCGCCGACGAAGTTCGCGCTGAATGTGCGTCTCGCTATGCGGCCTTTTCTAAGTGGCACCTCCGCTGCACGGCCTTTACTCTCGTTGGCCTCCTCTTTCTTACTTCCGTTTAGGCCCATATCAGGCTGTCGCTTTTGCCCTCAGAAAGCATAGTCATGCACACCTGTCGGCCTCCTCAACATACGTCCAAACGACGTTCGATGAGCAGCAAACACTCACGAACAGCTCAAAATTACTCGCAACACCTGCTGACACCTAATGGGCCTTAGACACTACGCCGCTGCGAACTTCTCAATAACTTACAGCACTGCATCAGTTCGCTAACCCCCACAAAAATTGACCTTATAGATGACAAAGAGGAAGATTTCACCCGTCTTACGCTCCTGCGCGCTTTTATACTCGCTGTCCTTTTGCGTTCTATTGATTTCAATTCTCATGATGCTGAAAAAATATTCCCACACTTTCGAGCTGCTACCACTCCAATGGTTGATGTCGAGAAAACAAATTCCCCACCTCACCCCTCATCCTCCCCCGCCTGACACTTATGGCGACATTTCTAGTTTCGCACACGGATGAAACTTCTCATCGGTACTTTTATGAAGTTCGCATTTGTTCAATCGTTTCGAGAAGAGAACTTTTGAATGAGGAATTCTGCAACTGCAAAGAGAATCGACAATTGAGGGAATTGATAAGTACGCTGAACGTTTGCTTTTAGAGTTCACGAGACGTTCAAGTCGAGCCAATTGGCATCGATTTTCCAATTTTTTTATGTCGATGTCCCGAAAGCTTTAAAATTCATCGCCATACGTTGCAACGTTTGAGCATCCAAAACCGACGGACCATCAGTTATTTGCAAAATGTGATGGGAGAGGGAAGAAAGTGGAAGATTTGAAAGACGCATCAATTTGAAGTTGAGAGAAGATTAAAGTTTAGAAGCAATTGGGTAATGCCGTCGTAGTGAGCTGCATTTGAGATAGCCAACTGGAATAAGACAATGGAGCTTTAGCGGCGAATAATATTGTCAAATATGAGATGTGGATAAATTGTTTGGATTCGGATTTTTCGTAGAGGAGAATGAAATTCTTCCACATAGTTTTTAAGAGATTTCATGACTGCGCAAGCATCTTAAAGGGTCAAATATGAGCGTCGTTCTGAAGGCAGTTTGAGAGCTGACCGATGAGGTGTTTCTGATATCAGTGAACTAACCTCCAATTTTCCTGAGAGGTTCAACATTGTTTATTTCTAATCCTTTTGTTTTGCTTTTCTGAAGCAGTTTCTTTTCTGTACAATAATTATGATTTAGGGAAAGAGCTTCTCAAATATTTTTCATTAAGAAATTCCCATCTAAGGTGAGAAGTCACAGGAAAACAACAGAACTCTAAGATATATCTGTGCAAATTTGCAAGATGTTTGAATACTTTTCTAAAAATGCTGCTTTGTTAACAAATGCTTTCTGAGAGATTCAACACCTCAAATACGTTTCATTCCGATGCGGTCAGGTGATCGTGGAGTTTTGAGAATTGAGCAGGCTGCCCTATTGGCAACGATTCATGGCATTTAGGATTTAAGACTTGAAATATATGTCAGCATTGACAGGATCCACAGTGCTCTGTAATTGTTCCCAGACGATTTAAAGTCTCCTACGAACCTTGCAATACAAACCCATAGAACATCATCGCAAAGCTACGTTAGGTTTTAATTATTGTTCATCTCTTGTTCATCTATTCGTAAGCATAGTCACCATTAAGCAGTTTTAGAATGGCAAGCCGGCTTTCAGATATGTTTTCCAATAGGGTTATTCCTTTATTTCGGCCGAAAATTGCCCCCATACCTTTGGGCCATGACGGAAATCACTTTCATTCAAATGTGGTTCACTCGTAGAATTACCTTTTTATTTTTCTCGTTATCATTTTGCGTCATTACAGTTTCCTCTATTTTGCTATGGAACAAAGATTACATTACTACAATTGTTAATACGAGGCAAAACAGCGACATTATTGATTTCTCTTTAATGGAATGAATGTTTCGGAGAGTTATTGAATTCTGAACGAGAAGTAGTTGATGTTGGGTTATTCCTAACAAGGAGACGGTAGACTTTAATTATAACAGCAATTGCATTATAATGTCAATGAGCTCCTTGGAAACGTCGATAATCAATTCACCGGTAATTTCACTGAGGCAGTTGAGCGTTCATATATTCTTCGCTGCCTGCCTTCTTATAGGTGAACAATTGTTGACTGTTTCATTCTGCCATAATCGTCCCATCACTTCTCCGAGGGGCATAACATTTCAGGAGAATCAAACTGGAGAGAACTGAGTTTAGACAGCATTTTCGGATAAATTTCGAATTGAAGCGGCACAACTAGTCTTCATCGATTTTAATGTTTTGTGGTGCTGCAGTGGAACGCTCTGTTACAGCTTTATGTCATTAAAGGGATCTATTCTTGTGATTTGGAACTGGAACATCGAAAGTCGCAAATATCATGGCGAGCAGAAGAAACATCTGTTCGGGCGCACGATAACGCAAGAGCCAATGCTTAAAAAATTATTCTAACCTATGCGACCGCTTACAATGCCCTGCCGTATCTTTTTTGCCACTGAACCACTCCCTCCGACTAGTTTTCCCCGTGTTTCGTTGTAAATATGCATCAACAGGTGCAAACTAATGTAGATCAAGTGAAAAACATCTTCAGATAGGTAGGCGACTTGCGTAATCGTAATTCTCACTGTGAACGCATAAGCTCATTATTTGATCACTGGCAGAACTGTATTGATTCTGAAGGTGCCTACATAACTAGAAAACGCTCTGAGCGAACTTATTACATTGTGAATTAGAAACGGCCACTTAACTTCTCCCAGCCTGACAGATATCATCGACATTTGTAATCACCAATTCTAAATATCTTCTCATTTGATGTGGTTTATCATCGGTGCAACTAGGCGCACAACCTCATGACGCATACTGATTAACAGTGGTCGAATGTCCAAAGTAGGTCTTTGGTTATCATCAATTTTTGAACTGCCGTGACTTACATTACAGTTGTTTTACCTACACCACCCAACTCCGTAACTTGTTTAATTGAGTACCGTCAGATTCGACTCAGACTGTCTCCTGAATTTAAAGGAAATGGAGCCATGTGCCACTTAATTTTTTTTAAAACCCGACTACGAATGACAACAAAAGACTTTGACTGAAGAGGCATCACTGCCAAATGGAGTGCATAACAATACTGCTTCAGACTACATCCATGTACACAAGACGCTCGAATGCATAACAAAGCCAACACGGAATGGTAATATGGAGTGAGGGAAAAATAAGAAAAAATATGACCACTCAGCGAGATGAGCTAAAGAGAGGAACCCGGTAGGCGCGTTGAACGTGTGAGATGTAAGGATTTCGTACTGGTCGCTGCTTAGTGGTAACAAAGCAATCCAGTACAACACCCGTCCCCCATCAAAAATCACCTCTCAGACTTGATCAATAAATTTTGACGTCGCATCTTCATTATTTCCTCTTCTGCTCATAGCGAATATTACTTCGTTGCAACTGTCCAACGCGTATTCGATTTTTTGCTGTAAGCAAAGTCTTATGAAATGGCGATTTGCATCACTGGAGATAGCTGAACCGCCTAAAAGGAATGAACGTTATGAACGTTCAATTTCACGAAAAGGTGCGAGTGTAGTGACGAATACAACGATGGAAATGTGCTATAAAGATTCCCCTCCGTTAGTCGCCATAAATGCATGAAGCATCCTAAACGTTATGACAGTAATTACAAGCGTTATTTTGAGTACTTGAGTTGTTCACCGTACTGTTGTCTTCTCTAGTAAGACAGTACCATTAAACTGGGATAACAGCATTGAAGGTGGCCTAGAGAAAATGAAAATCAGATTCCACGGCAAATTTTTACAACCTTAAAACGAATCACTGAAAAATGCCCCATTTGATGGCGACAACCAATAAATTTAAATGCAGTATAAAATGAATAACTGAAAGAAAAAGAAAGCATAGGTGGAATAAAACAAAAGCAAAGCAATAAGTAAGCACTCCACCGTAAAAGCTTAATCCCCTCCCGATGCGAGGCTCGAAGACGAGAAGATTATAGAATCGTCAAACACCTAAGTAGCACGAACCCATCAAATGAAAATTTGTTGAGGCAGCCGTTTTTGCATCAATGAATTTCTTTGATTTAGGTGGATTTTATGGGGTTGTGTCGATACAAATATGATGCTTCGTGTTTAAAGCTGGACGTAGGATGTGACGTTGTGTCCCGTAAACATTTTCATATTATCAAGAGACGAATAAAAATACATCCCACACACTGAGAAAGAATTAATCATCTCATATAAACAAAAGAAAAGAATCTCATAGCGAATTGAGATAAAAATTTGTTAAATATGTGAGCAAATGAATCCACAAAGTTTCATTACTTAGCTCTAACTATTCCTCAAATCACCTCCCCCTTTCAATTCAGAATTTAAGAAAAACCCACAGCAGAGATCAGATCTTCTGGAATTTCAGCACCATCGAAACAGAACTATCGAAAGGTGCAGTAATGACTGAAGCAGTCTACGATAATTTTCGTTAAGCATAACAAATAGATCCCAGCGTTATTAATTACATCATGCGGTAAAGGGTAGGCAGACACAATATCTATTAATGTGTGTGGAATGTTAGGTCAAGTTAGGTTAAATTATCCTTTTGAAGGAAGGCACACGACGAATAGGATAAGTGATTAGTCGGGAATATTGGGTTAGTAACTGTCGCCAATAGCACAATACATCTTCCATGCGCAGATGAGATTCAGCAAACGCACGTCCTCTGAAATAGGCTTCACTTTCATTAGATTAGCCGTATGAAGCATATTAGAATGGACCGCGACTTAGGTTACCTGTCCAATTTCAAATATACTATAACTGGAAATAAACTTAACTTTTCATTTGCTGCCTCTTTTTTAGGGCTTCCGGCCTCTCCAGAATAACGCTGAGAACGTCATATACCTATGAAATATTTCTGTCAAAAAGCATACTCTTCAGGGTTAATGCGACGCACCGCTAATGCAAGGAAAACTGGATCTAGCAAACGTCCGGCTTGAACACACCCAGGAATCTCTATATTCCGCAATATTGAAAATTCACCTAATGCCAATTCGATGCATTATGTCATCGTGATCATGAGCAAATCGTAGGAGTTCCTCGACGTTGTTCATTTCTTCAGCAACTTCTACAAAATGGATCCATGGATAAAGGGCACCATAGAAGAACTCGATCCATTGATGGCCCACATTAAAAACAGGTGATCCACAAAGTAATAAATGTCGTAATCGAAAACTCGCTGCCACACCTGCGAAGTTAAATAAATACCTGCAATTGGTGTATTTGGCCCGAATTAACGAATATTCAAAAACTATGACGAATCAACAACGCCCTAAGACATAAATAAGAGGTTGTATAAAGAAGAAGCGGCATAAGTTGCTCTTCCCGCTTGTTGCATAGCCGCCGTATCGCACAATCCCTCTTTCATTTCAAATCAATTTTCAAAGTGGAGCGAGTATACGTATAAAGTTAAAAAAGTTCAATTAACTCACTGGCTGTTTAGACGAAGCAATTTGCTCATTGAATAATTACAGCAATCAACATCCCCCTTTGAGGCATTGCCATTAAAGACTCTCATTCTTCATTACTCCGCTACGAATGCATGGCTGGAAGTGCGAGAGAAAATTTAAGTGAAGTGCAACGAAGACACTGAGGTATAAAGATGAGTTTGCCTACGTTTCAGAAGATCAGATCGTTACAATTACGTTTCGACAACAACGTTTAGCGGACCAAGCAACCCTCAAAGCTAACTCAAACAACTCATCCGTTGCAAATAGTCACTTCATCAAATCGAAATTACTGACGCATTAATTCGTCACTCATGACTCTGCACTAGCCTCTACGGTAAATTACATGCCAGAAAACAGTGATAAATAAACACAAACAGTTTCTCTAGCAGAATTCCATCCACGAATTCAGCATAATAAATCAAAGCGGTCAAATACACAAACTATCATCCCTATGAAAATTTCCTTCTGCAAATAGTTCTTGGTATACGCTATATTCAAAAACCGACTTGTAACTGCAGTGGTCTTCAAAGGACAACTCGCTGGCTGGTTGCTCACCAAGAGTATCCTGAAAACAACGCTGTACACAGCGGATGTTATTCGGCAAATTTTCATACGTCTTCCTGGAATGAAAACACAGTTTTTATGTCGGAGGGAAGCCCTTCTTGGAGACAAGACAACCTCTCTCAGTGAGTCTCAGAATAAGGAATCCATCGAGTGCTATTCATAAAACCAGATTCTCATATAATGGCAGCAGTATCAGCACTGTTTGTTACGCATTAAAAACATAAACAATATTTGAATACCCATTTGAGAAATGATCAACATGAGCTAGAAAACTAAGAAAACGTAAATCTCATTTGAATGGAAGCTCTTTAACTGGCTTAATTCAGCTGGGACCCCCAGTTCAACAATTAGAATAAATTCCATATAATCGAATCATTATTAGAAGCAAGAAAAATATCTGGCGCTTTTGGGAGACATAAACTATCCAACAGGAGTCAGCTACCACCGAACTGCTATGAAATGTCTGTTCTCGTAGTGCGACGTGATTGTGAGACATAATTTCGGAGCTGAAATGTGTCGAATATTGCAAAACGCACTTTGGACCTTTTTGGCAATTCGTTAATTCAACTGATCACCTCGCAGTTTTTGAGAGCCTATCAGACGCACAATAAGTGACTTTCAAACTTTCTTGCGCACAATACAAAGAAAATTCCTTCACATACAAACAACTGCATTCACCATAAAGCAAAACATTACCTTCACAAAACAAATTTATACGAAATAGAAAAGAACCGTTGGAGACGATAAAACGGGACACCATATTATTTTTCGCTTATCCTAGCACATTTAAAATTAAACAGTAAATGAGGACAACCGGCAGTGGAACAAACGTTACCTTCACAGACCTCCAAGCTTGATTTCTGGTATATTTGGCGTCGATTAGATTTGGGAGACGCCTAGATAGCAGAATAAGGCGATCTCTGAGAGCATTAGTGCGCGATCCCCTGAAGAACGCTATCGGCTTACGACGTGCCCATTCGATACGTTTCGCTGCCCTATAAATTAAATTTATCGTAAAAAAGAAACCGTGAGAGAACGGTTGTTTATCCAAAAACAACAACAAAAAAGGACTGCATGCTTCGTGCCAGTTGCTGTCGCCACGAAAAAACATTTTAGTCGCTAAGACCAACAAATTTTATTGATCTCTTAATGAAAGAAAATATTTACCACAGCGGCAACTAAGCTAATGAAGAAAATTTTGCTTTCGAAAAGCAATAAACAACGACAAAGGAAAGCAAAGTCAGCTAGGAATTAGCTCATAGAGCGTTCAGTTGGTAAACGTTAAGCTTGCTTGGTTATTTTCATCGAAGTTTCGTTCCATCGCCCGATTCCCGTCGGATATAAGGATATAGCTGGTCCACCAGACCAAAATGACCACGCCGGGTAAAGTATATCGATATGGTTCGTATCCTGCAAAAGAAACTTTGAGCCTTGAAGCAGAATAAAATCGCTATACAAAATCGAAACCAGTGCCTTGCTTACAGAATATTGCCGACGTTATGCGGGGCGGCAAAACACTCAGAAGTAAAGAGGCATTAAGCAAGCAGAGCGAAATACAGATTAGGTAACCTGCTTCTCCTCGTGGAAGTTACCAACCTGTAAGGTGCATATACTGCTCATTTGCGATGTTGACCTATTGAAAACTTGTTTCATCCCATAGCGATAACGGATGGTGCCTTACTCGGTACAACAAATTTGAGAATTTCGAAGTGGAAATGTGGCCGCTGCAGTACGGGTGAAACAGGTACAAATCGTCAAACGAATATGACTTATGCTTCAGTTAGGAACGACGATAAAGAAAGGATTAAGACGGTACTTAATATTTGTCTAGGTTTTTAATCACCTCTGGGTGATTAAAAACCTAGACAAGGTTCCATCAAAAAGTTGAGGAATTTTCAAGCGATAAGGTCCTATGTCCTTATAAAAGCAGAAAATGACCTTGCTAAATGAGAAGACAGGCAGAGGAGAGTCATCAGATGACATCTGCGGATGGTCATGCACGTTGAGCACAAACTCTGTGTTTGGCAACGAATGGACCAAGTGCACGAGGAAATGTTCGACACCTTCGCACCTCCAAAAAATATATTACACAGTCGTTAAAACGGTTCTTCATCGGATAAAATCCCAAAGTGATTCTCCAGAAATATGTCACAGGCAAAGCTCGAAGATTATAGCGTTTGCAAATTTGAAAGACAGCAATATTGGTGCAGTTACCTCGCTTCGAATGGACATCTTGACTGTCTAAAGAGGCGTCCTCCAATGATTTGATAACGTACGCCGTGAGCACTCGCCGCAAGCAACATCGACTCGTCTATCCCATCTTGGAAAGGTGAAAGGTCATTCTCTATCTGACTGCAAGTCAAACTTTATTTCTCCTTGCACCTTGCAACACAGAAATGTTTCGACGTGCAATTTGAAAATGTCATCAAATGCAATAATTTTCTAGTTTGATTTACCACCTTTCTATAGTCGCGTCTCCTGTATGTTAGGTGCCATAAATGACCCATTTACAAAACAAATTTTCTGCGGTAGGAACAATCTTGTGGACGATGCACGCTATTGGCAGAGGTACCGAGATATACGTGTCACGCTAAATCATCGAGAAAAGCATGAACGGTTGAAGGCACAGCTGCTTTATTCGAAACTATACGGTAGCCATACTGCTCACATCACTTTATTCGATTCTTAGCTATACACTGTTCAGCACGGAGGAGTGTTTGATGAAGCAAAGATGGAAATACCTTTGAAAGCATGTACAGTTGTTGATATCGCACGATCTGTAATTGCGTTCCGCTTCTTCGATTTCCCTTATCCATCGATTGGTATACTCATCTGTAGAGAAGTAATTAATAATCTCATGTAAATATATATATATATATATATATATATATATATATAATTTGTTCTTCTTTGAAAAACTAACAACGTCAATCGGGAAAAAATTGAAGAAAGTGTGCGGTTTATATCCGACGACGGTTACATACAGAATTTCCGCCCACCCATCTTTATCAGTAAAGTATTCGTCCCTGACTCTGGAATTGTGGACTGAATTTTCATCTATGAATAGAAAGTAAGTGTGTATTTGCCTTCTCACTGAGTTATGAATAACAGCTATTTCATTGCTTCAAATTTACGACGTTGCAGGTGCTAAACAACAGGGGAAAACCATTTGTATATAGAATAAATGTTCTAAAGGAAGCATTTAAAGCTTGATGCATATTGCCACACAAAGTCATTCCGAGTTTCACGAATGATATGATACAGTAGACTGAATATCTAGAAAAGGCACAACGATGTTACATGCAACAAGAACGATCAGCCAAACAGAAACTGTAATTACCGTAATGGGAATGCGGCGTGCTGATTTGCAAACAACATAAAAGTGCGAGCACTAATATCGAATATCTCAGATGCCACTGCATTGCCTCCTAAAATGCCTTAGAGGTTAACGAACTCCGTTTTGCGTTTCACAGTAGCTTTATGGGCTCTATGCGTTTTACGTAAGGAATGGACAATGCGTTACTTCATTAACGATTTGAGTGACCAACGATTTGATTTTAGGATGGTATTCATAGCCGAAATATCGTTGAAATTGGAAAATAATAATTTAAGGTTCCAAAGAATAACTGGTTTAAACAATGTTTGCAAATAATCAGATTAGCACATATCGACATTTAAAAAACATCCCAGTAGGTCAAAAATATCGATTCGCATTGTCACGTGCCTGTCATCGCACCAAATTCCAGAAATCCCGACTTCCAATAAATGGCACTTGCTGAATCGCCAGATGAGTTCACGAAGTTCGGCAGCGACTGTTCAGGTTTTTTAGAGGAGGCGAGCAACGAATAACATCAAGCAATCATACAAAGATTGCATAATTTAGGCCATGAAAGTGGGAGCAACGAGGAGGTGGAAACGCTTCCACGAATCGCATCTCAGTATAAAAGATGGCATATATAACTGACCAGTGAGAGGGTTAAAATGATTTTTCGGTACACGTAATGCTCTTTCGAATCAGCTAGTGTGGGTATCTATATAAAGTTGGTGGAAGTCAGCATTACGTCTTCGACCTCTACTAAAACCTCTCATATAATTCAGAAATTTTTCAGAAAATTTGCTCTTTCTATTTGATTCATTTTCTTCTACGCGCATAAAAAATTCCTTTAGTTTCCTTGAGAATTGCATTTAGACAGTATGATATTGGTTTGAGATGATAAAATGATCCATTTTTTAGGAACTTGAAAATTTATATATTCCAGCAACGTGTTACCGATGCAGGTAAAGGCAAAACAAGCCGACCAGGTAAAGAAGAGTAGAGCGAATGCAAAGAGCTAATGAAATTTATTTATTTGTTAGACGGAAATTGGACCGATTATACTAGGTATTCTTATAGATACTCCATCAAGGATATCGCGATGAGCTATATAGCTATATATGCACTAACATACCGGAGGGGATAATTTGATCGCCAATGTCAATACGAGGGAAGACAATGTCAATACAAAACATCGCAAAAAACGACCTGTGATGTCTTACGTGCTGTGTTCATGTAGAATATTCCTCATATAACTTACTGAGCGAGATATATCCATCTAGCGTTAAGTGTTGCATTTTCAGAACCGCGTATACTCACAACATGTGGCACAATTCAGTCACTGTGTTCCAAAATATATTCGCATATCGCAGTTGACCAAAATACGCAAGAAATAAAGGAGAATTCTAAAGGGTTGCGTGATGAATGTTTATAGATTTTGAGACGACATTCCAAAATAATGCCATCTAAAAGACCAATTTTAAGTTGAACGACATTGCGTAGCAATCACTGGACATAAAGTGACAGCTTTGAACTGAAGGATATTTTAAATGTGAGGGCAAATATTTCGAATTCCGACATGACGACATCGTTATCTTGTTATCTGCATTACTGAAAATATGTTACCATTGAAATTAATCATTCATTTCGTCAGCAAATTTTTCGTGGTTTATGGTATTTCTAAGAACTATGTTATGCATTAACATATATCGCGGGCATATAAAAATATCAAACGTTTCCATAACGGTTACCACAAGCAAACGGTGAGCTGCTTCGATGCACGGTTGGGGTGTGTTATCCGAAAGGTGGAGAGTAAGCATTACCTATTTATAGAAGTAAATCGTATAGCATAGTGAGTCAACAACCAACTTATTCAGTAAAAACAGTGGTAGACATCAAGAAGTTATTTTCTTTATCAACAGAACAAAACAGAGAACTCGACAACATCAAAATCACTGAATTAATAACACAAATAATATTACATCTATTTAGCAAGCGTCACATTAATGCACTATAACAGCGCGCACAACACAACTCTGAGCACAATTCGGATGCAGTGGCCGCTAGATGTCCTTTTCGGGATGCTATTTTCTTTTTGAAAGGCATACACTCTGCCGATGTCTTTAAGGAGAGGTTTTTACTGCTAGCACTGCCAAATTGTGCTCCATCCGAAGGTATTCTCATCGTCGTGCTGCCTTCCTCACTGGCATGATTCATTCAATGCGAAGCAAACATTGCATGATGCACTAAAAAATGAGGAAGGCGACGAACCGAAAAACGACCAATCGACAAGTAGAAAAGAAAAAACGATTATGCAAAATTACATTACTCAATATGCAAATGCAACATCGCAGAAGGTGAGAAAACTATCGATTGCATATCCGGCGTAACTGCATCAGTTACTTCATGTTATCGCAATACAACCCCTCTCGAGAATAGTCGACAAGCATAATCAACGAATGAAATTGTTTAATTGACACAAATCTCGTCAGATAGCCATCTCTCGTTTTCTGCTTCAACAGCCAGCAATCAAACTTCACTGCAATAACAGTCACTGGATGCAATAACAGCTTGGTTACTTAGTTCATCTAAGAACGAGGTGCTGAAGTTACATCAACTTGAGTCAAACAATGATATTTCTCAGTCATAAACAATGGCTAGCTGGTTTGCTGCAAAGCAACAAACTTTATAAATTATGAGAACGAGTTTTTGCAGCAGTGCAGCCAATATGTGATCAATAAATAAACTGCAAATGCAGCATGATCGAGAAATCGGTAATCAGTTTGTTTCTTATCACTGATACACAGAAATTCCACAGAGAAAGACATGCCTTCTTCAGGTTCTAATGACAAACAAATAAGCCTTAAGACATTGAATGAGCATATCCTCAAGCAAGCAGTAGAAAATTTCTTCAAAACAGATATAAGTTCGTTGTTCGTCTCTTCAATTATTCCAATCTCTTTTACACTCCCATTCACCCGAATAGTACCTCTCCACCGCTCTGCATTCCTTAATAACTTTTAAAAGAACGACGTAATACTGGGCATAAAGTTGAATACCTTCAGTGCAGTAAATCTGTAAATCTGAAAATTGACTCTGTATTCCCAATGTAGACTAAGCGAACAACATAAAACACAACGTCTAGGAGCGAAATCTTTGTCAATCTGATTAATTCAACACACCTTTCCATAGGAAAAATCTTCCGCTATTCGCCTTCATAGTCAAAAATGATGAACGTGAAACAAGCGAAACACCCGTGGCAGCAAAATGGAACTAAGAGTATTGTGCAAGAAACTGAGGAATATGAGATTGCAATAGATGAGCGATGCAGCGTTATTCGCAAAAAAGTTAGAGTAACGTATATGTGGCAACAAGTAGGACTGCCGACGATGCGAAAATATACGACGATGCGGTATTGCAGTAATCACTTCCTTTGCAGTAGAATGTCTCACCTGAAAAATAACATCGTTGACGTATGCAACGATTAATCTCATAAGCGCAGTAGTGTTCTGCAGTGATCGATCTCCAGGTTGTTGGAGTGCTCATATTCCGATGAAGTGGCAATAACTTTCTAAATAAAAACTGGACAAACATTTGCTAACAGATATATTCCATTATGAAAGCAACGTTTCAGTGCCATTCATATCTGACATCAGAACAACGCATCGCCCACCTCTCTCAATGCGTTCACCTTCACAGCTATTGACGCAGTTGTGCTTTTCACGCAACTATTTAATGCTGCATGAAAGTGCACACGAACGATTTCTACCAGACAGCAATACGACAATGCATTCCTCTTCTTGCTTTATTTGTCTGAAAACTTCACTGGTAAACTGCAATCCAATCTTGCGCTCTTTCCTTAGGTCAAACGACGGCTAGCCCATCTATCCCATTAGCGAACTCACATTATAACATATATATATATATATATATATATATATATGTTATATATATATCGCTTCGTCACGTGAACTGTCATGTAGTCGTTGTTGCGTGAATTGTTGACACTTATATAACAACTTGCTGTTGAAACCTACCGGTACCTTGAAACTTCCAAGTTTAGTTTCCGAATTTCACCCCAATTTGCTGAACTTCTTGCCAGCGCATTTGTGAAAAGGATTAGTTTTGCTGAATGGCAAACTGACGAAGTGCCATTTTTGGAAACCATTTATCTTCTGTAACTGAAATAATTTTAGGTGTTCGAGGGATTCCACTAGCCCACGCTACTCTTCGCTACTTTTTGATCTGCTGCTATACTGATATGTACGTTGTACAATTTATGCCCTCCCTTCATCTCTCCGCTCTAATATCTTGATAATTTTCTCACGCATTCACCTCAGATGATAACTGAACATAAATCACTTATTAACTCATTTGCAACCAAGCGGTCTAGTGAGCTGGAATGAAATGGGAGGACGTTCCGCCTTCCACTTTCCGTCCACCTGGTTTCTCTTCACTCTTTCATTCACGAATGCAATTAAAAGCTTATTTTAGTTGGATCGCCAAACATATGATTTGTACCTGAGAGGTTCAAATGTGTACTATGTGTTGATACATAGAAATAAGAGGAACGTAAGCGAACCTGTTACTTTCTCATCGTGAACCCAATAGAGTTTTACATCGAGAGTCTTCCTTTTCATGCTACCATCTTCCTGGTGTTCGTTCGTGCATCCTTTCATGATTAGATCGTGCTCTGCAAACACTTTCATCGATTCGATGCTCATGCCCATTGAAATACAATGGAACGTCACGGTGCCATGGTCCTCCTGTTATCACTAATTTGACGCTGAACTCCCATGATATACGCACACTCCAGAAGCATCGCTTTCTATTGGAGTTAAGCGCGCATATTTAGCATATTGGCGTAAGGAACTGGTTGTTGGCTCGATAAAGAAGCCATTCGTCAATCACAGCCGAAATCTCTGTTCACTTTTGTGGCAAAAGCAGAAACCGTTGGCACCTTCCACATCAGTAAACGCTACCTAGGTTTCCCACAAAATACGAACATCATTATCCTACAGTGCTCCGTAGAATCACGTTCAAGCAATAAATGTGTCCAGTGCGCTCAGTTAACTGCTATTATTCATTTCTTGAGGTGAATGGCAATCAGTAGTTAAAATAGTTCACTTTCGTCGACTAGTTTGAAGCATGATCCACTGCAGCAGACGGTGCCCATCTCACAGTTCTCCATATCACGGCCCATACATGTATAACATGCCTGTGTTCCTTCTTTCGCCGTACAATTATATTCCCGCTCAGCGGCCATACAGTAACCTATAATCGACTAACGTTTTATTTACTACCTACTCGTTTTTACTGTTCTTCCATAACTTCATAACTCTTAAATATTCCATGAGGTGTTTAGCAGGTGCAAAAACATTCAAGATAACGCCTAATAACCTTTTTTAATTTGAGAAGCGAGAAACGGTGGAAAGATTAATAAAAAGATTCATGCCGAGGATGTTTGGAAGAATTCAATAGGAAAATTTCACTGCGAAAGTGCTCCTTCCCTCTGATGCCACCGTCAATGATTGCTGCCTTCTCCTTCATGACTACGATGAGGCATTGTCTGAGCAAGACGATTCAGGTAGAATCTATTTGCCTGAACTGAGCTGATCTGATACAACAGTGAATCTCCGTTTGTAACGAAAAAAATGTGTGTAGTAGGATATTTGTCACAATCTCTGAAGAAATGGTATAAGCATGCACACTTATACTTTTACGACACATATATAAACGTGAACAAGCACAGCCATGTTTGTTTGCTGAAAGAGGTGTAGGAGAGCCAAAACAGAAAGGTGCAATGGAATGTGAGAAAACGAAGCAAATAAAATAACAACTCACTGTAGCAATAAAGTAGAAGTATTACGTGCGAAATCACCTTCATCACCGATTGATTAACTCCACCTGGAATGAAAGGTTAACAGCGAGTAATATTTGAAACGCAGTCGCTCATAATATTGCTTAGAAAGAAATGCCGTCATTCATCTTCGATCGCTTCAAACGAATCTCTTCGCCTCTCTAAAGCAAAACATTTTTTCCAGGCTGTTTTAATCGCCGGAATGAAAAGGACACATTAGAAATGAGAAACAGTAGCACTGTGGCAATTAAGTTTCACAGAAATATTTATTCAAAGTTGCTAGTAGGTTGTAGGCGAATTGGGAACGAGGAGGTGGGGGGAAGGGAGGGAATAAACAGTTTCAAAGAAACGGCAAAAGATTTTTTAAAATATGGGAAAAGTGGGTTGCTTTTTCTTACTGGCTCTTTGCTCGTTCAAAAATGGATGCTTCTCCTCGAATAAAATACAACAACTATGTGATTGTGTTCATGTATGCCAATTTACGTCAACTTCTGCTCTTAATCTGCAGGAAAATCTTTCATTCATTCGCCTGCCACTGTCAATTTATAAGCAGTCCGCGACCGGGCTGGAAGCTACGTAATGGCGTCTGTTGAGCACAGTTGAACAATCAAGCAGGACTGTAGCCTATTTATATCTTCGACTACGGCCCTCAAGGCATGGAAGTCAAGTAGAAATGGATGAGACAACACAGTGAGATCAACAGCCATGAGTGTACAGCTTGCTACATAATGAAGGTCACAACGGAAACTGCGACCGTAAAACTAATTAGGTCACAACAGATCACTTTTGAAGTAAACTATTCGTTAATGCGGTCCATTGTCCATGGCGTTGAAAAAAATGCACAAGAAATAAGGAGAATTTATTTATTTATACATTATATTATGTCAAATGGAATATGTCATTATCTATTGATGGAATTATGCAAAAACGCGCATTATTCTCTAATGCCCTCACTATTACAGTGCTGAAATATTAAAGTAGAAGTGTGAAAAAACCTAGTGGGAAGCAACGCTTTCAGACGCAATCAAAGCATCTACAAGCTATGCCGCAGTTACTCGCCACCTTCATTACTAGTACTTCGCAGTGAAAGTATAATGTCGATAGGTACCCTCAACACAATTTTTCGGCAAGCAATGTTCAAGTTGAGAGAGGACAATTATGCTTTGCTGATGTTATGGACGCGAAATTCTTCAACTAGAGTTTTTCATTCCACAGATGAAATTAAACAGGTGCTTATCTTATAGATTAAATCTTTATTAAGCAATAGAGAATTACAGTCGAAAAGTGGTAGGCACTACGATTAGTAGTAATGTTAAGCGAAATCGACAATGCGCCACTGAGCTGGTGTTTCTCCAGTGGGAAAAAGGATGAAATAGCATTGATTTGCAGCAACTGTTTCGAAAAGACACGTCAAAAAAATTTGTTAAAGAAAAGACTCGAATGTCAGCGATATCTCAACGTATCTCTCTGAACCCCGAAGTGCAGATTAAACTTAAACCTGAAATAAATATAAAAATAAAAAACCTGAAATAAATATAAAAATAAACCATTCATTATCTAACGTGGGATAATTTGCGTCCATTTTGCTTGTTATTTTCTCTTCAGCACGACTTATTGAATATCACTTATCAACGGAGAAATTACATTGATAGTGGAACCTCTTTCCTCCTAAAAACGTGCAATTATCATAAATATGGACGTCATGAACTGGCAAATAGGTCTACATCTGCATCCAGAAAATGAAGAAAAAGGTCGAAGATAATCTTAGTTGAAAGTTCTGGAAGTAGTAGTTACTATGCCTCCTTGCTTCTGCACTTCTGGCAGTATTTCAGGTCTTTATATCAGTCAGCTCTACTCTTTTTAGAAAAAAAAAATTGCGCAGTTTTATGCACACAGTTACTTTTTATGTGCCTATGCCGAAGTTCACTATACCTAGACCATGTATCTTACGCAAGTAACCGCGTCGGTTTGTCTTGTACTCTCAACCTGGAATCGATTTGTGCTAAAGCAAAGGTCGATTGGAACGCCAACGATATCTCAATGAAAGGTCAACATTCCCTCAGCGGTGAATTCTGGCCCGAATGTTAGAGAGTATGATCTACTTCAAAAAATGGCCACTGATCGAATTCATGCTGACTGACTCCTTAACTCTATTTTAAACGACCACTGGTTCAAATCGGCAAACATTCAACACCTAGTATTTCATATTAGCGTTAAATCCGAAATAAACATTTCATTATTTCTATAGACGCACTGAGTGCGATAAATGCAGTCAAATTTTTCCAAATCCTGCGAACTACTTGGTTCTCTTCAAATCTCAGTGCAATACTGAACTTGCTGAATAAAGTTCCAGAGATTTACTGAATCGAGATTGGCGAAATTTACGAGCGTGTATATCGTTCTATTTCTTCTGATTGCTTTTTCTCCTTTGATTAGCTTTTCTATTCACGTATATAAACTTTAGCCGTAATGGGATAACCTTTAACCATAAACAACCGTCGTTCTAAATCAGCTTTTCATTAATCGACGCTTCAGTCCATTTCAACTGTAGCAATGAGCAGCCTCTTTCAAAAATACACCCTCTTTTCAGTTAAATGAACGACTATTAGAACCACTAATATCGACATTTAGAAAGCATCAGGCGTAAGTTTCCACCTAACAGAAAAAAAATTCAAGGAAATTTTCAGATTTTATTATTTATCATACACATTTTGCAAGGTTACTTCGAAGAATCTGTAAATAAGAACTTAAAGAAGTTGCTGCGTGATAACTATAGTAAATGGAAATTTAAACGATAGGTTAACATGAAAGTCTTCAAATTACAGGTATTATTATCTTGTGCGTAAACACTTGATGCAGCTGCCACAGAAACATAAAAATGCACTATTGCGAACGACTAACGAAGGGCATGTTTCTTGTTTGCCGGATTTCTTCTTAGACCTCATTGATATGCGTAGCTGAATGAATTTTTTCGCATCTTCTCTCTGAAGTATCCAAATATTCTCAAATTCGCCACCAAAATGATTTTATAAAATACGTTATCGAGTGGAAAATAAAATATAACTTTGCGATAAACAAATGCAATCACGCCATCGTTCATTTCTAAAATGCAACCGGTGACCTACTAAATATAATATGCTATCCAATGCTAAACAGTGGCAGAGTACAACTCTTTGACAAGGAACTGCGATATAGCATAAGTACATTCTAGAAAAGGGGAACGTGGTTTTATTGAAATATGGAAGAGTCTAGAGATCGGAGAGAAAAATGTCAAAATATTCGAGGAAGCAAGTTTCTTTACGCATCTTCAACAACATGACATTGAACAACACCATTAGAAGGGAATTCTCAGCGAATTTGCGTCTGATAATGTGCTCGAGCACAGGTGGAGAGTGTAATGCGGAGTAGCACGGAAGCTACCAAACTGCTGCCTTTGGCGTCTCTACTTCTTACGCAGCAAGCAATGTCTTTCCTAGCTTCTTCCAGGCATCAGCATCGCATAATCTTCGTATCCAATTTTTACTGCACTTTCCGTTACGTTATATTTATCGCTTTCAAGGAACACTCATTACATTTACTTGAGCATTCGCATGGTTGTTCACTGACCTATATACATTTGGGGACTTTTTTTAGTCGGTTCATAGATACGAATGAAAGATTTTGCGAGGCATATGACATTTCGAATGCAACAACGAATTTTGTCCTAGTATGATTCAAAAGCAAATTCCACGAAGAAAATAGAATGTCACGCATTGTAACTGTAAAATATATGAAGGGAAATATGGGCGCTTGTAAGCAGTTGCCATGAATAGTGGCGATTTCCCCTCACTCTACTTCCGCCCTTATTTATTTCGCTGAGATTGTTGCCTCTGCTGACGTTTTGCTCGTTCTTCGTGTCCACATAGACTTTTTTCTATTGATAATCGTGGAAATAAATAAATAAAGCATTATATAAGGCGAACGTTCGAAACTATGAGCAAATTTTTTTAAAATCAGATTTCCATTTCAAATAGCCAAAAATCGTTGGAAAATGCAAATCGATCACCAACGAATATTTCCCATGAGTATATAAATAACGCATAAAATGAAGACACATACAGCCTTTCCTTTTTTATAGATTCATAAATTTGCATCACGGCAAACTAGCTAAGAGAGTTTCAGTTTCGAGCTGAAAGAGAAACTGAAAGATATAAGATGATTTCTCGTAATAGATCTTAAGTGGATACATCCGCTTTAAAGCATGTCTACACCGCGGTGGATATGACAACGGTAGTGGCGCTCTTAATATGCTTTTGGGTGGCGTTCTTAATAGGTTTTTAGGTGATGGACCAAAGCTCAAACTTTTAAGCATGCTAAATTAAGCTGCCTTCGAATATCTCGACGCGTTTCTGCGCGAGAAAAAGGAAGGCACATATTGTTCCAAATTCCGTTTCATATCTTCCATTTTATAAAGTCGCAATTTTTATCAGTGCATTTCTGTTTCTTTATTTCACTTAACCAAATTGCATTTGAGATATTACCTTATAAGGCATAACGCACTGGCGCATAGTTTCGAAACAGCAAAACAGATCGAGCTAAAGACGCTACTTCTACGGTATAAACGCTTTTGCAAATATATAATGCGAAGGAACACCTCAGAGAACAAAATGGAGTTGTATTTATCATTATGCTGGTCCGTCACCTGTCCGAAAACAACTGTTGGAAATGTTTTCAGCGTGCTCCCTTCCCTATTCCCATCTCCATATTAGACCTAATCATTTCTCAATCCGTTTTTTCTGTTACGTCACTCATCGAGGCGAAAAATGTTTCGTCTACAGTGCTTCACTGTTGAACTTTGGAAGCGAGAGGTGTCGAAAATGATGCTCCTTTCTTCAGGCATTCTTATCGTTATCGATATCTTAGCGATAGTACACGTGTCTTTTGATGTCGGCATCGGCTTTTATTAGAGATGTTTCGAGAAGAATACAAAAAAGTTTTTCCTACTGTCAAAACCGATGGCAACGAGATGCATTTCTATAGGCTTTAGCCTCTTCTATCCGTTGTGAAGGTTCTTTATTGAGCACTGCTTATTGGAATATGTTGGTGCTTTCCGGACGCAAACATCGATCTACGAATGAAAAACCTGGAAAGAAATAACATGCTTATGGCACTATTTCCCACTCTCTATGTGTCTCTCTTTATGCGTCCCAATGTGTGTCAGTTATTTGCACATCGAATTCTAACCATTTCACATTTCACGTCATTTCAACTATTTGATTACTGAATTATCCACGTTTTCAAAGATAATAGAATTTGACCCGCATGGTCGTTCAGAGTTGCTTAATCAACCAAATACAACAGTTTGGAGGTATTAGTAGCTATACAGCCAACCTATGGACGGGAACCTTTGCAAGTTCCTTGATAAATTGAACAGGGGTTCACTTCGTCCAGAGAACAACTTGTTTTAAAGTCAAATGAATTTACGTAGGAAGCTAATTTAAAAAAAAGTCAGCTTGAACCTTTTTTTAGTCTGTCATATTAGTTCCAGTGTAACAAATGATGTATAAACATGCCTCCGAAACAGTGACGTGCGACTGCGGAAATAGACTTTGAAGAGTCGGCTTTTTTCTCGATCCGGAGTTCAGTTCGGGAACCGGCCGCTTGTTTCGAAGGAAACTGCTGTTGGTGAATTAAAAAAAATCCCTCCATTTTCTGAGGTAGGAGTTCCAGAGTAGGAGTCACGGTCACTCTGTTCTCAATCCTGCCGCTTCAAGAAAGCTAGTCAAATCACTTTTGCACGTTAAACTTTGCAGTTGCTGGCCTCATAACCAGCCTGCATTCTAGAAAAACCTGCGAAGAAAAGGCGAGGAAAGAAGTCCGGAACCTTATTTCTTGTAGGATCCCTGAGACAATCAAGTCCCATCTCGTTGTGTTTTTGGATTTATGGTGTTCTCTTCGGTGGTCGACAAATCGGTCACAATGAAACGTTATTCGTTTCTTTTCCCGATGCGTAAGTGAAATGAGAACATCAAGGATACCTAATATATAGGAAAATAGGCTTGCATTTAGCTCGAGTGACACTTTGAAAGGCATAGAATTTTATGCGTCCCCCGTGCTTCCGAGTACTAACATTCCCACATTCTGCTAAATGTCATCTGCAGGGGTGAAATAAATATTATGCATTTACCCGTGAAGTTGGAACGACCTTGTAATTTTCTTCGCCGCTACTGCTATCTATGGGGTATTCCTGACCTAACTCTCAGTCGCATGTGCTGAATCTATTCTATAGAAACCGGAGCGAAGTACAAAAACACAACGTAACCTCGCGTAATATCGCTGATTACGGTTCCTATCTTTTCTAAATGAAGATGAGTCTCGTATTGCTGCGTTAATGCTGCAAAACTTATCTTCCTACTGTTAATCGCTTTGCAGTAAATTAGTTAATTTCTCACTGTCTTCGGTAAGTGGCGGAAACGAACACTAATTATTCTCTTGAACTGAATTTTGTTCTTCGTTATATCTCTTCCTTCAAGTGTAAGAAATTGGGAAGTGTCATTCCGAGTTACTTTGGCCTTTTAATTAGTTTTTCTGCCGAAATTACAAAATTAACTTCAGTACGTCGGTCATTCCATCGAAATATTAATGAGCCGGGATTTATTTAAGTCCGTCGAACTTTGCGATTGTTCTTTCCAAGCGCTACCATCATACGAAATTTCAGGACGTGATATATATTTCTTTATTCATATAACACGTCCCTTTTTCTCCTTTGTCCGCTCTGTACACTTAACTATTCGGTTTCTTTCATTTCTGCAGAAATGTCAGGGATTTTTAGCCAGATGCGCTAACTTTTATCCTCAGAGATTGAAAAGTAATAAAGTTTTCCCACTCTATACTAAGGGCATTCGAACAAAACGACCTTAACTTTTCACCAGTGGGGAAGGAAATGAATATAAATGGCAGTTTAACGACTAAATGAGGGTTTTGCTAGAATGATTCGACTGCACGATTTTCAGGAGCATTTTTTTGTACCTGTATTGCCATACCACTTTTCTGCTGGCATCCTCTGGTGAATAACACTCCTAGCAGCTATTATTGGTTAAATCAGAGGAGCGGAATCAGAAAGAAGCGTTTTCTGATTGGACTTCGAAAGAGTTAAAGTCAGGGAGTCCACTCCTGTTTTCTTCAAAGCCGGAACCAGATACTTTCCCACAGTCGGAGCCGACTCTTTTTTTGTGAATTCAGAGTCCGAGGTCTAGTTTTCAGGTTTAATTGAAGTGGAAAGCAGAATCACCTGCCGGTGCTCGAGATTACAGTATTCGTTTAGAGAATACTCAGAGAGCGTCGTCAAAAGTAAGTGGAAGAGAAACTGGAGGATTTTGAGTACACCAAAGGTTTGAAGCCAAAAGAGTCGGAAAGCTTCTCAAATTTTCACTTAAGGAATAACCTTTATGACCAACTTCATCACTTTACAACGTAGTGAATCAACGACGGATTCTACAAGGAGAAAATATAAAATTTCATCGAAAAGGTATTATAAAAATATTCGTATTTTTATAGCTGAATGGAATGTGAGAGTCACTTCGTTTCTGTAACATAATTTCTCGTGTTTTTTGTCAAAAGTCGATAAAAGATTTTCTTTTTCTGCGATATCGATAACCCTTTTATAGTATTGCTAAGGCGTTGACTTCTTTGAGCGAGCATCTTCAAGCGTATCGGAAATAAACATCCTATGGGACAGGTCTTATAAGACTGCCTTAAACATGAACGCACTGTCGTATAAAATCACCAAACACTTTCATAAACTGTAAAATAAGATATGCGATATATGAAGTAATCGCTCCATATTTGAAGTGCGGAATCTGTCGTTTGAAAGATTTCACTTTTCTGTTATCTAAAAGGTAGAAAAAAAAATCCAAGCAACCTTTCAGCAAATTTTTTAATCGTCCTCCAGTAGTGCTCAAGACAGGCAAACAGACACAGACCTACATACAGACATGACCGCATTGTATTACAAGTTTGCACTATGAGTTTGCTGGGGCGGATAAAACGAATGCAACTGATCTTCAAAATCGGTTTTTTCCTCCTTATTTCTTCTTGCATAACCAGTGGATTCGATGCAGGAGTGCTGGCACCTCGAACAAGCTAAAGTAACAAGTAGATGAGAGCAATAAAACTTCCAATGAATGTAACGTAAAGGTGCAAAATTTTATGAAAACGTTGACGAGAAGCAACAGCTGTGAATATCGATAGAGAGGACCAACAGCTAGATGGTGAAGTGTGAGAGGCGAACAAAGTGCATCGGAAAGGGAGTGATGCGTGGCCAGCAATGGGTGCTTACATGCTTGCTACCCATGCCCAGTGTGTATCGATCGGAGTCGGCTAAGGCAGGGAACTAGTAGTACGTGTTGATGTGTCCCAAACAGATAGCCAAAGCAGTAACTCGGAACGAAAACAACCCCTCGGAATTTACTCTATTCATTGATTGTGCCGTTTGCGTCATGCCTCGTGCCCATTGTCGATCAAGGAATGGCTTCCTAATATTTAAAATGCTTCAGCAGTGACAATGTTCGCTGAACTTTACTTAGGCATCGTTATATGCTGAGCATAATGCTTAACGATCGTTGTTTATCCAATAATATATAATGATTGCAGTATCGTTGCATTGTTGCAATATTTCAAGGAATGCGCCACAAAATTGCAATGCCATATGTGCTTTTTAAATTTAATTCCTTTTCTCTTCTTGGAACGCACGTCTATTTTATTCATATGCGCTCGAATACAACTGCTTTAATTCTGCGAGCTGTATTTCTCGTTGACTGTGTTAAAAATAAGAAGGAAAGAACACCGTGAACTGTTGGAAGTAGAAGTTTGAAGTATGCTTAGCCACTGGTTCCGCTAGAGTTCCAAAACTTGCAGTCTTCTCTTCGCAGCATATTTTTGTGATGAAACTTGTCAGCGAAAAACTCTTTGTGGAAATAAGTGGTGAGCTGATTCATCTAGTTTAGCATAAAAAGGTGTTTTTTCGACCACTTTTTTGTATTGTTTCTGTCAAGTCTTTAACACCTTTGCAAAATTGCTTTCCAAGAAGATGCATTGCCGCTCCACTTGATAGCAGATATCGTGTCGATGTTTGTCTGTGTATCTGCGTGGTTGTCCGGCACTTTCACTTCAAAGCTCGCTCAAGTTGAACAACAAAATATTTGATGCACATGATGCGTGCCATAGCGAGACCTGTATGGCATTTTTCACAGTGGACCAGCAGCTTTGAAAGAGTTTAAGCAACAGATGGTGGAATAAACTTGCACACATTTTATACCGGCCGGTTTGTCGCTTACACCGAGCAACAACAAAGAGTCATCTGCAGAAATTTCCGATCGGCAGCTCACAAAACCGCATTGCTTTACGCTGTTAGGAGTTCCCGTTTGTTTATCACACTTCCCTTATCCATAGATCCTGAATTGTGATTAATGCAGACAGGGACTACTGGTGATCGGAAGTTTGTCAGACTTCTTGAAAGTAATATCAAACAATCCACGGTTCACTTACTTCCGACTTCGTTCTCGTTAAGCGGACAGAGTTCAAATTCAGGTTTTCTCTTTTTTATAGATGATCTTTAGTTTGTGGAATTTTAGCGATGCCCAACAATTGTGTTTATCAGCGTACTTGTTGCCATTGTTTGGCGCACTCAGAGCGAATAGCACGAGCAACCGCATTTCACATTGCAATGACGAGATGGTATTCGCATTGCAGTCGTAAACGACTGCGCTCGCGATTGCTCTCAACACACAGTGGCAATAGGGAAGCGTTGTCTGTTGCATCATTCGATGCTCGCTCACCGATTCTCAAGCTTTCTCTTGTTTTTTCTTTAATGATTCAACGATCTTTTAGCATTCATATACACCATTCTGATTCTATCTCGCTAAGTTCCTACTTTCGTTCCCATTAGCTTCATTATAAACAATAGCGAATTTACTTCGCAAGAATGTATGGCGCTATTGTCGTTGTATGCGTATTGAACACGCATTATCTGCACGATAGTTCGAACTTAGCAACACTTCAAGATTGAGCCATAAAATTTAGTGGCTATACTGCGCATTATCGATGATCTCATAAAGTTATTTAGACGCTGATTCAAATGTGAGGAAAAACGAAAGTGCGTTTTTTATGAATGGGTGTTCATTTTGTATTGACTGAGGTACAGGAACAAAGAATCATTTGCATGAGACTTGCTTGAGTGATGTGGTTTATGAAGGCACCTATAAAGGTATCGTTTCCGGAATTAATTATTTATTGATAATTGGTGAAGTCCGTTGGTCATTTAGGGGGTGCAAAGGCGAAAATTATGCCAACTCCTGTAACGTGCTCCTATATTTCATGTTCTGAAATTCGCTTCATATAGTTTTTGCAAGCGTGCATAATGATGCAGTACTATTTGCACACATCAATCGATGTAATGATTTACGATCCAAGAGTAGTTTCAGCTCGTAGACGACCGAAATTTAACTATAGGCAACATGTGGAGTAACCGATGAGGATTTTTTTGTTCGATTCATGCAACTGTAGAAGAATTATGAACGTTAAATACGTCAGAAATCTGCTAGTGTTTTTCTTTAATGCTGGATGCTACGAGCGTAGTTTTTCAACCGACGTCCTTATCGCCGGTCGTTTTTTTGCTGAAAAGCATTGTCGCATACAAGCGCGTACTCGATGTTATAACCAGATGCGGAAACCTAATTTCTCTCTACCTCTAAGTAAACAAAATAAGTAAATTCACACTTTTCTACCCACATCCCTTGTAGATACCAGTTCGACACTACACTCTCATTATTTAGTAGCGTATTTCCGCCACAGATCGATCTTGTAGAAAGCATTTCGTACGCACTTCGTAATCAGTTTTCCTATCGTGTTGCCTCACTCATTTTTTGGTTCTCTGAAGATTGGCATTCATTAATTTATTTGACACTTTTGGCTTTCATATATATAGCTAGAAATATTACCGTCTTGCATCTTTACAAAGCATTGTTAATTGTTAATGTCAGGAATGCTGATATTGCCATTGCAAGGAATAAACAAGGGAGATGATTGCTCTCCGGAAGAGCTTACTGGTCTTTTAAATCGATTAGCCTCTCATGTCTCTTAATCCAAGCATTCAGTCTTCATTACGCCGCATTCAGTCTATTCGATTATAAGCTATTTTATATATATATATATATATATATATATGTAATATCGAGTGCGTGCCTGTATTATGTATATATATATATATATATAATAAATAGAAAATATCAGAATCCAGCCGTTGTCGGGGTTCGAATTATATGTCTTAATCAGCAGATAATACTCCAAACTGCAGCAGGCTAGTGTTTCATTCATCCTTTTAATATTGCTGTCTCTACGCATAATTTTAGTCAATTCTTTTTAGCCATCGCTTCAAATTCCCTGGCAATATACCTTGATCATAAGTACATCTCAAAAGATCATTTTTATCATCAGTAAGGTCATTTGTAATTGGATAGATCGATATTCCGCGATTAGTTTGACAAGCGTTCCCATGGAGGAACTCATTCGATGAGTAAAATTTTATTAATATAATTTTATTGATTGCCTCGTAAGCACATGTTGTGAAACCATTTTCCGAAACAGTGAAGCGCATCATGTAGCGAATGGAACAGGCAACAAAGGCACACCAGTTTTAACTACAAAGGTCAATAAACGGATTTATAGGCGCTATAGTATCGTGAAATATGCTTTCATCGATAGCATCGATGAAAGCATATCTTTGCAACATCCAAAAGAAGCAATTCTCCCTTATGTCACTCGTACGTTGCACTTCAGTTGGCAAACATTTTTTTAGCTGTTTTTTTGCCCCTCGCTAGCAAAGAACATGATCTCAAATGTGTTTTGCGATGTTTGTGGTGTAGCTAGGATGGAATACGCGTACGAAGAATTTATACAATATGTGCTTTTTACGTTCCAATCAATCATTTCAAACGCCAGCTATGCAGTCATTCCCCTCCTTCCCCCCAAAAAGACGCTCAATGCAATATAACATTAGGTGCCAATATCATATGTGAATTTTTATGTTTCAATTATAATTATAATTGTGATGAATAAACAGTAACTGTGTTACTCACATGTCTTTAGATTTTAGAGGGTAGATATCAGTTAGTTATCAGATATGATAAGCTATACAACAAAGTGCAAATTCTGACTGATTTTATAGTGGCCAAGGGCAAAAAAAGCAGTGCATATTTCTGTTGAGATTTTACACCTCGTGCAGTTTTTTTTTTCAAGTAATTCACAGATAATGGAAAATACAACTCCTTTTTTGGGATGCCTAGTTTCTATCACTGATCATTTGAATCATTTTTCTATATGCAGAAATCTGCATGATGTTGAAAAATTACACTTTAATCATATTACTGTCGAAAATATAGGTCACAAGAATTCTGCGTAGAGTTCAAGAGCACCGTAGATGGACCTTTTTTAGCGACTCTAGATGCTTCGGATCAATAGCTGTTATTTACACAAGAGAAAAGATAGTGACTTTTTTGAGGCGTTTTCGAATTCCATGGAACTCGTACAGTCTGAGGACTTTGCGCAAAGCGATTTCGACAGAGTAACTTTCAATTCAGAAGAATCCTTCAGCGATTAGCAACATTCGGAATTAGCAACATCCTTCTTATTAATGCAGCACTGTAAAGGGCTGTGTTAATTAACCATCTCAAAACTAGAAACTCGAACCATATAAATTTCGTGATGTGTTCTCATTAAGACCTAGAAGTCTAGAAAAAAATGACTCCTGCATTTTGTATTTGTGTGTCGACCAGTAGATTTTTCCAAGACGGACTTCTGAGTCAGAATATCTTTGAGATTCAGTATTACTCCTAGATTCTTCAATTTCTTGCCAGATACAATCTGCCTGAACTCCCAGCTTCGACGTGATTACGTGCCTACTTTAATAACTCACAAAAAAAGAACTCGGATTTACAAAACAAAAGTCAGGATACAATTGCTTCCCAAAGAGCAATAAGTACGGCTTATTTAGCTTTCAGTTCCTAGCCAATTTTAATAACATTTACGAGGGAAATTTTTCTAAAATCGAAAGTTAGCAGAATTTCCATCTTTAATTTTTTTATATTTGACACCTCAAAACTGGTCAGAGCGTCTATAACTTATTCTGCCCAAAAATAGTTGCTGAAATTTGCAGAATCAGAGTCGAACGTTGTGTGGCGCATTTTATATTGCAGACCAAGAATGGACCGACGTTAAGAAACATGTTTCAAATATTTATTCACCAATAACCTTAATTTAACATATATCCGTCTTTCTCGACTCGCTCTCATTGATACCTAATAGTGCGCTTACATAAATGACCGATTGTTGCAGAAATCCTCTACTAAAGATGCAACTTGCAGAAATCCTCTACTAAAGATGCAACGGTCGATTCTTGCAGATGGGATATGTCGTGAATCATAAAATTCTTCTTGCAAAAAATCGAATACTTCGAGCATTACTAATTCTTGCCACATTTACCTAATCGGAACAAGGTTTCATCACTCAAAGAGAAATGCCACGCACGGAATCTGAACTATCACTACCGAATACAGTGAAACCTGAACAGCTGAATGAAAAGGATTTGAAAAACATCACTTTTAGTTCATTATGAAGGTTGGTGCTGAGGCGGTAAACAACATAAAAGTTTGTGGATCTCAACGGTATCTATTATGCAAGAGCGATTGGTGCCTAAATATGACCTGGAGAATTTTGCAATAACCGTTTTTGCATTTTTAGAAGCTCGCTTCAGAGTGTTGCGTTGGTGCTTAAATCGTTTAAGGAAGACAATACAATCAGCCGACACATGTAACCAGCAGTGATGAAGGTTATAGATGAACCATCATAAATAGTCTCTTTTTTCACTAGAGACACTCTGTGACCATCAATGAGAGTTTATTGCCGTTGGTTCATCTCGTAGGTTAATGACGTTATCAGGAAGGGGAAGTTGTGCTGCCGATGTAATGCAAGAGCGACGAACAGCTTGCACCGCACTAAATGTTACAATTAACAAGTAGAGGGAACGCAGACGCATAAACCAAAACAGATAACAAGGTCGAAAGAAGTTCACGTACTCCACTCGGTCGACATTGCCGTCTCCTTCCTATCTCGAGCATATTTTCAGCAACGTAGCCAAGAACGCGGGAAATTGCACCACGAGTATTCTTACCTTGAAGCATCAAAAGGGAATATTCTCTTGAATAGGCTTTGATTATGGTCGACTAAAGCATGAACAAGTTGTGATAAGACATTTGTTGCTCCTTTTTACCTCTCAGATGTATAGATCAATGAGTATAGTTGAAGAGGCTGTCCACCGGAGTCAAAGACGGTGGTAGGTTTCTTCCTGGTAACCTTCATCATTACGGTGAACGGTTGAATAGGACCATAAAGGTGCGAAGTTAACTTTTAAAATTTGCGAGAAAAACGTGGTGGTATCATCGG
Source organism: Parascaris univalens (assembly GCA_037576465.1). Taxonomy (NCBI): domain Eukaryota; kingdom Metazoa; phylum Nematoda; class Chromadorea; order Rhabditida; family Ascarididae; genus Parascaris; species Parascaris univalens. The sequence goes on along the minus strand of CM075173.1, from coordinate 44,825,405 downwards.
AGGCGAGGCCCTTTTCTCTGAGCTGAAAACCACAGGTTTTCCATGCATACGATTGCATGCGGAGAATGACTTAGGCGATAGCTATGAACTGCAAACAGATATAAATATTAGCATCGTTCAATTGCAATGTTCAGCTGAAAATAAAGAAGTGATGCTATATTGAGTTTCATTTTCTTTCTGTTTCACTCAAGTCGGTAGTGATAAGAGCTGATCTAATTTGTTAACTGCAAATATGGAGGCAGTTTTGCGTAGATTTTACAAAAATAATCAAATTACGTTGAAAAGGGATTCGAAGTGTTTGCAAATTCCTAATAATTAAAGACAGATCGCATTCACCCTCGGTTAATTAGTGATGAGAGAGCTTTCCTACAGTGGGATGCAACTATGTTCAAAAGGTGTAAAAACATATGACACTCAACATCAGAAAGAACACCGTCGAGTCATTTGATCCTTATGTGAATATTCCTTCAACTACCCTCATTCAATGTACAATAGCTCGCTGATCGTGTCGGCAGTGGATTAATAAACTTCCAGTAACATATAAGTAAGAAAAATATATGCGGTCATCAATGCGTTTCAAAGTAATTCATAGAAAATAGCCAAAGATGCAGGGAATGCAACAAATCATGAGCATATAAGAAGTAATCATATAGTATATTGTGGTATTACCAGTCACCGAGTGGCATGAAACCAATTGTAGTAGCAGCCGAAATTCCGTTTTGCTGCCACTTCATGAAGCTTGTGAGGAGACATTTTTGAAAGCATACGTTGATGAGTGCGAAACTGCGCATTATTAGTTGCGTACTTATCTCCATACTGCTTTCGTTGAGAACTTTATTGTGAAGGCATTCGATTGTCTGCTGCAATCGATATTCCGCATCCCCTCTTCTCCTTCTATCGCTACCACACATCGCCTTCTTATATTCGACGTCTTTCTTCAGTGCTGTATGCACGACAATTTGCATTTAAAACACCCATCGGTTTTATGGATTTGTTCCAGTTAGAGTGCATCAGGAGAAACTCTGCATTTTATTTCATGAAAAGTCGGAAGTGATACTAAATTCTCTATTGCATTTGCGTTGTTTCCTTCAATTTTTGTTTAGATGCGACAAGTGAACAACTGAAGTCACAACAAATATATCGAAAAGTGTTTTTTGCATCATGAATGCCGCACGAATGCTTGAATTCCCTTCAAAATCTGAACGAAATGCACGTATGGGAGACGAGATAATATTTCTTTTCCACTTACGCATTCGTCATCACCGTAGTGCTCAGCATCAGAATTTTTTTGCGCCACAATCCCTGCTCACGTCAACGATTCGTTTTAGGTCCCTTCACCGCAAACAGAACCTCTTCTCAGACTCCTGCTTCCGTCTCTTTAAAATGCATTCACTTTGTTTTATTAGGCCTTTTTCTTCTTCTTCATCTCTAAACTCGCTTGTCGCACCCGTTACTATGTCTTTACACGTCTGATTCTCCGTAGTCATATATTTAGACATTTCTGTCGTCATTCAAGCTGCTTTTTACTCTCACTTTTTAGCTGCTCTTCTCACTAGTCGTCTAGTCCGCACCTCCATACAGTAATTTCACTAGCAGAGAACCAACAGTATCAAAATCAGTGATGTTATTGGAGCTGGTTGAAGTTAACTGCAACTTGCCTACTTAGTTGCTGGGCTTTGTTGCAGTGCAGTTCATAAATAAATAAACAAATAGACAAGATCCATATATATTTCGCCTTGGTTCGATAGGTTCGATAACAATCTGCAACGTTTTATAGGTCAAGAAATGAATGATGACTAACGACAGCACTGCTAGTTTGGTCGGGATTACGCGCTCTTCCAAGCGCAAAGTGGCGATGCGCTTCGAAGAAGGTCCTACTACCGATCCGGTTCACCTGCCCAATGTCATTATTATGGTCGGACTGCCTGCGCGAGGGAAAACCTACATCTCACGTAAACTCTGCAGATACCTCAAATGGATCGGATTTAGCACCAATGGTAAGCATGTACGCTCAGTGAAACGTTCCCTCACCACTACTTAGCATTGTCCTATGTCGGGTATGGGATGGGAGTGTTCAGGGAAAAGCGGATAGTCGATTGCGACATGATAATCTCCGTTAATTTTACGTACTATTTAATCATTTTTTATATCTCTACACCTATATATAAGTATACACTGCAAATAGACTATATAGTGCGAGCGCGCATCGAAGAGAATCCCATCTTCGATATGAAACAGAAATTCGCGTTCATACATAATACATGCGACTTAACAAATCGCTCTTGTTCTTTTTTTGTTAGCCGAAATTAATTACTGATAAGGAGATGTGGCACACCTCACTTCATCTTCCTTACCTGCGTTCTGTTCCGTCAGGTATACTCGTGTGCCCACTTCTTTCTCATGATACATCCATTATTGCAAATGCTCAGGCAGCAAAACTGCCGACAAACGGTCAATAAATAGCAAAATTTTGCTTCTGCGATAAAAGGAGCAACGACTTATGAGGCGTTTAGTGGCGTTCACATGAACTTTTTATATAACAGCTGAAATGAGAAACTAGAACTAGCTGTAATAGGCACGCTGGTGTCATGTCGGTGTTTCTTTCTATGGTAAACCTGAATCTGCGCACATTATTGCTTCTGATCTATCAGCAGAAATTGATGTTGGAACAGTATGCATCGCAAATTGGTCTCGTATCGAACACCTACCTTGCAAATAACCTACTGTTAAGTTTCGATGATTTTTCAGATCAACAGGAACATGCCGATCAAAGGCAACGATGCACTTACACCAAAAATAGACGAATAAAAGTGCTAATAAGCTTCCAATAAATCTCCATGTTTGAACACTACGGTTTATTGATTAAACGCAGCAGTCGCAAACCGTCGAAGAACTTTTCATAGTTGCTGCTGACACAACCTTCTGCACTCACAATGCTAATGTGACGATGCAAGTTCGGACGTCCCTTCATCCGACAGTTGACCTAATATAGGCCATTGTTCCCCAGTCAGCTTTTGCGCGAATACGGGGCCGGCGACGGAATACACCCGAGCCCATCCCTCTCTCTTGCCCTACGAAATACTCGAAGCAAAGACTGTGTCGCGTGAAAGCATAGTCTAGTGTGGTATGTGCAGTAACCCAATTTGTTTACAGTGTTCAACGTTGGAGACTACCGGCGAGATATGGCTTCCGATGCGGCGCACGGTGCAAGCGCGAGTTTTTTTGCACCCGAGAATCAGCAAGCACTGCTTGTTCGAGAGTGAGTTTGGTGTTTATTTGCGGCTATAAGGTAATTATCAGGTTCCGCCCTTTACTATCGGCATCTTACATACTGAATTACATTGAATGAATGTGCCCGTAATATGCACCACATTACCCCGTAATATGCACCAATATGCACATAAATCCGTTTGAAAAGGTTTGGTAGGAGAAAACACCGTAACAAACTGCATTCCTCACTAAAGCATCCCTTCCATTAATTTATTTTTTCACAGATTTGAAACGTTATTTGTGATGCTACGTTCGGCTGAAAACGACGGATAAAATCCCTCCTCAATAACATTTCCTTATGACCTGACGAACTCGATTTCTTGAAATTTTGGCAATATGGGTGCTATACGGCACAATAGTGTTTGAATTTTTCGATGACAAACAATAGTTAATAGATGTGATTTGTGGCGAATTAGGTACACAAGGCTCAGCAGAAGAGGCTGCGGTATTGTTTCGCTTCGGAAAGAGGCGTTGCGGTTTTTCGTCCAGGGCAACGTTGCATCACTTGAGATTAACGTTACCATAGTCAGTGTTACTACAGCTATTCCACTACGGACCCTTATTTCACTGTAACTCTTGACCATGAAGTAATAAACAAAAAGACTATCCTCCATTCAAAACCAGTCTAGTAATATGCTGAAAAGAACAGAGAGAACGAAGGCGGCACGAGAGCCCTTTCTCCTGATGCGTTATCGATGACGCTGTGTTGGATGGGTGCAGCAGTAAAGAGTCATCAGAACTGCACAATGGCTCAAGGGGAGGAAAACGAAGATATCCACTTTCACCAAAGACAACCCACATTTTTCGGAAAAAGAGTTGAAGGCAACGACCAAAATGTTATGAGACTTGCGATGACTCTGAGGCCAGAGAATATTTTAATACTAGATTTGCCTAGTCGTATCATTATGGGTACAATGAGAAGAGCCATTAATCGTTAAAATTTTTATTGTGGGAAACGTTTAATAACGATACTAAATAATCAAAAATATTTAAAATGCAACAATCACAGTTAAACACTGAAAGATGTTAGCAAGAACCAGTTCACTTTTTCTTTCGGATATCTTTCTCTAGCGCTCATCTATGAATAAGGTTCCACAACAACGATCCTTCGTTGAGCAAATTTGTAGTTGCTGCCGATTTATGCTATTCCTCTATCCATCCTGGCATCATTATCACCGCCCACCAACTATCCCTTGCTCCCTCCTCACTAAAATTCGCATACTCAGGGTCCATCTTATACAACGCTGCGAGTCCCATATCCACTGCATAATCACGTTAGCATGCGTACACAGACAACAGTAATTATTTCTCAATTTACAACAGGCAAAGAAATTTAGAAAAAAGAGCCCCTTATTTGGCTGAGCGAAAGCATTTAAGTTATCCTTGAAACATCTAAAAGTGAATGAAGAGAAACGAAGAAAGCATATTGAACAGCAGAATTTGCAGAAATTTTGGATCTTAGTTGATATGCGAAAGAGAAACCGCGAGAAATGTTCGCTGATACTCTTTACAGCGATTACTGCGGGGCTACTCAAGCAAAATTATATCCTTAACTTGAAAGTAAAAGAGAAATCGGAGCGTCGAATCGATTTTAACGTTCTTTTTGCACTGTTTCGTTAGTTTTATTTGATTTCCGATGGGATGTAAAACTCTCAACAACTACTGAAACTATCGATTTCTCAGTGAACGGACATCAAATGAACTAAACCCATATACCACCAATCTCGACGTTCACAGCACGAAGCATTCAAGTTGAGGCGAACATAGGTGAACATCAGAGCATCAATGATCGACGGGAATCAGCTTCTAGGAGAGTTGTTCTTTTTGGCATCTGAAAGAAGCAAATTTATCTCCCAAAGGAAACATTTTTTTCAGAGAGAATCCAGCAATTCTTCGTGATGACCTTTTTCCCGCTCCCCTGTTGAGAGTGAAATAACTCAACGTTCAAAACATAACACCTATATATTTCTTTTAAGTACCTTGTCGTAATATCGCATAATAAAGTATATTATACTTTAAAAAGCGACTAAATCTCGTCCCTTCAACTTTACTGATCACAAATAATAAATCATTCAAATAAATATAACCACATTTTAAGGCAAATACTTAATGACCAAATATTCGACCACTCTGTAATATCAATTCGCACCTCACTGTTACGTGCAATCGTTTCACTTTTGATCTCTTGTCTCAAAGCGACGTCGACGCCGTTTTGGAGAGAAAGTCAAAATGCATTTGATGCGTGATGATTTGCGCTGTTAAAAAAAGTTTCACTCAATAATTGCCGGCAATACTTTCTCTCCTAAAGGAAAGGAAATTACCTGGTAGCTATGAGAAACGATCTCTGCTGAAAACCGCACAAGAATGGGTCAAAGAACAGGTAGTGTTGCACTTTTTGCCTCCATTCATGGACACTTCACAAGCAGTATTAGGAGCAGATTTGTGCGTCGCGTGGATAGTTCACAATTGTTGGAACAGCGCTGAGAGTGTTTCAAAAAATGAACGCATCCCCAAAAAATATGCTTTTACAGGATCGAAAAAGTAGCTGCGAATATGACCGATAGGGATTTAAATGAATTCCCTCGGTATAAATGAGTTCATTCATTTCTTCACAAAACGGTATACAAGAACAACGAGAGTTCAAATAAATTGAGATTTTGGAATTTTATTCAACAATATTCTCAATGGAATTTTCGCACTTCATTATTAGGTGGAGATGGAATAGAGAGGGTTTTTTTCAACAGCACTAATACTCGCCGAAAAATCTCTCACTCATATAAGTTGTCAAGAATCATTCTCATGAACGAGATAAATTCGATGCAAATAAAGAAAGGAAGCTGAAATAATTTGAAACGGATTTTAGGGAAAGTGCAAGACGAGCGATTAATGATATGGGCGACTTCCTCGAATCAAATGCCGGTAATGTAGCTGTAAGCATTTTTCTTTTCTATCGTTATTTACAAGCTCGAGCTGAAGAACGACGTTTAATGAGGGCAAAAAGATGACGTTCACGTTCGTTCGGCGGACTCCACCCTAGATAAAAAAAAGTAGCAACACCCTTTCTGTAAGTTGTTTGAACTGATGAGTAGTGAAACAATCGAAAGACCTCAGCACAATTGTAACATTGAAGCTGTACAAGTGTTGTATTGTAGGTCGTTAATATATTTCCTCATAACATATCAAGGGAATTCATTTAATCACTAAGCATTTTGAGTCAAAAAATTGCCTCAATACTATGAATTCACTCCTCAATGGTTTCATAGAGGGTCGCAGTTTGTAGGTGAGTGACGCCAGGATATAAGTGAACAATATAACCCTTTCAGGAAAACTTCTTAAGATATCCTTAGCTTTTAAGACGAAAAAGTATTTTTCTAATGCTGAGAGATGAAGTAAAAATATAGATTTTCGATGCGACCAATACGACTCGGGAAAGGAGAGGATGGATCACCAAGTATTGTGCCGACAAACATTTCCGTTGTTTCTTCGTTGAGAGTATCTGCGACGACCAAAAAATCATCGAAAGCAATATAACGGTAGTTGTATTTTATTTATGCTTACTTAAACATAACGACTTTTGTCCTTTTCAGTGATATAATAAACGGTGGGAAAGAATACATCGGAAGTGTCTGATCTTTTCACTAAAATAATTAAAATAACCATGTGAAGAAACTTTCATGATGCTACACCACTAAGGCCGTCAACGAGCTTGAAAACGACGTTGATCACTTCCTATCCATGTACGGTTTTCTTGCGAGACACTACCATACTCGTAGCAATAGCACGGGTACATTAGACAATCCCGCAGTATTGTTATCATAACTCAAAAACCCCTGCAGAACCCTTTTCAAGTGTATTTTAATGCATTTCAAGATTATTTCCACTTATATTACTATACCGACAGAAAACATCTAAGATCACTTGAAGAATTGAAAAAACTAGAAAAAGCTTTGAATGTGATATACGAGTTCAGTTCAGCCGCATGGATCATATAAATAAGCATTAAAGACGACAGGACATTACTTCTGATCGAACAAGACAGTCAATTACGGGAGACTAGGATGAAAGAAGAGGATAAGAAGGAGGGTATCAGAGAGTATTTGTTATTTTAGGATGTGAAGATCAACTCGCCTGATTATAAAGGACTGATGACAGAGGAGCAAGCAAAGGAGGATTTCATCAAGAGGATCAATAACTACAAGTAACGCTACTCTATGCATGCAGTCTAACCAAAGCGTTCTACTTTTCATGTGAGGAAACAATAATTCAAAAGAGGGAATTGAAGAGAAAATTTATACGGCCATGTTAGTTTTTGCTCCGCTTGGACGTCATTCCTCAAGTCAGTACAACAGCGATGGGTATATCTCTAACGAACTTCATAGTGAAGGAATTTGATAAGGATGAAATTCTGGAATCGTCGTACCATTCCATCTGGCCTCGGGGAATTTGTTTTCAAGTGTCACCTTCCTCAACAGCCATCAACTTTATTTGCTCGTCCCTCGGGTAATTGCTGGTATTGGTATCGTTTTGCAAAGAGAGCTAAACAAGTGTATTTGTTGAGAAAGATGTACGAGCCACTTGATGAGGTATACGACAGGGATCTTTCCTATATAAAGGTGATCAACGCGGGTCGTTCGTTCTTCGTCCACAACGTCAACGGACATTTGCAGAGTAGGGTGGTCTACTTCCTTATGAACATTCATCTTCTGCCTCGTGCCATCTACCTTACTAGGGTAAGTTCGCCTTGTGGGGGTACTTAAAATACGAGTGAGCTTTCTTGTTAAGGAACACAATTTCGAGCAATGAGAGAGGAATAAGGGTATTGTTCGATGAAAAAAAAAGCTATTTATCTTCCATTCTTCCCATTCTTTCTCTTCCATGCCGTTTCCATACCCGACTTTGACTTTAACCCGAAACTGATCTCAGATTTGCGACAACAAATCCCGAGCAAATTCACCTGTACCTGCAGACACATGAGAGTAAAGAAAACGATGCCTCATCACGCTACAGTCTTTAAATAAAGCAACATTGCATTACAAATGAAAAGTGCTCCCTTAAAATAACTCGACTCCTGAACGATGGGAACCATGGAAAGGTGGTACCCATTCAACGACGCAATAATTCTCCCTGGAAAAAATCCACTATTAGAATTTAATGACGGTTCGCTCCGCTAAATCCCCGCTCTGTATACATGCGAGACAAAGCAGTTAACTCCATACTTCACGCCGAAATGCCCTCGAAGACAACAGTGGTCTTAAACAATTGTTTTCAGCACGGTGAAAGTGAATATAACCGTGCAGGACGCATTGGCGGCGATTCCCCGCTTAGCGATAACGGCTCAAAATATGCAAGTGCACTGCTTGAGTTCTTCAAAAAGGAGCACGTCGATGACTTGAGAATATGGAGTTCACAAAAGGTTCACTCTAATTGTTACGTTCACTTATCGGTACCTTAGCAGATCCATATTTTAGAATGGAGAGTATTGCTAGAGCATGAGGAATTTTTCATCAACAGTTCGAAGATGACTACTATATAACTCTTACATACAAAAATACTGGCAATAATTAAAGCAGTGGAAACGATAAAATCATTGATAAATCGTCCCAATTAAGCAGAATCGCAGAATTACAAATCATTTCAATTACGCAATTTCTTATCAATAAGTTCTTAGTTACTTCTCAGAAAATAATTCACACACACTCAAATAAGTAATGATTCCATCATTTTGTGAATTATTTCTACTGCATTTAACATCAAAACTGTTTTATGTGGTGTATTATGGCCGACGAGTTTTTGAGACTATAGACATCAGTAACATTTTAGACGATAGGTAGGTAATCCAGTACAACGGAGGAGAGGGGAAAGGAGGGGTGTCTTGATGAATGCCATCAATCACCTATCCTTAAATAAAACTTATAGCTTCCACTAATGTGTGGAATGTGCCCTTAAAAAATTTCTCTTTGGTTATACCTGTTCATTAATGACTTTTATATCCACTTGAGGATTGCGAATATTACAGTCATGTAAACGAACAATACTTAATTAGATACGTTTGAACTTCCAGTAAGGACGATTAGGACCAATATATCGGGGAGAATTATACCTGCCACCAGAGGTACATCCATATTAATGTTAGCATTTTAAGTTCATATGATTAATGCTACCAACCGACAGTAACACAGTCACATTTAGGTGAGGGCAGCGCAGACAGCCAAGGAGTTAGCATCTCTGGCGGCCCATATAGAATACTGGAAGGCGTTGGACGAAATTGACGCAGGTGTTTGTGAAGGGCTTACCTATGAAGACATTCAGCAAAGGTAAGTATCGCTCCTCTTCACAAAGTGCCTCGAACCATTTTCCCCAACTGCAGCTTCACCGACCTTCAGTGCAGATGTGCGACAACTATATATATTACGGTTTCGAAGGGAGGAAAGGAAAACTGATGGGGTTAGCTCCTCTTCTCCAATTTGTTTGGCAAAGAAGTTTTTAAAATCTTCGAATCTTTAGGCAGTATTTCTGAATAAGAAGTGAGGAAGTGCCCACTGCTGGCAAGAAATATTTCCTACTCCTCACACCTGTGATTTCTCTAACTTCTCAACAGAAGAACACACGTCCAAAAGGAACCAACTGCTTGCTTCCACGTTCCTCTTAATCAGCAACTACAGGCAATTAGCGGTTGCATGCATGACCTGTTGCATGCATGATACCGCGCATCATTTTGAAGTGCTTTCCTATATCACATAAGAAAGCAGATGACAGCCGTAGTTGATGAGTGTGTGCACGTGTCTGCTAGACATTTCCACTTCACAGCCTAGTATCAGTTATAAACCAACCAATTTCTACATATCATCAGCTGAAGTTAAACTTGACGTTGTTCCACTAACTCTCATAGCGCTTATGAAATCAACCAGTTTCGACGATGCATCAAGTCCGTAGCAAATGCTTGAAGCTCAACCCCAGGGACCTTTGACCGTGACATGAAAGTCTCGAATAGAGGTGCGACTGATGAAACGTTGTCAACCCCAATTTCATTAGTGTCAAAATGTTTCATGTGCTAACGGTTGAATTTTAATTTAACCTTGCATTTAAACGTGTTACTTCCTCTCAATTAGCTTTATCTAGTAATGAAACTTAATGTAACCGAACATGAGGATCACTTAATGGAGCAAAATCATATCGAAATTAATTTATGTTTGTTTATGGCCGATTCGTTTTCTTCAGCTTTTTGGCAAAACAGTTAAGGAACCTAATACAATCATCCAACAAACAATTCGCACAGTCATAGTGAGTAATTACGGCTGAAAATATCCAGCTGAATGAAAAAAACAAAGCCGAACGCTTTCTCTATGAAGTAATTATTCGTCTTTTTTGTTTTCTAAATGCTCTATTCATACGTTGGCACAAAACAAATCTCTAAAGAACGGCAGCAATCTCTAGAAACATATTTCTCCACTTCTGCATTCGGCAAGCTGGGTAAAGCGAATTTTCACTCTCACCTCTCGATCCCTCTCTTTATGGTTTAGCTATCGAACTCGCTCATAGAGAGATTAGAACTGAAGATTTTTTGTTGCTTTATTGAATGCATCAAATTCAGAAGCTCTACGTCGAAGAAGTTTAAACAAGTTGACAATAAAGGTTGCAACCACAGTGGCTGATGAAAAATGCAACCAATTTGAGGTATCCACGGCAAGCTCAGGATCGAGCACGTGATAAGTATCACTTTCGGTTCCCCTCGGGTGAAAGCTATGAGGATGTAGTGGCAAGGCTCGAACCCGTCATCATGGAGCTAGAGAGGCAGACCAATGTATTACTAGTCTCACATCAAGCCGTAAGTGTTCACTTCGTTAGTTATCGCCGGCTAGTTTCATCTGAGAGATACAAATGGCCATAACTGTAGTATGAAGAAATGCAAGAACTTCTCTCTTCCACCGTAATCACTCAAAAAACATATTCGAGTTACTGAAGTTGAAAGAAAAAGTTCGAGACTTCCCACAGATCCACCTCCATAATAAATCAATTGCATATCACAATGTTAAGAGTTTTCTGCTGACCTTAACTTCTCTTCAATCTTGGATATCGGCACTTTGAAGCGCATAAACAATAAAAAGTAATCGGATCTCATCTTCTCAGAAGTCATCTCTGCAGTGAACCATTAATCTTTTTCAATAAAAACCAATGAGTGCTATGTTGACAGCTGATATTTTACACTTTTGCACTCTCTTAAGCTGAGACTTCGCCCACTTCATAACATCATAATGACCACTTTCCGGTCTACATATTTCCAAAATACTGTCCCCCTCTCGCCTTCTAAATCGTTTCTCCTCAAAGATGTATCTTTCTGGATCTCGGTGATCATGTACAATTTTAAATTATTCCCATGTTTCATCGGCAAATCAAGGCATCAAGGCATGGAATGCGCAGACGAAGTTGGCCAATAATTTTGCAATGCGAGACGAATTTTTCACGCTTTTTTCACCTCATATTTAACAATCCATGGAAATTCTATTTCAGCGCCATCTCTTGGGGATAAATTGCAAATTGCGTTCTTTACACCTCTGAATTGCAGTACTAGAAATATTACGTGGATTTCACATTTTTTGAGTTTTTTGCATCCAATTATAAAAAAAGACTCCCCCAATGGTTTGTTGCTTTCCATAAATGAGGTTTTATTTTAAATATTACTAAATATCACAAAGCAAAAGTAAAATTCTTAGAACATGACACCATTGAAATATTATTCGCGATCATTTTTTAGAGACCTTTTGCGATCTCAAAATGTTATTTACATTGCTGAATGGTTTTTCACAAAGACATCAACAACGACGGACAACGTTCTTCACAGCCCTGAGCACACTCATCGAAAATCACTCAGCATCGTTCCCAACTTTTCGCACCTATTTCATTCTTTTCGCAACGAATTAGAGCACCTCGAGAGTGCGTAAAGCAGTCAGTTCGGCAATCACATATGTTAGGGTTGCACGTTCGATCGCACCCACAAATGTTTTCTCGCTTATTTACAATCACTTCTTACGTGTAAACAATCCTCTTCCCATTATCAGACTTTGAGTTACTTTCACTCGTATACCTCTACCTCCCCATTCATCACAAAGTGAATTGAAAATTTCTTAATTAAAGGAAAGCAAAGTAAAACATGCAGCATAGGAGGATTATGACTCCGCTTAAAGCTGAATCCATTTCAGGTTCTTCGCTGTATTTTGGCTTATTTTGATGAGCGTCCACTCGATCTTTTGCCATTCATTAATATGCCCCTACATACACTTATCAAACTGACGCCCATCGCCTACGGTTGCGAGACAACTTATTACCAATTCATCACCGATGAAAATAGCGAAAATAAGGGTCATGTAAGTCAATTTTGAAGCGTTGAGGACATATCTTCGAGAGATTTATTGAAAGCGTGAATGCAACATAGCAACTTTTGAAGATATGAGAGGAGAAAGTAACGGACAGGAAAGGCTCTTAAAAATATCATTCTGCTATGATCACTATTGACTATAAAGTTATCTGAGGTTAAAATGTAGAAATATGGAAGAGGATCCACTTTTTGCATTTACAGTAATGCACTCCTTCGAAAAGCCTGCAAATAGCTAAAAGGGAGAAGCGACCGCAGTTAATATTTCAACGTAAGTCATGATCTATTGGTATAGACGTATTTTATGTGAAACCTAATTACAACACCTATACTGAATTCACCCACAACCTTCTATGTCTTAAACAATCTCTTTTTCTCCTCCTCTTTCTCGCATTTCTGTCTCTTATGGGATTGCACACTATCACGGAGGTAAACACAACTGATCACGACCCAAAATGAACTCCACTCTAATCCTTATTACTGGTGCGCACTGCGCAAATAAGCGGAAGTGAGAAATCTGTCTAGCGTCCTCTGAACAAGTAACAAATTAGGCTAACAATTTTGTTTGTTTATAGTGGGTACGGATCGGTTCGCAGCTGCCTCCATCTGAATCCGATATCGACTGATGTGGCAGCGCAGTAGTGTCATCAAATGTCGCTACTTCTACTACCCTCCTCAAATATTACTCTGTTGTTTTTGAATAAAAAAAAGCTATTCACGGGTTAGCGTCGTTATCGCTGTCGAAATACACAACTAAATTCTTGATATGTGGAAATTTTCACTTAGTCACAAAGATCCCTCAGTGATATTAACAGCACTGCAAATGAACAAAAACAAGTTACTCACCCATGACGGAGAACCGGAACCGCTTTATAACTGCTGTGAATGAGTCTCACATAGAAACCCAGCGAGTTTCTCGGCAAGCATACTGTTGCACATAAATCCAGGTGCTATGCTACTCACCGCCTCCAATTCTAGTTTAGTGCCATTTTCATGCAAGCAGTTCAGCTATAAATTCTCATCGTTTTCAAACAATACTTTTATCCTCGGAAAACATTCCTCGCACCTCAAAAATGGTTCATTTCAGCGTTTCCACTCAGAAACAATTAAACAGGGATTCCCTTAGCTGCAGCATTTACTTCCACTCGGACATATAAGACGAGCAGAAAAACTTCCGTTAGATCCAAACATTCATTCGTCTCTTTTACTTTTCCTTCTGTATGCTTTAATCGAAGGATGTTTTCAAAAGACCGACTGACTTATTACCATCGTACGGAATATACGGAGCGATAAGCTTCATTTTCTTTTGCTGTTTTTTAGAATGTCAACGGAATAAAGACTTAAAAGACTTTGAAAACGGATAAATTTAAGTGAGTTGAGCTCCAGTACTTTAGTAGAGTACAATATATTTTGCAGTAACATCTGTTTAGAAGAATAAACAACCCTTAAGATATCAGGAAATAGATTTCCAAAGAGGTCTCTACCAATGTGCATGTAAAACTCCTTATGGATCGAACGAATAGAACCTATTCCTCAACGCCACTCTCACAATCTTGCAGCCCCCTGAAGCTTCACTCATGATTAAAAATTTTCGACGAAAAACAGGCCTGCTGTCCTCTCCCGTGAAACTCACCCACCAGAAGTCTTCTGTTTCCGCATCTCATCATTAAGACAAAGGACGATGAAAGGACACTGGGCGCAAACCTCATTGAGAAAAGTCCAATCTTGCATCTCAGCTGCTCGATGACATAACCTTATTGTTTTCTTGAGTTCAGCTTTTTGCAGTGGTAAGAACTGTTCACGCGGAATTGGATATCTGAAAAGATGGTTGCCGCTGCATATCACTTGCTTTAAAACAGTGACCGCTTGAAGAAATAATTCCTAATCACAGCACAACATTATTCCGATCCAGCCTTTTAGGATTCTGGACATCCCTGTACCTATTTTATTTCCTATTAATTGGCCTGAACAACGAGAATTTTTAAAAAATCTATTCGCTAAAGAATTACCATAAGATACTTGGATGCGATGAAGTAAACAAAGGCATGCCTTTCGGAATAGCATTTTTACTGCATTATTTTCGGCCATTGGATTTCCAAAAAAATTTCCACAGTATCTATATGTGACTCAATTAACAGTTCTCTCTTTCGACATAAAAAGCAACCTTGCTTTGTTACTTGCGCGAAGTTCCTATTCACAATTTTCGGCTGCTACTGAATCGAATCAACGGTTCTCATTAACAGTGCTCCTTGTTTGATCATCAATCCTCCTCCTCCGATTACCTCTCTTTTAGTCAAAGCAGAAACCAACCAGCCACATAAATCAGCACCTCATAGGCATGAACACAACACCTTCACTATTCAGCCTCATGGCAGTGGCAAAAAGCAGTGCTCCGAACAGCAGATAAGGGCATAAAATGGAAAACCTGCAAATCTCTGAACGAGAAAGTCCTATCCAAATAAAGTTTGGCAGAGAGAGTTCACCCACTTCAGCGCTTTTCATCCTTCCTCCATACTTATATGTCATCGCTATCTCGATACCTGGAAATGACTGCATTAGTTCATATTTGAAGACGATCGTTTGAGATGGTGGAAGGGGAGGGTAAGGAGTGAAAAATGGGCAAACGGAGCGAAGCCTAAAGTGAGAAAAAAGGAAAATAATGGAAACATCGAACGCGACGCATATTCCTAACTCTACAATAGACTTAAATAACATATCAACAATCTAAAGTATTCGCTCACCAAATAGTATAGTACCTATCTGCGGGAAACGCAAGCACGATGAAGTATTATCCATCACAAATTGATAAATAAATGAGCTTCGCGTAGCTTACGAGACGAAATAAATTACAGTGTAGACACGAAATTACTTATAAGAAAAACACGTTCAATAAATGCAATAACTAATGAAATGCTGAGTGAATTGGCGATCCGTCACAAAGCTGCGTCAAATGAGCCACTCAATGGAAGGTTGATTCAACATCTATTTCATTGATTTAATGACAAAATGCAGACAGTTTTTTAAACGAAACGGGATAGAACGGATAACAACAATAAGATAGAAGATCGGAATACTTCTAAAAGATTATTAAAGTAAAAGGCAATCTATTCATAATTCAAAATCCCATTATATCTGTTACTGCATTCCACTGACGTCCTAATTCCAAGATGCAATTATCTAAAAAAGATTCCAAAGAAGCAATATTACTGCTTCTTCAAGAAGGTTCGTCAGGAGCGGCACTGAATCTGAATCCTCTTATTGACTAAAATATTGCCTTTCTGTATAATCTATTCAAACTTTAGTGAAATTCGAGTTGAAATTGCCTTTTAATCAAAAGTTCTGAAAAAAAACTTACTGAAATGTTGGCTGTGTAGGTTATTCTACGACAGGCATCTTCTAATATGCACACGCTATCAAAATCAAAGATTAATTAGAGGCAGCATCTCATAAATGATCACTCAAATAAACGTCTAAATTTTAATGTCAAAAAAGGAAAAGCAATCATTACCATGTGGATCGCTATCCATGAGACCAAATAATGGCAATTGATAGGTACTTGTCAAATGCTTCAGAAACTTCCTCGTTGAAATATCCGGATAGCCTTTGCCCTGAAACAACAAGCATATCCAACTTGCACATCTCAACTCAACTTTAACCACTGTAGCAACAATTCACAAATAACCCGATCAATTCTTTGGGTAAGCAGCAGCAGGTTACTTAATGGGTCAAGCAAGAAACATGATACTGATGAAAAATCGAGGATATAACTCCACACATTTGAGTTATTTCAATAACATCAAGGCAAATGAAATTTAAAATTTGTAAAAGCAATATCTGCAATCAGGAATTACCGTGACGAGGATGGCAGATGAAAATCGTGATAGAAACCCCTCTTGAATGAGTTTCTGAAATGTTGCGTCTTTCTCAACGACGAGTATAAAGCGTGGCCATGATAAGTAGTAAGCATGATGCATCAAATCGCTGATAATAACTGGGGCCGAGGAGCAATCCAAACGTCGACCACCAATATCGACGATGAGCGAACCCATTACTATACCACGACCCGCTGACAACTGTAATTAATGTCACTGAAAGAGAGTAATATCTTCCTTGCAAAAAAAATTTTTAAGGTTCACTATAAATATTACTGGTTATTTCAAACCCACTTCTCTGATTCGGTCACAAATCATTTATTGCAGTGAAAAGCCACCATATCCGGAAGGTACAGGCAAACGAATGACAGTAACAACATGGACAGAACCAACTTTCAAATCAACTTTCATTTACTGTTAACTGGTGTCGGATCGACATTAATTCATAACTTTCGTGCTGTTTCCACTCATGCCCAATCGTCGTATTTGCCGATAAACTTTATCGATGAAAAGGTGACGTCAATATGAAAAATTTCCTTGGAAGAATTTTCATCGAAATGGATATGGTAGGGCTCCGATAAATAATGTCGACAAAACAGAATTGTCAGAGATGAATGAACGAAAGAAAAAACTGCAATAAATGATGAAGTTGCAAACGAGGTAAGAGAACTAACAACGTTCTGCGATGATCTGCTCGCATTGAGCAATCGACATACCGCCGTTATACTAATATCGAGATTCCTCTGTGTACCATATAAGCTCTTCTGATCATAAAACAAATCTCTGCAATAGAAAAATAATCGGCTTCAAATGAGATTTGCCTTCAAAAGCGATTCTATATTCCCCGTCTCCTTTACCAATGTGTTCGTTATGTGAAAACATTGTGGAACGAGATGCTAAAACCCGCACAAATAAAACATTACTATACAACTTGGCATAAATGTTGGAATTATTCTTTACTTATCCATCATTCATAAAAAAGTCCCTATAGTAAGGAAATTTAAATATAAAATCGCGAAAACATAGCGAAATATCCGAAAGTTACTGAGGAACGAAGATAGAAGGACGATACAGAGAGATGAGAACGGCGAAAATCACCGTAAAATACTTTTTATTATTTCGAACAGTTTTTGATATCGCTGAGAGGAAAAGGTGCTATACCGGTAGACATAACTCAACTAACAATAAGAGGACTGCGCTGATTTTCGAGGAGAAGAATCCCAACGAGAAAATTTCGATGAATTTCTCCCAGATGAGGCAAACAACTTTGGGATTTCAACTGCTAAGAAGCAGGTATGAGTATTTCCGATTCAAGCAATCACCTCGCCTCTCCCCTCCTCCCAGATAAGGAAAACAACTTTGGGATTTCAATTGCTAAGAAGCAGGTATGAGTATTTCCGATTCAAGCAATCACCTCGCCTCTCCCCTCCTTTTTGAATGTTGAGGATTTTTCGACAGCAGAAAAAGAAGACTCCTATAAGACGAATATAAATAATCAATCCATTTTTTCTTCCCTGCAAAAGTAAATTGAAGAAAGTAGAGAACTTTCTCCACAGCAAGCTTCAAAAACTGTAAGACATATCACAAATGTGAACAAGATTAACCCTTAACCCGACCACCAATCTCCGAATAGGACTGCAACACTTGTGAGTTTCAGCAATATAAAATGACAAATGATTAAAAGCTGTTTCGGTGCTTTTGAAGGGCTGATGCAATCATTTGCAAAATGAAAGAAAATCGTGACAACTCGCCTAATCCACTTTTCTAATTTCACCGATTAAAGAGAAGCTAAAATGAGGAAAAGTCTAACAGTGGCTTCCAACTCACCGCTTGGTTGCGAACGTGGCGGTGATTCTAAGCTGATATATTTGCGCGAGAGCACGCGCACAGAACGCGAACCGACTTGCATGTCGACGTGAAAGACGTATTTCGTAGTCGGACAGATTGCATTCATCTCTGCAAATCAAACGCCCTATTGAACGAATCTCCGACTAGAGAGCGCTGTTCAAATTATCGATCAACAGCTAAGTGGCGTAGCTGTTGTGACAGGTAGTACAGAGTCGTAAAAAGTTATCACTATAAAGACGTTGGGAGCGGATGCGCTATGCAACTATTTACTGCGCCAACTTGCTCAGCAGTTTAGAAAATAGCAGCCCGAATTGGACGTTTATCACTAGTCGTGTCCACTATCAATGAAATGGCTTATGAGAATAAAGGATGGTCATCTTTAGGTGGTCAGCAACGATCGAAGGAATGTTTGCACGACAGCAGTCGCCATCGGTGACCATCAAAAATTTCTGCCGACGACGGTCGAATTGCTCGCTAATTTGCCAACTGCGACCTCTCTGGAGTTGTTTCATTTGTCAAAGGCAGACCGCTACATGTACTACCCATTCTTCGCAGCAATAATTCTAAATGCAACTCCAACTGCTTTTCTCCACAGACAGGAATTGTATATTTCAACGAATAGCACACCAAATCGAGATAGAACTTACGCCGGTAAACGAAATACAACACGATGAGTGCGCGACCTTGCAGCGAGCAATGAATGCAGAAAAACGAGACAACATGACTCGATACGCTCAACAATAACGTCTCTTGTTGCATCTTCCGGCAAGCATTCCGCCGACTGCAAGAAGCGATTCGCACTCATAACCTCATCATCTTTTGTGTTACCTTTGCACATATATTTCTGCAAATACATTATAATCCACTTCATTAGATGTGCCACTAGAGCAATGCTGCAGAATGTAATAACGTAGAGAATAAGAGAAAAAACCAGCAAAAACTCTTAACGTCAACGAATGCAAATCAGACAAACGAGAGCGCATATCACATCGAGAGATTAGCAACGAAAAAGTGCCCCTTCGTCCGATTCGATTCAAAGAGTCCCAGATCGAGTTGTGTTGCGACTAATGATTAATCCACGGTTGTGTTCAATCTATTATGGCTGAATGCACAATAATAAAACGATGCTTTGATTTTATGCTCAAGCGATGCATACAAAAGCTGAGTCTAATTCTCAGAAGCGTCGATATCGGCTCCGTAGAAAACTTCAAATCTAGTAGCAATTTTAGTGCTTCGGGGCATAATAGGCATTTAAAAGTTTATGAAGTAAAAAGCGTTACCGTTGCTCGAAGTTCTCTTCGAATAGATCACGTTTTGTGCTCCTCTCAACGACAAATATTTCATATCTCAGTGAGTCGTTGTCGCCCTCATGGATGCCTACTCATCGAGAATGATTACAGCTGCAATATAATTAATAACCGGATGGCACATTCCAATGATGCACATATAATCGGCGTTCCCAATTATTCCCTTAATATGCTCATTTTATTGCATATTTGTGCTATAGAACGAGAAGCAGATATGCCGCTATAATCGCAGCTATCAGAAAGAAGTGAACGAAAGAAAGCGTTAATTTTTCTACGATCGAAGAAATACGCTAAAATATTCTGTGGAGAAAATGACGTTATTAAACAACAACAACAATAGGGCATAAATAATGGATCACATTAATTAAGCAAAAAACCTTCTGAGAGAGGAGATGCTAATAAACACTTTCCAGCTCCGACGAGAGCTTCTTGACTCCATGAAAAGCAATTGTGAACATGTTTCAGTCACAAGCAATAACGCTAGACGTTCAAATATACGAGAAACTGGCAAGAAAATCCCTCTAGAGTACCGCGAATGGTTCCTCTAATGCAATCTTTCCGTTTCCTAGAACCTTGTATCCCTTCTTCGCTGGCTGCATGCAGGAGGCGTTGTGAGGCGAGCACAACAACCGCGCACTCTTACTCGGAATCAACTTACGGGCGAATCCGTCGTGAAGGTCGTTCTCATAGACTCCACAGCTACTGAACAATCATATGTAAAGAATAGAGTGTGAGGCGTCAGAGACAGTGGACAGCGACGTGTGATACACGAGAGTTCAACGCTTTTCGTCCTCCCCTTCATGGAGGCCTATCGAGCAGTGATAAGGTTTCTGCCCTCAGAAGAACTCCGTGCACAGCCACGCGCCTTTCATTCCACTGTAACTTCGAACAATTCAACCATATTGCCTTTAACTACGGCGTTTTATATTTTAGACTGCCATCGGAGTCAACCCAATGAAATAATGACGTTACCTTGATGATATCATCGAACTCTTATATGGTCCCATGCTACCGATCCCAAATAATCGCCAACCTTTGTTTTCAAGCTCGAGTTGTCTTCATTCGCACTCAGCAAACTGCTGCGCAGCATAGACAAATGAAACGACTACAAGAAACACCACAAAACGAGTGCTGCCATATAAGAATGATAAGAATGACCTTACTAGAGGTGAATTTTCAACAAAATCCGCTGAGGAAACCATTGAAATTTTTGATCGACCATGGTTAACCCATCATCTTCTCTCCTCTAGATACCTTGATAAGACTCTTCGAATTCAGCAGTTTACAATAATATCTTTCCAAATCCATCCTCCTTTCTGGTCCCGTCAAGTCCCAGTTTCCTCACAACGCTACCGCTACAGAATCAAAAGATAAATATTGGCCCACTGTATTTTACTCGAGCGCTAGTATTCCGCATAAATAGGGCTCCAGCTCCGCCACCAACTTATTAGTATATTTCCGCTCCAGAGATTTTTCACAAGAGGCGATTAAAGTAGCAGATAACTGTAACAATCACGTTACATACCATACCGCAGAACTCCTCACACCACATATCCACACAGTGCCTCAAAAACCAATCGCGACTAGCGGAGTCCTCGTCGTCAGATTCTACACAATACGCACTGCACATTTCCAACTGTTTGACGGCGGCCAACACAACATGTTATCTTTACGTGTCACACCACTCCCTCCCCACCTCAGATTCTCGCATAGCACAATAGAATGAAACTTCAGAATACTTCCTGAACTTCGCTAGAAACGACTACACGGATCGATGCGACTGACATCTTACGAGATTGGCCCATAATAATCCGCACATACATTCCACTCAAACAATGCTCGAATTCCACGTGGATTAGCGTAGCAGCAAGCAAAAGACGATGATAAATATATGGCGATGCTTAATCATCAAGATTACGCTCATATATCAGCAGCTCCATTTATGTATCCACGTAACAAATAGATAATCAACAAGTAGATTGCTCAACAATGAATATCACTCAAAAGAAATGAATAAGAATAGCACTGATAAGAAACGATACACAGATAAGATAAGTAGCACGAGAAATAGCACTGATAAGAGACACGAGAAATAGCAGTGATAAGAGACACGAGAAATAGCACTGATAAGAGACGCGAGAAATAGCAGTGATAAGAGACACGAGAAATAGCACTGATAAGAGACACGAGCGTTGGAACAAGGATCTGAGGCGAAACGAATGAAGGGAAAGAACAGCAAGAGGCTGAATGACAAAATAACTGCCAAATGCCACTTCATCCATTTGCATTTGGCGACATTTCCGCTCAGTGTCATGTAACGTTGAGAGGACAACACTGCTAGAAATGTGCAAAACGAATATTCGCGTTAATCGACCACGTAAAGAGTCGATTTTTGTCCCATTATCAACCTGAGCTCTTATACAATTCACAATAAAACCACTAAGTGATAAGGAGGCTCTCTCGAATGATCAACTGATAACGGAGCGATCTTTCCAACGATCAGCTGATAAAGAATTTTTCATGACGAATGCTCAGAGAACAAACATCAACGTAAAAGAGATTTTATCAAAAATTAGAGTGGTAACACCAAAAATGGTGTGTGGAAACTGACCACAAGCAAGAACTCTTCACCAAAACAAGGAAATTAGCCTTGAAATAACTGCATTAGGACATCATCAGATCATGACAATACATCAAGAATGGGGTCGGAAGACATAGTAAATGGCTGAGTGAATTTATGAATCGAAGAGTTTTGGGAAGTGATGCGATCACTAAGTGATATGTCATCACAATCACATAACGCAAAAGTGAGGCCGTACTCTACCTCAACGGTTTAAGAAACACTGATAAAATGATGACACGACAGTTTCTTAAGCCTATAAAGCTTTCAATGCTAAAAGACCAACTACGGTGGCCGAGGACGATCACTGAAACGTGGTCTCAACCATTCAACTTTCCGGCCGAAAATATTCAACGAGATTGTAAGGCAAAACGAGGAGGAATCAGTGGAAATAAAACAGTAGTTTTTAATGGGATCACAGTGGGCAGTGATTACAACGGTGCGCATTATATCAGCATACAGAGTTACACTTTGAACGTAACTAAATTCCACGAGAAAATTCGAGTCAAGTTGGAATTTCATCAGCGAAGCGGAAATGTAGAACGTGCTCGAAGCAAAACAACTTCAACGAAACCAACCTCGCCCTATATATGAGAAGAAAATCTCGACTGCTTAAGATCATCGGCCGCAGACCAATAAACAGAAGCATTTGCTCGAGAGGGAGGTGGAAAATGCAACGAATTAGAAGAGAGGAAGTTCATTCATAACCGAATATGAATGCGCTTGCTGTAATCATCCGTAAGAAGATAGTGGAACCTGTATGGGAGGTTTTTACGCACAGCGAAACGCGGCACTATAAAAAGTTAAAAAATGAGACTTCGCATGCGAATATCGCGACGAACTGCATTTGAAAAGCCCTGATTATACTTGTAGACAATACCAAGATCTGCAACGACACCCGTCTTATTCATATTTCGTCCACTCAGTTCACGTACACCACTTGTGTCGATGGTATGGCTGTTCACGATACTCCTAAGGGACGCACTCTTGTTCACTGCACTGTTTTCCTTCTCCCATTGGGCCCCATCGCCTCGAAGTCTCTCGATCTCGATCTGAACAGCGTTTGCATTCATTAAAAACTTCATAATTCAAGCAAACCGCAACCCCAAAATGAACACAGTCACCGTTGTACTCTAATCGCACTGCTGGATACCCACCGCCATCACAAAAAATATATTCAGCCGACAACCATAATCCAAAACCCTACTATATTTGTAAACGCTACTGAAAACCATTGATATTTGGATTGGACGCTCATCTTCTAGAGTTCTCAAATAGCCGTAAACTTCGTTCACATATGCTCTGAAACCTAAAAATGCCAACAGAAAGTTTGGAATTAGAAAATCTCTTAGTGAATTTCATCGGAGCGCATTTTGTGGTGTGGGCAATCAAGAGCTCAGGAAAAAACCTCTCCCTAATGCAACATACATAGTCTGCTCCTTCAGATCAGCCCTATAGGCATTTTCAATCATACGGCTCTCCGCCCTTCATCGCTACCAAACTTTGTCGGACACAGTTCACGGCACATCAGAAGATCAGTCTCGAGTAGAAAGTTCGGACTGATAAAGTTCCATTGCATACTTCGGATATTTTGGAACACCCTTTTCCTAAAGGGTTTCAGATGCCAACACTACATATGAGTAAAGGCAAGATGAAAAGCCTTCCGCTTTCAAAAACGGCATTCTCTGTACAAAATACAGCGCAACTGCATAAACAGTAAAAAAGAACCTGATGGGCGATCATCTGTCTGGCCGCATTTGACAAGAAGTTAACACGTCTCCGGTCGCTTTCTTCTATTGGGAACAGCACGAGCACGTCCACTGGTCTCAAGCCACGACAGTTAGTTATACGCAAAAACGACAAAAGTATACATTTAAAGGGCAAGTTATGGAGAGTAATGAAAGGTGAGTGAGCCTTCACTATTGCAACTGCCCTCCCCCTAGATCTCTGATCTCTCTAATATAAATGCGATTTTCCAGTTGTTTCATTTTCTGATCAAAATTCCACGAAATACAAGTCTACAATTTCCGAGTAGAAAATGTTTTTTCCATAAAATAAACAGTTAGACCTAATTTTGCTACTCATTTAAGAATCCTGAATTGCATCCAGACACCATTTTCATATCAAAACCGGGCCGTCTCTTCAAGGAAGTACCTCGTATGAAAAAACAAAAAGAAGAGAGAGATAAACGAACGGGCAAAATATGAACGACGAAACTCCATCCTGATAGGTGGCTGTGAATGTAAGCGAATAGGAGCGCATTATGGCCACAGCCGATCGCACAAGCTCCAATTCACGGGCACTGTACAATTGTGCATTCATCTGCAATAATTCCTCTGAAAATTTACAGGAAACGGTGGGAGGAATCGTAGCGTGAAGGGAGGAAAGTGAAGGAGAAAGTATGCACTGAATACGAGCAGATCACAGGGCAATACCACTGACGCAGCCATGCTTGAAGCCACACAGTACGACTGCAGAAGCCCTTCTCACTACATAAACCTAGAGGAAATAATAATTAAATTAATAAAAATCCGCTCTATATTACCGGTCGAAATATTTCAAAAAGGCTTTACCTCTATGGATCCTTCACTTCCCACTTACAAAAACTACTGCATAATATGGATGAAGAGGTATGTAAAATAAACGACCGCCATAAGGTGTTCCCCTCTATTCGCAGATATGATAACTTTAACCGACGTTTTAGTCCATCCACAGATAAACTGATAACAATAATTCACTGCATCTTGATAAAATATAACTAATTAAAGACAAGCAGAAGCGCTATACAATGGCCGATATAGTAGCGGTAAAAAAACAATAGTGAATTCATAAAAGAAGAGAATACCGGTTTCAAAGGGGGCTGAACGATGAGAATGATCATTGGCAGTAGATCGAGGATAAGCGTTTGCTGAGGAATGTTGCGTTGTGTTGAACCAGCTCGAACGGTCAAAACTGTTTCCATCGATTGTCGACGCTTCTGCCATGCATCCTGAACTTCATTCGTCTTTTTTACCTACCGTTACAATAGGTGTTATAAGCACAAGAGATGGTTCTCCTGATCTGACATCAATGTGAGACTGATCTAATATATCATAGCCAACCCTCCCCTCATATCTACCGACTGAGCTGCTAACTGGAACACAACGTTCGAAAAAATAACAAGAATGAAGGAAGAGGAAAAAATATTGGCAGTGCATAGTTTCAGAATGGGGGATTTCACTAAAACCGAAATAAAGCAAAACATAATTTTTAAGAGAAAATAGTTAAGCAAAAACCACCAAAAAGCCTTTAACTATAAAAGAGAAAAATCGCTTCGCTATGTAAGTAGGCAGGGATAGGCTCGAAGTCGGGATGAGGGGGGATACACAGTTGCTTCGCTAGGTAAGTAAGTAGGCAGGGATAGACTCTCGAAGTCGGGATGAGGGGGGATACACAGTTGCTTCGCTATGTAAGTAGGCAGGGATGAGGCACAGTTGCTTCGCTAAAGTAGGCGGGATGAGGGGGATACACAGTTGAAAATTAATAAACCTCTGCTCTCTCAGTAGCGCTACATTCATAGGAGACTGTCCAAATCATTAAAATCAACTTCAATAAAGAAAATTCCTGTCAGCAAACTAAGTAATAGTGACGGCAGTTGAAATAATGCAGAAGCGTCAGCCACATCAACAACTGAGTATTGCACGTGACTACAGTGAAATATAGTCGAGCGAGATATCAATGATGCTCAGACAAGGAACTGCATTCTTCCCTAATAATCACTGACGGGGAAATAAAAGATGTACGATAATTGGAATTGCCTCTTTCCGAATATCTGCCATAATTAAAACTGCCCTCTTTCCATTACGATCGTTGAGGATTTCTCCTCCTAACATTCGCTAAATGGATCGCCTCATTAGCACTATTCCGAAAGTCCGTGATTACGTGAGCATACTTCTTTGTGAGATAATTAATTAAACGAAATCTGTGTAATTATCAGAGTGAATTTTCAAATGGGAAAAGTCGGCGAATAATGTGGACCTGATCGGCGACTGGGAAAATGAGTTGTAGACGTTGTGTTGACGCGACAAGCAGATGCATTCGTACACTGCTCGCGAACATATACTTCATTAATTCGTAGTTCTGTGAATGTCCCACTGCATAATTCAGATGGTCGTAATCACAGAAAGTACACGCCGCTGCACTGATCTGAATAATTTGCAAACTTGGAAGAAGGCAACATTTTATTTATTCAATTATACAGCTTCCAAAGATGGTGATTTATATTAAATTGTATAGAGTATGTGCTCGTTTACAACGATAATAATAACTCAGTGAATTACAAATTCCATTCAAACCAAGAAACTTCGACGTTCGAGAGCGTTCCACCATCTTTCTTTCATTTATTAACAAAAAGAAATGTAGATACAAACAAGACTTGTATCATCTCCTTCCTCCTCAACCTCAAATACGACCTCATCAAGTAATTAAAAAGAAGAAAGTACGAACTGATGAGATGTTATGCGACCCGCAAGAGGTGGACAGATAGTTTGCGAATAATCCACTGTGAAATCTGTCCGATTCAGACGCAAAACGTTGGCAGAGTGCTTGAACTCGGCATGTTCGAGTTGATACATCCAGCACACGACCATGCCCATCCACATGCCGTCCCACTTCGAGCACCGCCCTCCATGCGTCAAAGAGAGACTTCTCCCCACCACACTTCAACAGTTGAGTTTCATGCTCGCCGTACTGCAATAGAAAGTATTTAAGAAGAAACAGCAACAATAACTTATCTCATACAAGAAGAAACAATGCTGATTCTGAATAAATTACCTCCCTAAAGGGAATCCCTCGTGAGGCAAACCTTCGAACTGAGAGCGCCATCAGTTATGCCTTGCGGGCAAAAATTTTCCCTGCCGATTAAAGCTATTCACAGTGAGAGAGAGCATCGTGGTCCCGAAATGTTCACTTGAAAACATATATCGAGCAAGCCTACTATATCAGCAGAACTAATCCGCGTCGCTGAACGGAACCGCATACACTGTTCGGGGTATTGCAATTCCACCTCTATAATTACGAGTGTGATTTTTAGTCGACTGATAATATTGGCCAAGTGTAGGTGATCTTCGATCAGCTTTGATCGCCGAAGCATACGAAGAAGAGAAAATTAGCTTCTCGACGGCTAGCGGACGGATTGCAACACCCCAAACGAAATATGTCACCTTCTCGATTTTGGTTCGATGAAAGAGGAGAAAATTTCTAATCGAAATGAGTGGCCAAAAAAACGGCAGCTCAACTTATTAAGGAAATACTAGAGCAACTATTTATGAGCATAAATGCTGCAAAAACTGCCATCTTTGATTATCCATCTTTTCGCCATGGTTCATATAAGGGTCACTTGTCATAGCACAATTATTACTGAATAAAGCTCGATTAGGTTTGTCAAAGTGACATCCATGCCGTGCACCTACCTGCCAGTTGTGCATCCCAATTCGTTGCCTTCCATAAGCAAGGTAAGAAGGACGCTTGCTATCGACAAACAACAAAATCTGTCTATAGGTGAACTTATTGCGTTTCAAAGCCCTACTATAAACACCGCGAGTTGCCAATGCAATTGTACTGTCGTAGCAATAGACTCAACAGAACAAATGAAAAGATAAAGTGTAGATGTGGTAATATTTCAGGAGAATTCGTATCCGGGCTCTCTTAGGCGAGAGTCGCCAATTTTTTCACCAATGGAGAATATTTTCTTCAGCACATGACATTCCAAAAGCCAATTTCCATTTAAGTACAACTCAGTCTACCCGCTGATTGCCATCATATGGCACTATTTCAGGAAATAGTGTGGGTAAGCCAAGTTTCCCAAGGAAATCTTTACTTGAACCCATTTGCCATCTAATAAAGGATAAAAGCTGAAAAGAATAACAAACACTGTGAACAACGTTGTGGTCGATAACGCCAGAAGATGATTCGACAGCAATAAACTGTAGTGCGTTTATGGAAGAGCGCAGGTCTTGTGCACAAATATTTATAATCTCGGCCACCGCACTCGTCTCGATGCGGATATGCTCGCATCTTGCGATCTGTAAGCCGGTACTTGCTATCAATCGCTCATTACTGAACATATCACCACTAATATACATCCTTAGTGAAGCTGAACGCTGAAGTCGAATATCTGTGTCAAATATTACAGTTCGGTTATTTATTCTCAATACACGATGAACCAGATTGGGAAACTAATCAAGGAATATTTAAGGAGGCATACGAGAATTTCAAGCAAGAAGTCCGTTAACGACATGTTCAAGCCGCTTCGAAATGACATCTGCAGAGAGGTTTTATCAGAAATTTGAACGATGCTGCATTCTTCTCACTCTCTAAACATCTCAATGTTTCAGCTATAACAAATAGAGCTTCGGAAAGGATACGTTGAAGAAACAATACTCTTTGTTGAAATCTCTTCAAGCTCTTCCAACTAGGAAGAAGGCAACCAAAATGCTTGATCTACAGCGTTCATCAACAAAAAATCCTCTCAACGTTCGCCTTCTGCAATTTAACGCCTCAACTCGAAGTAATTCTACACGTTAACTTCTATCTCTTTCTGATGTAGCTTCCTCACAAAAAAAGCCAAACGAAGCGAACGACCATAGCCGGTAGGCAAAGAAGCACCTGTAGAAGTCTCCTCTCCAGTCTATGTTGCTCACTGTGCGGCATCTGAAGTACTAGTGCTATCGAACGTAACTCCCGTAACGACGGCACATACCTGTTTGAAGAAAAGACCCTTTGAAAACAACAGGTGTATATCTTGCACAACAAATACTTCAATGTGGTTTTGCTATAAAGACGTAAATTGCTTTTATCACTTACTTTACTCAACAAAATTAATGAATAGTTTTAGCCTAAGCCTTTATTCCCATTTTAACACTTAGCTGAAGAAAGTACCATCATTTGACTGCTGAATAACAAAATGAGTAGGGATTTCCTCAGACAGAGAGAAGGCAGAAACATGAATTAGGATCATACCACCTCATTGGTGTTCAAGAATCCCTACTACTACCATAGGGGGTGTCTGAGATTGATAAAAAATTCCCCTATAGTGGACAATTAATTACCCACTGCCCTAAGCACGAAACTTAGTTCTATAAACGTCATCAGTGTCTTCCAGATGACGTTTAGCCTCTATGCCTAGCAAATGATCCCTTTATTTGCAAGAATCATTGTCGAATTCATCGGTCATAATTTGTTGACAAATATTCTCGCTAACTCGCTTGTATAGTCTGTACTCTCCAATCAGCAGAAGCGATAATTCGACAAAATTATTTCGCTCATAAGCTAAACTCCACTTAATAACTGCGATAAATCGAATCCACTAGCTTGAAGGGATAAGGATCGCAACAATGGGTCTCTTTTTTGCATGCAGAAGCTTCACCATGAGCTCATTTACTGCCTAAACAAATTAAGGGCTACATGCTTGTGGCTTTTAAAAAAATATAGGACTGACAAGTTGTTGCAAATACAGATAACCGGACGTCGGATCGCCTTGCGTCCCTTCAACGCCAGCGTCTTGCATAGATATCTGATCGCATCAGCAGGCGCACCGTCAATCTCATCCACGAGCAAACAGTTCGGTCTTCCATCCTGAAATTTTCCGTTCCATAGTTTGAACCATTAAAATAAAATAGATACTCTCCACGCAAATATAATTTTATGCTAAACACGCTCGCAGTCAACAGCATCTACGCCCTTTGCACAAATTTGCCTTTTATCATCAAATCGACATAACTGGAAAGTGTCAAATGCTATTCGAATGCAAAAATATGATAAAAGGCGCGAACCATGTCGAGTGTTCTCACTGAACGGATCGCTCCTTCAATCTCCCTCTCGAAATCCGATACGTTCCGATCATCACTGCAAAGATATGATGATTAGCACAATGGTTGTGTAAGATTATAGAGATGTTACTAAATAAGCAATTTTCAACTATTTATGCCATTTAGGGAAGTGACATAATCAAGGTTAACGAAAGAATGGAAAGGGGCAATTAAAACGTGGTTCTGACATCGATTTAATGACAAAAGGAGAAGTAATATCGGGGAAGAAAGAAGGGATGGGGTACCGACAAGAGGCTGAGGGAGAAGTAAAAAAGGAGATGGCTAAAGTGAAAGGACAACTGAAAACAGCAACGAAACAAGAACACACCTTGCATTCATTTCAACCACTCGGTAACCACAATGTCTCGCCGCGACGCTCGCCAGCGTCGTCTTACCAAATCCGGCGGGACCCGCTATCAAAACCACCTAAATACGTCCGCTATGATGATCGCTCATATTTATATTTTTATTCTACTTATGTTTGGAATTATACATTTATTACGTCCACTTAACAACGATAAAAAAAGAGGCAAAAGGCATTTCGAGACGGTGCGAACTGCCTACTATATAACGCATATACCACTTCCATCCAAGGAACTCTCGCCCTCGAGAGGCAGAATCCAATAAATGCGAATCGGTCCTATAAATCTATCAAAACTGCTCCTCCACTATGCAGAACCACTAAGTTTTTGATTTCTAAGGAAAACTGCACTACGAGATTTCCAGGTACGCTAAGATTAATAGGTTCGTTTTCTGGGTTTACTGAATGTGATAGTTCAACCCGTTTAGAGATTCATAGAGGATATGCAAAATATAGTACGGGTCTCAGAAGAAAACATCGAAATATGAAATATTCTGAGTAAACTTTAAATAATCTTCAAGTCTAACCATCAATGAAGAGAAATGAATTGCCGTTACCTTTTGTGAAGGACGACGAGGCTTTCCATTATCAAGAGTTATAATATCATCGCGATCCTCGTCACCCTTCAACATCGAATCAGGGATCGAACGCTTGAAGACACACTCATCCCAAAGTTTCAACCACTTCAGCAGAAATCTGTTCACGCGCTAGAAACAATAAAACTTTTCAATAAACTTTCTTCTACATGAAGTTCCGCATTGACTTCCAAGACGAGGAATTTAAACCAAACAGCGATCGCAGAAACCGGAAGTAAAATTCACATCACTGAACGCTTCGACGTTTGCCTAGAGCTCTTCGATATTGGCCGATTTTTGTCTAGAGCTCTTCGATATTGGCCGATTTTTGTCTAGAGCTCTTCGATATTGGCCGACTTTTGTCTAGAGCTCTTCGATATTGGCAGATTTTTATCCGCTTTTCGCTGCAATAATTAATTTCCTCTGATATGATATATAAGAGAATAAATTCAACTATCGTTAAGTTCTTTGTTCTCTTTATTATTATTCAATTGGCTATCAACTGCACCATCTAATACGAATTATAACGCCCACTACTCTTATCTTTAATGATAAATCTCCAAATTTTCTAACGAGAACATCATAACACCTTACAATTTCAGCAAAATTTATACTACGTATTTGTGCTCTTTCGAAAATGTGACACTTTTGACGAAGCAAAGGAAAAGTGTGCCTCCTGGTGAACCCTCCACCCTCTCTTCCGTCAACTCATCACGATCAACCCTACCGTCGCGCTCTCCCCGCTCCACGACCCAATCCGTAACTTATAACGCTCGTCATAAATAGGCAACATTCATGTGTCCACTCCACCCCCTACTCTCCTCCTAGCATTTCGGGTATGTGACCTAAGCAAAACACAAAACTCCGAGAATTTAAGATATTTATGCACGAATTCGAAGAGGCTCAACAAAACGGCGAAGATTTCAATGTTGGTATGCGATAATTTAAGTTCAAGATAAGCGTTCCAAGCTGGTTTATGGGAAGTCGATGTGAATCCATGAAA
Source organism: Parascaris univalens (assembly GCA_037576465.1). Classification (NCBI taxonomy): domain Eukaryota; kingdom Metazoa; phylum Nematoda; class Chromadorea; order Rhabditida; family Ascarididae; genus Parascaris; species Parascaris univalens. The sequence continues at coordinate 44,793,332 of CM075173.1, read as the reverse complement.
GCAACATAGTCTCAATTAGAGTGAAATGATTCCTCGTACAAATACTCAGAAATGAAAAATTCAGATTCGGTTGAAAATGTATTTCGATAAGTATATCCTACTCACTAAACTCAGGAGCTGGTGAGAACAGCAAATTCGGCCAACAATGAATCGGCCAAAGCAAAATACGTAAGAGGGCTTTAGGCAGACAACATTAGATCTAGTGAAGTACAAAAATACGCTCTATGTAATTCATTATCTTCAAGCTTAAAACTGAGGCAGCCAGCAAAGCTTTAAACAACAATCACTAACGTCATCGCTGATGAGGTCTACAAAGCTGCGTGGTGCGTATTTCTCCACCCAAAGTTGCGTATGCGCCGATGACGCCATTGAATCGCTCGTAGCCGTATCCACCTCCATTTCTTGGTTCTCTTGTTGTCGACGAAGCTCCTCATGAGCGGTCTCCAAAATTTCATGGATTGGTCGTGAATTGAGATGACCACCCCACCCGATAGCCGATATCCGTTGTTTTCTCTCGTTTGATGATTCCGTTCGCAGTCGTATATAGTACCTGCACAGAATTTCTAAATTTGCACAACCTAGTGAACGATTACATGGCTTTTTATCACTCAAGTAGCACTGATATAAAGACCTGGAATATCAACGGCTTCACGGTGATAATCCAAAAAGCATTGAAAGACCGGGTTATGAGGCAAGAAATTCAACACTAACAAAGGTACAATGGTTCATCTTGTTTCTATCCAACTGCAGCCAAACGACGTAACCAAAATGGAGGTATATCGGTTATAGTGATCCATTATCACTATGAACCACCATTAACACTTCTTGCTCGTGAAAACTTGAACGCATCAGTGACGTCTTCACATTGATTCCTATGATTGATTCCTAAAAATGCTTGGCGCTTTCTCTAACACCCATTTCTCTAATCGCATGTTTCCATATTGACTATCGCAAAAGACGAAGACCCCATGGAGTCAGCTGGGGTTACAGCCAAACTCCGGAGTAACCTACCGTTGCTTTCCGTAGGAGAAGGGACCACGTGTAAGGTCTTTAGCACCGAAATTTAAGGATCAATTTCTTCTATTTCCTCCACTGAAAATACCAGGAGTCCATTCTCTTTTTCTCAGGATCGGAGTCGAGAATTTTCACTCTTCGGGCTCCTTGGCCTTCCTTATTGGGACATGTTGGAAACAGATTCTTCCCCTGAAGCTGGAATCATCAAAAAGCTGGCTCTTTTTTGTAATTTCACAGTCCGGAGGCTAAGTTCGGACTTAAACGGAACCAAAGTCAGAGTCATCTCATTGTGTCAAATTTCTCACTAATACCGGCGTATTCCAGCGGATAATAATGTTCAAATACTTTGTGCTTATCTAACCAATTAAAGAAAAATGAGTTCTCATGCAAAAAAATGGGAACAACCACGAGCTTTATCGACAAACGGCGAATTCATCTGGCAAAGAGTTCGGTGAAAGCTAAACGAGAAGTCTCAATATTATACTCACGAAGAATTACCGGAGAAAAAGGGGAAAAAAGGTTGTGGATCACGATGAGGCTCGAACGAAACTAAGAGAAGAACGATATGTTTCTGGAAAAATCCCTACTGAGACGACGAAAAATTAAAAATTATGGATGTTATTGGAGACCTCATTTATAAATCTACAGTGAAAAAATTACGGCGGAAAACATTTTAACAACGCAACTTACTACTACTACATATGCCATCGATCGTGAGCTAAACGCTAAAGGAAAAACAGAAAAAAAAAAACAATGAAGAGACATTTTAGATCAATAATACAAAAGTCGATCGGAGGTTCGCTATTACCAAGGAACTGCCTCAAAAACGCTTCGTTTCGGAACTGCGTCCACTTACGGAACTCAAACTTCGCTAAATTCAGCTAAAAGCAACTCTCTTGAATGAAATTATGGTCAACCTGAGATCATCATGGACTAGGGTGAAATCAATTGCAATCCAGATCGATCACCCACTTATCTCGATTGTTTTAGTGGTTACAGCTTGTCCGAACTGTCGTCAAATTACCGGCGGGGCAATTAATATTGCGAATCCTCAAGAAATTCGGGCAAGAAAAATCAACGAATAGCGTACCTTTGTCCGAAATTAGGTGCACTAACACCAATCCAAGGCGAGCCATCGCTGGGAGGATACTGCAGAACTGCACCTTCCGTTGAGTTCATCTCGACATCGACTTCGTCATGATGTTCCTCCCCTACATTCTTCATAAGGCGCTTCCGCTTGCGAGCCTTAACGTTATATGAGAAAGAAGAGCGAAAGAAGAGACACAAGCACAACTGACCATATGAAAAAATGAATGGAATTCGAGGTCGTACAATCGTAGTCGTTCTGAGAGAACGAAATAAGCGTGCAATCACTTTCTACAGGGCAAAGAAATTACTAAGAAGAAATCTTGAAGCCATCATCCTTTGATCTAAATGTAACCTTTATTTTTTAACACTTAATGTACTGATTGGCTCATCCCTTGTTATCTTATAGGGCTCCGTGTTCTCTACACATTCCGCCCACTTAGGTACTTTACTTTGCTTTCTTATCCATGTGCGCTTTAATTTAAACAAAGCAAAGATGGCAATAAACAAAAAGAAACCACTAAAAGCGCATTCTGAGAGATAAGTTAAGACGCATCGCCGAACAAACCTGCAAAATGCGTTCAGCGAGACGATTGAGGATATCTTCGTTGAGTTGCTCCCTCTCACGAAGTTGATTTGCTTCATCGAGTGAACATGGAACTTTCATATGCCAATCTTAAAGTTACGCATCCTCTCTATATACCTGTGTTCATCTGATTCTACAGAACGATTCGAAACCACCACATACCTCGATTTATGTTCCTACCAACCAAAAACACCAGCAAGAAAATTCCAAACCCTCTACAAATCCTCTAGCAAAAGAATATTCAAATAAAATGGTCCATTAGCCACAAGTCAGAGGAAAACGAAGTCGTCGATTAGCACAAAAACAAATGGATCATCGTGGAATATAGTCGAAATCGATCCCAATTTCTCAGCGTAACTTTTCAATAACAATACTCAACAAAGCCAATCACAATCGGACAACACAAAGGCACTTGAATAAATTGCAATTTGGAGCAGCTCTGAGGAGAAATGAACTTATTCCAACAGAATGAAATTTCCTCCTTATGAAACATTCAAATAAAACGATTCTCTAAAATTCCAATCGCTCAGATCGCAGTCCTATATTGGGCACAAAAGCAACAGCCACTGCCCTCTAACATTTATCCGATGCTCACATTGAAAACGAAACTATAGCCGCAAATAGTGAAGTGATAATTATTCTGCGAAAATTGCCGCTCACGAGGTTTGCCGCAAATGAAACCGATCGGATGCTTCAATATACTCTTCGAAGAACAATAACGAAGGAAAAGTGTGCTTTCAAAGAACGCTATGTGCCGTCGAGTTGCCTCGTTATACCGCAAAATAATCCAAAAGATTATTAATCTAATTCAAAGTTTTGTTTTCAATGTGAACTATTATTGCTAATTATTCAAAGTTTATTAATTAATTAATCTAATTCAAAGTTTCAATGTGAATTCAATGTGAACTATCAATGTGAACAAAAGAACTAATAATTACTGCTAGTCTATCTTAAGTGACACCAATAGGCCTCCGTTGATGTTAAATTCGAGCGAATTTTCAACTCCAACCGATTGCATCGCAATTTTCCACGCTCAATGGGCGCTTCGATGATCGACGTCCCACATCGTTGAACTCATTCGACATACAAAGAGGCGATTTGAATCGTCCTCCATCCTCCTCACTGTAACAATCCTTGTACTATTCGCTGCACTATAAATCCACCTCAAAGCTTCAATATGCTCACAAGAATAAGCCAACTGCAATTTCACTCTCCGATCTATAAACCTTCCACAAATTCTCTGCTCCACATGAACACTCTTTAGGAAACGAGCGCTCAGTGATCACCTATAAGTCAGCGTCAATGTTTCTTGAGAGCTTCTTTCAAATGTCAATTACTCTACTAATTTTTTAATTAGAAGAACAGTAGTCAAGTTGCCGATCAACATATAAACATACCCATAAGAGAGGCGTTCCTCATCGTTGAAAAAATTCGAAGTTCCGATAACATTGTACTCATCATCATCCATTCTATAGCTGTTGGGGACCTCACTGCAACCAATAAGCAAGTGTTCTGCTGAAACCGAGATCGTTCTAGAGATATACTTCAGAGATCGTTCTAGAGATATACTTCAGAGATCGTTCTAGCGATATACTTCAGAGATCGTTCTAATATACTTTAAGTCGAACAACTAATAAACAAAGCATCCTTAGTCACAATCAAACTGACTCATTTGTGCGCAAAACCTTCATATCCGTACTTTTTCCAGTACCATCACAATAGTTACATGTTGTCACCGATGTGAACAACTTTGAGCACAGATGAGCGGAGCGAAATGGCTTGCCGATCGATCCTCGTAATGCTTTTGAGCGATCTGAACTAATACATGCCCAAAATTAGTCTCAAGAATCGCATCTTAGAAAACCGGAGAACGTTTTCCAACTACTCAACCGATAACTACGCAGCATCATCCCGCCTTTGCGAGAATTCGACGACGGTGTGACCATCGATCGCTTCAGTATTAACAGTGAACTCAGAAAGGAAGCCAAACGAGTACATCACCGTGCAGCAAACAACGAACTTCCGGCGGTTCCTCATGCTTAATCGATAAACATCGTGTTATCCTTTTGGAATGCTTTCATAGCCACTTTCCATCTTCCACTGCATCTCCTCATTTAACGAATATAGGCACCTCACATGAGAACTCTAATCTTTCTTAGTTTATGTCCTCAGTGGTGAATTTAGCCTTCATTCCCATCCCCATTGTCGACCTCTCCACTATCCCACTGTATTTTCCAAATCGCCTTCCATATCTTAAGAGGCGAGTGGAATCAACCTTATCTCTTCCGGCAGTTCACGTCGGCAACCTCATCAGCCGCACAAACTTCACGAATACACGAAGTTTCAAGCAATACCCAATCATAGCCCTTGAGCGTTTTCCGCAATCGTCGAATGCGACCCTTTCAAATTTCTCCGATCCCCACCACTTCAACACTACCTGATTACGCAAGTGTACGAATCCTTAATCGTGCCTTCGAGGAAAAATATCCCTCACCTCGGGTACACAACAGTAGAATCCGTGGTTCTGCGCATGTGCAGCCCCCTCCCCCACATTTCTTGAAGATCTGATGCGACGACTACTGTAACACCATCTTCCGAAGACACAAAGAAGCTCTGCTATATCTTGTGGATCGGTGCACCAGATCTGTATTAGCTTTCCGATGCTAATAACCCATAATCCTGTGCACTTTCGAGGGTGTCTAAGAATGACTAAAACTGATATCCCCTGCAGGTTAAAGGTACCATTAGTGTTTTAGCTCTGCGTGAACAAAAACTCACTTCTGTTTCTGTCTCAAAAATAGCTTTATAGATCTTCTGATGCATCCTGGAAAGCACATCTACACGAAAGTGACAACGGAAGTCACAGAACCGACCTGTCCCGTATAATGGGACTGCAGAAATTACTCACTCTCGTGATCTGACAGCCATGACTTGTCCACCCTCGTGGCCAACCCAACAGATATCATTCAGCCAAATTCAAAGGCCAGAGGCAATTAAAAAAACTGAGGCACCAATTCATGTACCAATGCCCATTTCTCTGTACAAACCATCAGTCTTGTCCAAAAAGAGACCTGTTCTTTAGGCGCTAAACGGGTGAATGCAAAATCCGACTACGAACTCTATTAAACCATCATTTTACTGCTAGGAACCTTCACTATCATACCCCCCACCCGTATGACGAATCACCTTCAAGACAACAAAGACGGGAGGAATTTTTCGCTCACCTGCGAGGACGGTAAAAAATCTGGACAAGGCAGTAACGTTCTACCGATCATTCTGAGAGACAACGTACATGAGGAAACTTAAAGCCTCCCATTTCGGCTTCTTGCGAAGCACCTCAATATCAACCGTCCAGTAGCAGTGTCTGAAGTTGGTCGCTAAATAATCGTGGCTGCTTGCTGCACCTCACTAGCATCAGCCATCCAACGTCGGCAAAAATGAATAGACACGCTATTCCCTCTGGCTGCTTCATACCGATAATTAAGAATCACAATACGAGCACATATACATCGCCTCAGATAATATCACCGATTTCATAGCATCGTCTCACCAAGACATGAACAAGACGCCGCTCACAATAGATTCAGTTCCGGGCGAGTCCTAGACATACAAAACGCCGCATTCGTGATCGACTTCGGTTACTGCAATGAATAGAAGCACTCTCCTATAAGCATTAAAGATGCACTTCGCGATGATATAGTGGACGCAACCAGTGATCTTAATCTATATCTATTAGCACTGCAACATATTTATCTGTGCAAAGATGAACAATATGAACATAGTAAAGAATGCAATACAGCGTCGGGAATAACGACCAAGAGGAGAGAAGAGACAGAGGAGCATCACAGAGAACCGCGACTCACAAGTCACGCTTGATTCGGCATCCGACGCACACTCGCACAACAACGCCATCCGCCGTAGCAGCCGAGAGCACCTTCCTCTATGTCACCGGTGCGTGCACGCAGCTGATACCATACCCGTGCAGTTAGCATGTCCGGTGGCGAGTGGATGATGCAACCCAATAACACAAAACAACTGACACTATTAAGCAAGAGGCCAACATTCAACGGCAAACCTCAGCAACATCAAAGTGGTCTTACAAATTTGCACAAAAGCATAAGCTATCGGCTCGTGTCTCATACCATCATCCGGTCACTTACTCTCTCCGCATTCTAATTTCTCCACTCAGTACCACTGAAAACTTCACTTCTCATCCACTTCAACACAGCAAGAGTAGCCTCACTAAACCCGATATTCCCGATGGAACACAAAAACGCATAGAACTCTCCTTCTTCTTTCACATCGCTTTTCTCACCAAAATGCAAACAAAACTCGTTACATAAAATATTATCATCTCCAAACATAACATATACTTACATGAATACGTTCACGGTTAACGCTTCTAAGACCTCCCCGACCGTGAAAATTCCCTTTTAGGTGGTGGTATTCGAATGCACGGCATCCGAAGCACCTCCTCCTTCTTGCAAAATATTCTTCTTGAATTTCCCCTTAACGGATCGAGAGATTCCCTCCGAAAACGCAACCACCCGAGAACCATGACTATCGCTCCACTGGAACTATGAACAGAACAAAACGAATGAATGACGCAATCACTTTCGAGTGTTAAATTTGGAAAAATGTAACGACAAAAAATGTGTGTCTCCGCCCTGAGGAAAAACAGAAAAAGAATAGCGTTCGAAGGAAATGAAAGAAAACAGAACCACTTGGGAGGAGATCACTGAGCAAACGATTTTGAGACTGCGTAACAAACGGAACGAAAACGTGGAAGATGGAGAACAGCGAGGAGACGCTCAAGGTGGGACCGGTGCTGAGGAGTGTGATCGAGTCGGCTGTACGATAGGGAGGGAGAAGCGGCACACCCTCAGGGGTGCGCACCTGCAACCCCTGCGTGCCGATAATCTCCACCTCCGCCCGCTCCATACACACGTGGGTGGAGGCCCCGTCCTCCTCCGCGCCCCCCACCTGGCCCGCCGCGCATGCCATAACCGCCACGCTGCATTCCTGAAAACAACCTGCTAGTGAGCAATAAAAAAAGTCGCACTTTTTATGAAGAAACCTCTCCTCCACTCATCCCTTAAAATTCACCGATAATGACAGTATCAGAACCACATTGGAAAATTAACTCAGCCATTGGTGCACGATGCGGAGAAGACCGTGTGACCTCTTAATCATGTAAATACCTCCCATACACTTTCTGAGGTGTCAGATCAGACCCACAAAACTCATCAGGAAGTTGGCATTAAAATTGCACCGCGAGTGCATAAAGTAATGATGCACTTAACACTCGACATTTACAGTGCGACGCAGTCAAGGCCGGGGAGAAAGGCTTACATGTGCTCGGTCACTAAGCCTTTAAGAGATGAAAAACGTAAATAATCAGCGACCGATGAAACCAAGCAGACACGCCGATCCATCCTGATATCACCCACCATATTCACTGTAACGACCTCATACCTTTGTCAGCAAACGGACAAATCACCCATAGGTGAGCCCCATCCTTTGCCGCAATACAGCCTCATAACGAATTACTTTTAATGACTTCAGTGGCACTGCAGCCACCCTCATCAGATTCCTTTTCGTCGACCTATATACTCAACACATTCTGAGAAAGCACTTGCCCTTAATCTTCTTTATCAGAGAACTGCGCACGCAAAACTGGAACGTCATATTGCCGATATAATTCACTTTTGCATCCACACTTTCCCGAATGTTCCACTCGATACTGGAGCCTAATCAAACATTTTTCCCATATCCAATTTACCATACAATTCAGCAGTAGAGATCCGATGACTGCGCATTTGCGCCCCTTCTTTGTCTTCCTGAAGCTTACTAGGGGTCCTTTAGACCAAGTCACAACTATGAACACTGATCAATTCCAGGTAGTTTCAAGAACCAAAAAACTCAGTGCAAAAATGATGCCTAAAGACCGTGAGCTGCACAAACCTTGCATAGGAGCTCCTCCTCTGAATGGCGCTCCTCTGGGACCACCTTGCCCACCCTTTTGCTCAGAGAGCATCGCCTCACCCTCAAATCCGAATGAATCGATCTTGAGCGGAATAAAGCTGATGCCACGATCCTAAAGCAGAAACCATCACCGGTCACTGCACAGACGATGCGCTTGTGAAACTTCATTCATCGTCAAATGCTTGTACTATCCGTTACTTCCATCAAACCCAAAAGAAAAAGTTTTAAGCTCGGTTGCATACCAATCATCGATCAACTGAACAAAAAATCGGCAACTGGATGGATAGTTGCGCCCATGCACATATAGAATAGCGCCTCAGCTGACTTATCACCTGCTCCTCGGTACCTTGGGTGAACCCCTCATGAAGTGCGACCGTTTCCGTGTCCCCAATCAATACCAAGCATTGTCCGCTTCTAAACAACACCGAAAAACCATCCATTACTTATTATCGCAGTTAGTCATTACCAAGAAAAACCTATAAATACCTCTTTCACCATTTGTCACTATATTAAATGCCTCAATAATAGCAATCCCTCCTGACAAGAATAGATGAGGTCGATCCCTGAACCACTCAAGAAAAGGGCCAATCGAGAAATCTATAAATTTCGCACATAACATGAATAATCCACCAGTACGTCATGATCGTCCTAACGACTTCAAAAATCCCATTAAAAAACAAGACAAGGAGGCAGTACCTCAACTACTCTTTTGCCTTGCTATCTTTTATACGGTCAAGAGGCGTACATCCCTCCCGCTTCTTCATCCCACAGGGATTCCTTATACGCTGGACTGGGGGACAAAGCAAAACGTCTCTTAACAATTTATACAAGTGGATCATACCAACACCAAGTGAAAACGGCGAACTCTACAGTTCAATTCTCGGACCAACCGAGAAAAAGCCTATAATTCCGCTTAGCGGACGAGTACGCATATACGCACCTCAGTTGCTGCCTTCTATACATGCCACTGGTTCAGACTGAGCCAAGGGACAATTTCCAATATCCCCAGCCAATCTCGGCTATGCTCGCGAAAGTACAAAATCCAGGTTGGGCAGTTCTGTTAAATAATTCGGATGGACCGTCTGGAAAACGAAACACATGGAAGATGGTACCTTTCTACACGCGCCAAACGCATTTTTTGCTCCATCGAGTGTCTTCATAACGACGAAAGCGTAGACGTTGCGCTGTGTTTCGGGACCATCGAGCACGCGCCTCGGAACATTCACGGATGCCACTGGACCAAACTCTAGATTAAACCACGATTAGGCTACCCAATAAAAGATCCATGCAAATCCTGCCTCCACTTCTGTCCTCCGATCCTCTCCACTTCATTGTACTTTTGAACTGAATGTGGCCATGATTATTCCTAGGAATTGAGAATATTATTATAACGCAATCCATGAATCAAAAGACAAGCAAAACCACCGTACTATTCTAAACAGAGGACTCTTCTTCATAAGATACCACTCTGCACAAATATTTCAAAGGAAAAACCCCAATGCAAAGGGAAAATTCAGATGCGAAAGTACACTTCACTGTTTAATTCTACAACTTACTGCCCATAAACTGCTTGTCACTATAGCGTTGGAGAGCAATTCTTGTGGCTCTAATTCTACTACTCACCTACACAAGCCATAACTATCAGCATCGACGACAACCGACCACTATATTATTGCTTGGCGCGGATACCGCTTACTAAACAATATGGCTACATCTGATGGCCTTTGTATGACCACCATTGCTATGCACCTCTAGAAGAATATTTCGATGCAGTAATGACGGCTACTATAGCGTACACCTCGCTGGCAGCTATGCAATGGAGAAAGTCCAAGTCTGGCCTATCATCTTCAAGGAGCCCAATCACACCAGCCTAGTTTCCCTATTCGGAAGGCATTACTCCACAATGACCCTCTTTCTTTGACAGCCTGAAACGACGCAGTACTTTGCGATGAACTTAAGACTGCGAAAAAACTTCAGTCTCCTTCTTTCGCTGCATATTGCTCTATTGATTCATGTGAAGCCGCTAACCCTTAACTGTAAAAACTCAAGCATATAGAGGAACTCAGCATAGTACTCATACCAGCAGAAATAATTCGCTGAATACACAAAACCACTGTGCCACTTCGTTACCACTGCAGAACAAATAAACAATAGGAAAAACGAATGATGAGGCGACCATCAAACGGCCAACATAAGCAACTAATTACACAAATTGCCAATCAGAGTATAGGCAAGTCTCCTCACTTAGGCGCCTTCATACCCACATTTAAAAAGCTATCACCAACTTCTAACCTTCCTCATACTACACTTCGTAAAAGAACTCAAAAATCCCTTACTTTCGAAAGCATTTCTAATTTCTCTCTCGACGACAGCTGTCCCATCTGGTATGATATTGCGCATGATTCCACCAATATACAGGCGACATCCATCCTCGCCAATGAATCGGCTTCCACCATAACCGCCCGTATTGCCATATATTTCATTCTCTGCAAAATCACATTCAGTCACCACATCTGGTGACGCAGGTTGAATTCGGCGATTGGAGATTTTGACGTTGCAGAACGAATTTCAACTTTTAGAGGACCCTTCTTCATCTACCCATAGCACTTCTCATTAAATTGATGTTCCTGCATGCACATGGACTTATATACATAATTTCTGCTCTCCTCGGTCGAAATCATGCTGACATGTCTTCGCATGTGAGCATTCAATTGCAAACAGCATTGCACATAAGGAATTAGGGTTGAAGTGGAAGTGTATAAGCGAAGCGCATATCACTCAGTCCGGGAACATCATCTTTCTTGCGAAAGGGTCTTCCATAATTTGGAGAATCTCCCACTTGGAAGCGAATGCTCACAATCGAGTTAAACGATTATAAAATCTTCCGCATTAACGAGTCACATTTTTACGCATTTGGGGCTACAGCACGAAATGGAAGAATAGAAGACAGTTGTAGCAAAGAGCTGAAGTTCCGTCATGAAATTCTACTTGACCACCGCACGCTGCAGAGACGAGAATTTTCACCTGATCGCCAACTCATCTGACAGACCTCACGTTCTGAGCCGCCTTCGTTAGGAATATGGCTGCTCCTCCAGTGCAGCGCTCTTTTCCCGAGATTGCTTGCTTACGAACTGCCCTTTAAATTTCTCCCCCGGGTCTAAATCCCGGCTGGCACTGATTGCAATATATGACGATATGCTGTTACTACAAATTTTATGCATGATAGCAACATGTTCTACCGTGCACGTCATAATTCACATATATGCCTGTTCTAATGTCATTATTACAGCTGGAAAGAAAACCACACTGGGCGGCGATGCAACCCTAAACCTCCGCAAGCTCTCAACTATCCGCCATCGTCTCTACTCAAAGCCTCCGACCTTACCTGTCGCTCCAAAGCAAGCTTCACCCTTTTCCCAATATTTGTGCTCCATATATTTCTTTCAAACAGTGCAAAGAGGTGCTGGACAAAGTGTTTAAGAATTACAGTAATCTGCCCCAAAGCATTCTAGACTCTCCTAAGTCAACTTGTTTAAACAGCGAAGATGGTCGACCTGTCCCAAACAATATAAGTCGTTGAAACAAACCGCTTGATGGATGGATTTGTTGAATATTGACTGATGATGGTGGCACCGACGCCGATGCATGCTGCGTAGGTGCTGAGGCGAGCAAATTTTGTTGCTGCACCACTGACACAGGCTGACGAGCAGGCGGCTGGCTGGCCGGTGTCGAAGATCCCCCCGATCCGCCGACCAGCTTCGCCCATGTCTTCGGCGCGGTATCGACCACAGTCGGACTACGGTGCAGTTCTGGCGCCTATAAAATGTTTATTCTGAGTATCCTAAAAACTGCTATCTGCGAAGTTCAACCCCTCAAACCGATTGTCCTCGCTGGATATCTTCCATTTCAAGTAGTAAGAATATTGCACCACATCAGTTAGCAACTAAAATATAACTTACTATTGCATTCAAGGTTTTATGAAAAAATTAATTAAGGCCAGGAACACGATTTGTAAATGAGCTTCCTGCCACCAATCAATAACCAACCGCTCTTCAAAGAGACGATCCTAATTACAATCCAGCTGTCAAAAGACACTATTTCCCGTGATGTTTAATGAACACTTTAAACGAATACAGACTCGTTGACTCTGTCGTTTTGCAGATACGGAGCTATATCAGTGCTGTGGCAATAAATGTCAAGAACTACAGTGGCAAACCTGCTCGTCAGGCTGCAATGGAGTTTCATCAGTATAGTGCTCATCGTGCTTTTCGATGGCGGTCTCATGTTCTGAATGCACATCCTGTTCAGCGTGCTGCTGCTCCTCGGGCTGCTCGTTCACTGCCTCGCTCTCGCACTTCGTTTCCTCTACCTCGACTGTGCCTTCAGGTGGCGCTGACGATTCTGAAAATGAGCAACATTTGCTCTTCAAAAAAATCCGGCAGATGACACTATCAAATTGAATTGGTAAGGAAACTATCCATACATCCATCATAAACAACACATTTGAACAAGTAAACTAATTCACCTGGAATCGTATTCCCTTTGCAACTGAGATAACGACTTGGGAAACGTCTATTTTTATGAACACAACGTGGGGATGCTTCATTCTACTGTATTTCTCATTTCCGTCGGCCCTTAGATGCGAATTTCGAATATGGATCGGTGATGAACGAAGTGACTCAATAAGAGGAAATTTAACGCCGCTGCAAGCAAACAAAACATCCGTCAATAAACATAACCTCACCATTAAAATACATTAAGCAACTGGCAGTTCTGCACTTCAGTAATATAAGTTGCTAAATGTGCGATTTGCGTTTCTCCATAGGATGGAACGAAGGATGAGAAACCGGGCGAATATCCTTGCGATACTCCACTCACCATTCCAACAGGCTAGTTAAAAATTAGAAAACAACTCGTGCTGATGGATCAAATATGAACGAAACGGAAATAAAAACGAACGATGGAGATGAGCCTCCGCAGACACCTGCTGATGTCCATTGACGGTCGGCGCCCCTCCATTCGCCATGGCACCCTCCTCAATTTCGTTCTGCGCTCCTCCACTCGCACCTGCAAAATCACATCATTTTGGACTACCCAACATAATCTTCGCTCCCTTTGGAAAAGACTTCTTTCGCGGTAGAGGCCTTTATAAGCGATCACTCCATTCTAATGAACTCCAACGTTCCATCCATATCGTTAGCGGACTCCGAGATCGACTCCTTCTAAACAAAAAGACCATAACCAGCTCCAGGATAAGGAAAGCCATTTAACGCGGACAAGATGTTAGAATATAGCGTAATTTCGGATGAACTGCTTGCACCCAGCAATTGCAAGGAACCATTCTTCCTTCCTGGGCCCGTATTAAGTGACAGCATGAAGTGACTCCTTCAGCGACCCCAATAATCTATCAACTGCAACTCTTTAATCACTAATAAATAATAAATAGGAGGGCCGAGCGTCCGCAAACTTAAAGCAGCACCCTCATACCTACACTTCAAAACCAAGTACCAAGAAAAACACATAATCCTACAGACGCAGACGTCTTAATTTTCTACTAACCTTGTTGCTGAGTCTGAGGCACGAGGTCGACAAATGCATGGTCAAGCCATTGAAAGACGTCGTTATGCACGTAGTATTTTTTGGGAGTCTGCGGGCAGAGTACGAATGTCTGCAGAAAGCGCCTCCCCGGTTGATCGTTCATTGACAGCTCTCCACACACCTCAAACGTAACAAACTCTCTAGTAATGGGAGTGGAGAGGAAACGACGCACGAATGGACTATCACCACTTCCGCTGAATTAATTTTCTAAATACTGCCGCATAAAAACTCAAAGGTAATCGCTTCCCCAGCTGCACCTCATTCCTCCTCTTGCAATGAAAGCATATCTACGCCCACAATGAAACCATGTTTGAAACAGAAAATCAACGACAAATCTTCTAAGCAGTATTGAACTGAAATAATAAAATCGCCCCTACGGTTACCTACCAGATGCAGTTCCCCGCCCAAGCGCTCAAAACTGCAGAGGTGAGTAGACGCACCTGGATGACAAGGCCATTGCTGATGGTCGCTGTTCCACTGACTGTGTAAATGCGAGCCTTGCAATCAACGAATTCCAAACGCTCGATTGCCTCACGTATCTTCTATAAATTTGCAATGCTGAAACACTCGAGTGCAATAATGCCTCTGATTTCCCCTCCATGAAGCCTCTATGGTGCGACAATATTTGCAGTTCTGGCAACACTAGCGTGAGATTTTCTCATCGTTCTAAGAAACGAGATTGAAATAATGAAAATAAAGGGAACTCCTATGTTACATAAGAGAGACTGCAATTCCCCCAAAACAAAAACTATTCCCGACTCTCTTATTCCTTCTTACATCCTTAAAATTTAATCCGCAGCTGATGCTAATGGCAAGATCTTCGTAGTCTTCGTCGAAACTATTAAGTTGGTTCTTGCACGCAAACGAATGACCGCAGACCTGCTGTCCTTGCACTGGCTGGTCGATGTCATGCACAAAGAACGACTCATGACTATAGAATCGGAACACGTCGTGCGGCCGTTCGGAAAGCATCGTGTAATACTGACGAACGAATTCACGTCCGATTTCTTAATTATTATTATCCTCAGCACGGTATTACCGATCCACGAATAGATGAAAAGAAACTGCTCAATAAGACACCCTCCGAAATGAAAGAATCCACCTAGTTGAATATTATTAGAACAACATTTTCCTGAAGATGATCTGAGTAAGCCCTCCTCAAATGGACTCACTCAACGGGAATTTTGCAAAGCTCTTTCGATTATGACGTCGAAAATTATTGTCCATCGCAACTATGAGGCAAAAGAAATTTGCCGAAAGGTACAGAATAAGCTGAAGAAATTTAGTCGCTGTGGTTTTACAAGCTCAGGTATAAGACAGAGATTACTGAAATGTACGGCACTCTAAATGCCAGAGGGGATAAACTATTGAGGAATTTGTCCTGCTTGATGAGCGTCAACGGAAAGCCGAATAGAGACGGGCATATGATCATGACCTGTTCTTTTGACTCCTCACTTTCAATTTAGAAACATTCTTGCTTGGTATATTCTCATGTCTCAACTTCCATGCCTTTACTATCACCAATATTTTCCCTCTCCCTTCACCTCAAACTATCTCACCAATTCCCTTCTCCTGGAAAGCAAGAATGGTGCCTAGGATATCAAGTCTGAATCCTGACGAAAAAGAGCACACCATTTAAGCTGAAAGGAATAATGATGGATTGACCATGTCGGAAGTACTGGCGAATATAAGGCACAATTAACGAAACAATAGAAGACGAGACCGCCGTCTCACTTGCTTTCTTAACTGTTTGTGCACCATTCAGCTTACAAGAACGGCGATCTTCTGATCCAAAAATGCATACAACCGCATCCTCAGAAATATTTTCCCCTTCTGCTTGGGCAGTTTACTTCACTGCTTTGGATTTCTCAGCCACATCCCGGTCGGCTCTTCCGTAGGTAAGCGTAGGGATTGCGCATCAACGAATCGAAAATAATACTATCACCGTTCGAGAATTTCAACCCTATCCTCTGAAGTCCATTATGAACGACTCCCATCACAATGTATCCAATGATCGGGGATAGATCAAAACAATAGCTCCTATCTAAGTATTTCCAAAGATTCTACATGATTTCAAGGGAAAGGTGACCTTTGCAGCAGACGAGTAAAAAAATATATTTGCTGAATTCAGCCCGGCGGGCGAAGAATTGACTAAAACATGAAGATAACAACAGAACGAATCACCATATACTTTCAGGAGTTGCATACACAAAACAAGCGAAATACAACCTTTAGGAGAGGGCTGTGCCTGCTTCTGCAACTCGTTACGACCGTTTACCATTTCGCTAACTCCCTCCATCTTCATACCTGCCGCGCGATCACGCGATTCCTGTAAATAGTGCAATCTCAAATGCAAATCAACTCTTGACTCGCACACTATGCAGGTATAAGTCGACGATCCACGGTACTTAACTTCCACTAAATACAAGTAGAAACAATTTTAGGAGGACGAAGAAGGTTAGACTATGGCGAAGTGGTTTTGCCTTCTTCATCCACACGAACATCACATATCTGTGTCTTAATCTCATAGGTTCCCATCTATAATCCCGTCATCCTATTCGAGAGAACGAAAAAAGGTCTCAAGACTGCAAGGAAGCAGCAACAAGAGAACATTTAGGCAATTTCGGATCATAACGACCCGATCCAACAATCATGCTGAAAGTCACTCAATTCCTCCACATGCAAATATGTTATGACAGACGAGCTACAGAAAAGCAATCGAGGAGCAGGCGATACTATTCGGCAACTCGATTCGTCGGCTCATTCAGCCGGAAATAAGTAAAATTCCACTGCAAAAGCACATCGTTGCAGATGTGTTCGTCGCCATCCCTTCATTCTATAGTCTCAACAATGAAACTATACCACCTCAAAGAGTTCCCAAATTAGGCGCATATCCTAAGGATACTACATTATGGCTTCCAGCCGATCCGTCAACGTCCAGAACACTTCTGGTTACTGAAAAGAGTGAATAAATTTGCACAGATTGAAGGGAACAATATATACGTTTTTACATAGGATTTTCTGCCTCGGCGCAACTGCATTGCCGCTTCTTTTAGAGATATTAGACTCAAGACGATCCCCCTCTATGCATAGGCCAATCAATCGTGCTCCCACATTGGCAGATGAAGGAACATCTATATATATACAGGCACAAAAGTTATATATGCGTCACAAATAGAAAATCGTAGAAACTAAAAAATAAGGCGGCGAATTTATTCAATAATATCGATGATACACAACTTGCAGCCGAAAATAGGATCGATAGGATGAGTGGAACTATGTGGACGGCGAATTGCACTCCCCAATATGAAGCATGATACAAAGTCGCCTTAATCACGTCGACGGATCACGTATCACTACAATACAATCACACGACGAGAATATCCGCAGAAGGGACTTTAACGGAGTAGAACGCTTTTCCGCAATCCTGTCGATGAATCGAGCCGCTCCCCTCAACGCCGAAAACATTCAATTTCAACACTCTAGCTTCTGAAGTCCGGCAACGGCGACGTCAATATGATGCAGTTCTCCCAAGAGACTACAAAAAAGAGTGCAACCGAATTCTGCAAAAAAACCCCCTATCAAAGTATTGAATCCGCTACTATGGAAGGGCCCTTTGATCGTTCAAAGATATCGAAATGGTTGGCGAACTTCGCAGCGATCTCTTCTAGAATCAACTGAAGAACTTCATTCACGAAAATTCGAAAGAACTGAGCGCTATCTTCAAGAAAGATGCCCCGAAATGTTCCCGTTTCGAAGACGATATATTCAAAAACTACACAATACCCCTCCCCCCTTCTTTCATATAACGATATCTGACGCTCATCTATGCGTTCACTCGCATTATTACTACATTAGCAGTGAAGAGATAGACTGTTACTATCTACTTCGCTAATCGAACTAGTCTACGGAATAATATTGAAGAGCGATCGATAAGTAAACCGTCCCACTTGCATATATTTCATCGGACATCAATGAAACGACTGTTTACTTAGCTGCCTGTAATTACTGACAGTTCTGCATCCGTTCATAGCCATTTCTCGACGATGAGCGGAAATACTGCCTTCAGGTGAGACTAGAACTCACGACCTTCCGTCCTCGAATCAGATGATCCGCTCCGATAAAGCTGTAGTTATGCCCATCCTACTTGAGTCTAATTAAACCTGGACTTATCATGAGATATTACCTACGTATACAATTGACTGACATATAAATTAAAACAAACAAACAAACGCAATCTACATTGCTCGATGTAATTGAATAAGCACAACGCCAACACTGCTGTTGAAAGTAAAGTCGAATTAATGCTCATGTGGAATTTTATGGCGCCGCAAACCGCTAACAACTCGACTTCCAGCTTCAACTCGTCAACTTATCTCATGATAAATTTAGACTCAGGTAGGGTGGCATAATTACAGCTTTATCGGAGCGGGTCATCTGATTCGAGGACGGAAGGTCGTGAGTTCTAGTCTCACCTGAAGGCAATATTTCCGCTCACCGTCGAGAATCGTGAGTTCCTCAATCTAAAATTTCCGCTCATCGAGAAATAGCCTCAATCTAAAATCTCGCAATGATTCTAATAATTCGATGAGTGCTATCCACCTATCAATGCACCAAAACGAACCAACTAACGGAAAAATCTATGAAGAAATGTGGCCGAACTGATGGAACCATTGACGATACAAATATTCCCTCATTTCAATTTACCCGTAAGTAAATGCGTCCGCAAGCAGACACTGCAGCAGTGACAAACTACTGCAACGCACACATCCTCATAGACTACCTTCGAAAGTAGAGTGGCTAACAAAGAATAAGACAAACCAATAGAGTGAGTCGTCGCTGTATGATCAACTGCCCCATTTATACCTCCCGGCAGTGATTCTCACATAGGTTCCTCTCTCAAGAGCTCGAACTACAGGTCAAGACGGCTGCTGCTCGAAGAATTGTTCACATGAAGTCACAGTCGCAAAAGCCAACTTGAGAGTGTTCAGCTCCGTCCCTGTACGATAAGCGACGAGCTAGGAAGGGAGTGAAGGAAAAAACAACTAAACGGCTTATGACGTATGGAATAAAGAGGTGGAGAGGAGGTGAGATGAAGATGATGTACTGAAGCACCACACCGAAATCTGATGAGAGGGAACGGGTCGTACGTATACCGAGTAGCTGCTCCCAACTCTCTTCTTCGAACCGAAAAATTCTCGGCGAGTGGATGGTGAGTGAAAACATGCAATACAGGTAGGTACACCTTATGGCGAGTAGTCTCGAGACATGGAACGACTCAGATCGAAAATAGGAATCGGAAATCCAAGTGGCGCAGTTGAAGGGAATATCCGACGGAAGAGCGAAGTATGATTGCAGGAGAGAGTAGAAAGAAATGAAATCCCTCTAGATCGACTCCTCTCGACGAATGCCGAGTGGCAAATAAAGGCCTCATTGCTTACTCATTTTCGATGTCTCGAGAAAGATATCCAATTTATGCAAATCGCTTATATTAAAGGGGCATTAAGAGAAACAAATCACGATGACGAATATTTTAGGATTCAACTACAAATACGTGCAACTCGGCTAGATTAGAGCCTCAACGGTTTAAAGACGATCTTCGACACAAGCCAAATTTAGCAAAGTTCCTTACCGCTAGAACGAAGCCGCAACCCTCCCCCCCACCCTCATACCAGAACAGAGTCCGTGGCGCTGGCGCCATGTGCGCGAAGTCTCTAGTCGCACATTTTAGAGTCCCGACGTAGCACTTCACATCCAAATATACCGCAAGTGTACCTCGTGCTTTTGAAGTGCTACTTCGCGAATAACTACATCCTGAGTTTGATATTTAAGTACTCTCCCATCAATAACTAGACTTCTTCGAGTGCGTCTCGAGTATTTTAGCCTCAACGCGATGATTCCCGGGTACGGATAACCATACCACTACTGTTTCAGCTGTGCGCAAGCCAATATTTGCCAGTTTCTCGCGTAGACGTCCTAGGATAAAAGGGAACTAATCAGACTGCTCTGCTCCTCTTTATATGTCTCCTCTTCAACAAAAAGAAGTTGGAGGAAGGATACGACATCGAGGCGATGAACAGACTAATATGTGAACGTTCTGAGAATGGGAAATTAATGCAGGATGCAGAATAGGTGAAAGCGTCGGCGTCATATTTCCTAGAAACCTGCTATGTGCCTCTCTTTTGAAAGAGAAGAGCTACAACTTGCAAGGTAAGAATTCATCGTCCTCTGAGGAGGTATCGCTGTAGAACTTGGCCGACAAATCGCTTCGAAATGAAAGGATCGACGGGAACGACGGATTCGATAGCCGAACGGAAACGGTTTGAAGAGTTCACCTACAAAGGAATGAGAATTCACCTCAGCGGATGTCGAAGTGCCCGTATTGTATTTTTTGTGCTAAGATGAGCATCAATAATGAACTCTATACGCAAACGTCAGAAATCTCGTCGATGCACTTAATCGTAAGCGAAAGTATCGATTTCGAACTTAACCAACGGCAAAATACCCACCGCACATTTGTCTATCACTATAGAAACAATAACTCTGATCATAGAGATCTAGAACACAAATGGCGCATTTGTCCGTGTCACAAATTATCGTGCTACGCTTACGGAGCGATAAACGTCTGAGCACTACTCGTATACCTAGAGTATTGTTGGCTGTAAAGCGTTAAAATATCTGAGGTATACCTGCCGCCAAGGTAAGTACCAAGTAAGCGCTCAAGAAGTACGAGCAGTTCTTCCAAATGACCACCAATGCCGCACTAGCTTTTAGTGATGTACATGAGGGGGACCAGTGTGCACGGGGCTGTCGACTCCATATGAGCATGACAGAGACCACTAATTTTCTGCTTACTAAGCCAGGAAGCCTTGTTTCTCGCGACCAAGAGCAGGTGGTCGGGAGACGAACTGTCATGTTTCGCAGCCCTGACAAAGGGTCACGACATAGCTAGACTTAGATCTGTTCACGAAATTAGGAGATTAGAAAGTCGGGATCAATGGCGATCCGCACATCAATCGAAGGGATCGGCTTTTTCGACTCCAGCCGACGGCTAAGTTGCTCCTGATCGAGAGCATAAGTTCATAACTTCCACTAGTGAAACGTTCATGCGGAGAAGTGCCGACGAAAAAGTTCCTGCGCAGCGATCTTTCCCCTCCTCCCCCCTTTGTATAGCCCTAATATAGCTCACGATCGGGGAACAACAAAATCGGCTCCAACAAAAAGAAGCATTCGCTCCGGCTCCGGACACGACACGCTCGACGCGATGCAACGCCACGCCCCGCACTACTAGAACACACCCCCGACATACACACACACACGTTGCTCGTTGCACGAACACGAAAAAGCGAAAAATGCGCGAAAGGGACCCTCAAACAGGGATGCTCCTACAACGCTTCCTCCTTCAAAGAGAGCATCATCTAGAAGCGGAATAGCGAATGGGGAGCCGTCTCATCCAACTGCCACCACTGTGAACCCCCCTTCTTAGATGGTGAGTTCAGTGGTACGTTAGGTGACCGATTCGTCGGGAATAGGACTCATATCGAGAAGAAATCCACACTATAGCTCGACTCTTAACGATGCTCTTCGGACTCTTAACGGTCATGTTAAGAGATCAGAAACAGAACGGTCATATAGAAAGGTCCTGACGTAAGACTTGAAGCTCGAGCTAAAAAAATCCCACTAAGCTTTAGTAAATACGCAACAATAACGGCTATCTAAATTGTCTAGGACGAGCTTGTTCTTCGATTTCAAAAACTTCGCTATGCGTTATTTCTGGAAAATGCACACAAGGCTGAATAAACGGTCAACTATAAAAGATCGTTTAGTTCCAGCTCAGGTTAGTTGCAAGCAGAGTAGGAGTGTTTCTTGTAACTAACCTGAGCTGTGACTGAGCCTCAGGTCAACTGCACTCTAGGATCCTTTCATGGGAAACAGAGGTGACGCTGATTGACTGCAGAAGGTACATTGAACGCCTTAATGATAGAATGCTGCGCTGACACCCGAAAGCTCACGTAGCACGTTCTACTCTCCTAGATGGACGCACTCGTCACTCATGATCAGTAGTGGTCGAGTTCCTCTCTATCCATCATGAAAAGTAGGCAGCACCAATATTAAACTACCTCTAGTCTGCTAGTTGCATCGACCCGACGAATACCGCTTCTTATGTTTGCTGCATCAAGCGTGGGAATGCTTCATTGCATTCAAACCTCTCTCTACATGCTTTCGCAACGATCCAACTGTGTTTCTTCTGCAAAAATGCACTCTACCTGGACTTTCCGCCGATATAGATTCTCCCTCATACATAACTCAAATCTCCCCAACTTGCAGAGAACGCAGGCTGAACTCGTGCTGTTCTTTCATTCCACAACGAAGCGTCTCATACTCGCTAGTGTACAACGTTCGTCGTATACAATCTTTGCTCATACAACAATCTCGAAGGTATGTTATTGCCCATTCAAACACAATAGCTCAGAGCAATAATGAGGCGAAAGGTGCGGCATTCATCATTCCACATCTGTGGATGTCGTCCAAAACATCCACTGCAGTCTATTCACGTCACAATGTATGTTTGCATAAATACTCGAGATACAGACGGAGGCGAATATGTTCCGCCCCCGCATATTGCCGTTCATCATCTTCCTCGCTTTTCTGGAAGCGATGATGCAAACGTGAAGTGCGAAATGTAACTAACCGCTCTTAAGAAGAAATCCCCAGATCGCCATCAAATGCTATTTATGTTGAAACCATTTCGGCGATCAGCTTTTATGTGCCCCGAAAAGTGCCAGGAGTCAAGTTACATCGACAAGTTCACTGGTTGGTGCGGTCCCTGTCACTAGCAGCACCTACTAACTAAAGAAATAACGCCAACTTTCATCTAGGTGATTAGACTTCTCTAGCAGCTAATTCCCCGTGCTTCACTTTTGATCCCTCAAATGTCGACTTCGTAAAGCTTTCTGCAAGACTTTCCACTAATAGTTAGAAGACACGAGATATGTTGCCAGATGGCAGTCCTCAATGCCACTAAACGGTCACGTTGTTTTCCTCGCAGATGCATGTTCCGATCCTGGAAGGATCGGATCAACGTCGGAATGCAATAGTAGAAAGCGAAGGAGGCTTGATAGGAAGATCTCACCGGAACGTTTTCAGAGTTGCCCATTTCGATGAGCTGCCATGAGGACATATTGAAAAATCCCGCTGGTGAAATGGACCTCAGCATAGGCTCGCTCGCAGAGAAACACATTAACGAATTGCATGGTAACATCGATCAACGCTCCTTAAAAGTCACATCTAAGAGCCAGCTGCCGGCTCTGCAACAACCATTTCTTGCTTTCATCTCGCCTCGGTGGAAAGATCCACACTAAAAAGACGACCGGCTCCGATCGTTATTGGAACCAGGTCCGGAGCGATCGTCTTATACTCACTTCCTGAGGGGACTCAGTTGAATCTCGTCCCTATCACGATCGGCACCTTATGCAATCTAGAACTTCATTGCAATCACCACTACGTGGATCAAGTGCAATATAGTGACTAAGAGCGTACTTACTATTCACTTCACTTTGATATTCTCATTTAAACGATAGAGTTTTGCTTTCAGATGAATATGTGTGCAGCTCTATTATGACATGAAACTTTAGAAGTGCATTCGGCGACTTAAGCATATTAAAGAAACAACTTCAACAAGGGAATATCTTGCATTCAACAACTGAAGCAAAGGCACGAAGCAGTAAATGAGTAACGAGCTTCTCATATCAGGAAATAGATTTCCGAAGTGAGCGCACCTTTCAAGTTGCCCCTCTCAAGTCGGAAGACCCTTATGCGGTTATAAGATATTGTGGAATAGTGCCTTCAAGAGAATCATCATAAGTGGAAAATCGTAAGTTCAGTATCTCTTTCTTCAACTCGATTATTTGCACGACGAGATGCATTCAAGTCAACTCCATCATCGTAATATCCATCGGATTCTCATCGAATACGAGCAGAATTCATTCATATCCATCTTTATAGGCAATATTATTAAATAATGAAAAGCTCTCCACTCGAAACTCACAAATAAACATAATAAAACATCCAAACGATCGTTTAACTCGGAGGATAGTTACAATTTCGCCCACAAAACGTTCGCTTCATCGATACAAATAACAACTGATTTCCCTCAAATCGTTTATCGCACAATAGCTCCTCCATTAAACATTAATAAACACTCTGAAGTGAATCAAGTTATAAGAAAGCGATCGTATAATCAAGCAACGTCCACTACAAAGCAAAATTGCAAGACAATAGTAGGCCTCCTTCTCCAATCCTCTTCCGTTAGGTCAGTTGTGAAGTGATACACGACCTCTCCCCTACGTCGCATCAAAAGACCCTCGTTTTATTAAAGCATCACCACAAGTGGAGACAACAATATAATACTTCAACAATCTACAGCTTAATCACAACACAAAACAGAGAGTTATTATCACACAAGTCACATGAACAGGAAAAGAGAAATGCCATGAAAACTGTGGAGCCTTCTTGCAGCTAACGGCTCATTGATATAAATGTATATATTGCCGACAAACGGACGCGAATAACCACCGAATTCCACAGATGAATGTACCTCGAAATCTCCTATCACTGTCCAGATTACCCTCTCTGGTGCAACTTTTCCCTGCCGTCATTCCGTTTCTACGTCCTTTACCAATCCATAGCATCTATTCACTAACTCTTAACCCGTCAGTTTCTCCATTGTGGATATTTCTGTCACTTCCTCATTCCAGTCTCAATATTCAGTCCTTCATCGCAGCTTAAACAATTTGCCGACTATAATTAAGCAATTAAATGATTTGTAATTAATTCTTCGAATATATACCAAACAACTGTGGCACCCATCTTGGTGGTGAGAAATACGGAACTATCAGTTTGCTCTCAGAAACATCGAACAACAAACAAGGAAACAAAGGAAGAGTGAAATTTCAAATATATTTGAAGGCAAATCATATGGCCGCTTGCGTACCACTAAGAAATTGATGAGAACGACGATTGCATGTTATAATAAAGGATGCCCATTCAAAGACGGATCTATCAAGCAATTTTCGATGTATCACCGAATCACCGAACATTTACAAAAAACGCAAATCGTGCCATAATTCCTCTGAGAAATGAAAAGTAGTTAATGAATGCGCATATAGCGCTGCCTGAGATAATAGTTATATGGCGTTGAATCTGCCTTCTTCCACTCGGAGTATAGCAATTTGAAGAGGAAGAGGTGAAATGCGAGCACAAGCATCCCGAGCATTATCCAGAATGCGAGTGGCAGTCCACCGAGTCGATGCCCATGCTTATGCAGAGCGATTAGCTCCTGTTCATGCGCAGGTGCCTCCAACACCTACAATTCGAACTTTTTTATCAGCCTTTTCTATCTTCTGCTAATTATTTCTCAGTTTCATCAATTTCTCAGTCTATAACAATGGAGCACTCAATCAGTTAATAAACTACCAATATCGCCTTCAGATTATCCTAGCAAAAACCAGCAAGACACGCCTCTGTTACTCAACAATGGATAAATTACTTCTAACGCCCTACTTGATCCAAGGCCGATCTTTGTAAAGAAGTGGAAATGCACTAATTAATTTTTCATGCACATGCTTTCTTCCACCAATCACCTCACGCTTTTGCACTGAACGAGGGGAGAGGACAAAATCAAGTGAACGGTAGCGATAAGCGCTCTCCATTCTCATACCTAAAACAGACCAACCTCGATAACGTGGATTGTTCCGCGGAGTTGCTCGAGGTGCTGCCTGCTTTTCGAGAGGTACAGAATGGGGGTGGCGGGCCTAGTCACTTTCACTGGCACATGCACCTTCGTGCTTTCCAATCCCAACGGTGCGTCAAGACATGCCGCGTCGCATACAAACATCTGAAACGCTTTCTTTTTCAATAAATATTGCTTGCTGTATCGACCCACTCTTATATCCTCTGCAGCAACGCAACATACCATCCCCTCCTCAACCCTCGGCAAAAAAATTCCATTCTTCACCCGATCACATTCTTTGTCCGAAGTTCTACGTTGTATGCAGAGGGTGCCCTTTTCCTACCTGATAACTGTTACTCGCACATGAGGTTCCGTACCCTCCCCTTCTTAAACCCGTAAACTTACTCGCGTACGACCTTATCTTCAAACATAGTATTAAAATAAAACCGACTGTGTCAACATGTATCAGCATGACAGCACATTAACTCACCATCCACTAAGAAATATCATTAATTCCCACTATAGATGCTCTCAGAATCGAGAAAATATGAAATCACTAACATAAGTGATCAGCTGGACAGTTCTACTGCCTCGCAGGACCGCAGCATCAACCTCCACCTTTCACCTCCCATCGCCACTTCCTCACACTCAATTACTTTAAACTGTGGGTTTGAAACCGTTTTCTCCTAGGAAAACAAACGTACCACAACTGTTTATAACTCGGTGATTATTCCCCACTTGAGACTGTGAATAAAACGGAACTTTTTGTACTGCAGAGGATTATGATGAATCAGGAGCCTCAAATACTAAGAGACGGCACATAAGCGATTGCCTGTGAAGTCGCGGATACAGAGAAGTAGGGTCGATTGTCAGAGTCTAGACGAACAGCAATCGAGAGCTTTGTATCGCTTGAGAAGTTCAAGTTCTCGATGGTCATCTCGCGATGTAAATCTCTCGGATCCATATCCACTTCGAGATGCTCTCCAGAAAACCTTCAAACAATTGGTTCTACTTATTAATGTATCAGCCATAAATTCGATAAATTCCGCCCGCAAATAACAGCGTTTAGGTGATTCCAATCGCTTATGCGATCATATATAACACACCTATCAAAGCAAGTAGGTTATTCATAAGTGCCACATAACCGCAAATCCTAAATTGAGAACCCCTACGGGAATCCTCAATTTACGATAAAAATTGCTCTCCCTATACGTCAACTCGTCTCCTCTGCCTACAAATCCTTGCCCTATCGAACAGCATCAATTTAAGCGAAACGACTTTCACTCGGCAATAATCATTCACCTTTAAAAGAGAGTCCCCAGAGAGAAAAAAGAGGCATATAGATCGAGGCGAGAGCGACAGTCACGTCTCCAACATTCCTCTTTTTTTCCGCACGCATATTTGAGGAGAAAGAGAGGACTTTTAGCAAGTGGCGTTGCAGTAAGAACTACGAGCTGATACTGAGGAATCCTCTTTCGAATTTGAGAGGAAGAGAGAAAACAATAAAGGGCGAAACAGCGATATCGTAGGCAAAGTCACCTTTCGAAGAAGAAAACAAGACGAAGAGATGAGGTATTCGCACTCTCAACTAATATTTTCACGATATTCTTAGTGAAATGTTGTCTTAATCGACGAAAAGAACGATAAATGAGGATACCTTACTGGATTTAGGCCTTTTCCCACTCCCCTACAAGAGAAAATAGAGTTCTTTAGGAATAAACGAACAAATAAATAAACACTCACTAAATCAAAAGAGCAAGTGCATTTGCAATGGGAGACAAGACTGCTGCGGGACTTTTCCTGAGTTATTGAATATTAAGGAATGGAGAGAGTCGTTAAAACCATGAAAAAGGTGTCATCAACTGACATCCATATCCCACAATTCACAAGCATGAAGTGTGACATATCCCGCTCCCCTTATTGTTAATTCTCGGTATGACCAAAGTTAATCATTATCATTTGGAGTTTCAAGAAACGCTCAATAATCAATGGCATTTCAATGTCTCTCACGTTTTACACTATTTTCTCAGAAAATGATTGTTGCGTTCAAAGCCACGATCTAGCTTGTCCCTCCAATAGCTTTTCTTGCACAGCAGAAGGTAATCGAGGAGAAATTTCAGTTCGCATTTTGAGAAACCCTATCACACCTCCCCCACCTTCCATCTCTCAAGCCTCAGTATTCCCAGTCTCAGTATTTCCCAACCTATCCACAAATGTCACTACCCACAGACACAATTACAGAGTCTCTTCGCCTTCCACCTCTTACACTTAAAAACTCGGCGGCTGTCCATTATGATTGACTCCAGAGTATCTTTCATCTCTCGCGCCCCTTTTTTGACTTATGTCTGCATTTAAAGTACCCTTTAATTACACCTTTTTTCACTTCCACATAACGTGGCGATAGACCACCTCAATGATGCCTCAATTATGAATGATCCGATTCACAGTGACGCATTTAAACTCTTGGTGACATGACGCTGTCAAAAGGAGGCGTACTTCGAAGCGAAGAGACTGAGTGCAAATGCTTCGGCCACCCCAAGTGCACCTGCTTTGAGCAAGCTGGCGCAGCCTCTCTTCTCCAAGGTTAGCAACCACACATCGACCGTGTCGATCAGCTCGCGCATCGACTTCGACACCTTCCACAGCCTTGATGGCACCAGCATCGTTGAGTGACCCGTATAGCACATGTTCCTCCTCTCCAGCAACGCAGACGCTTCCTGTAACACATTTTTTAGCTCCTCCATGCAACGACAGCGATAAAGTTACATGGAACTCCATCGATCGCCATCTAAAGGATCAAAGTTCATCTGAACAACCACCGGTCAAAGAAAAATCACAAATGGTGAATGAATTCGATCTGGACGATCACCATCTTCAATTCGAATTCGGGCTCACCTCTAATTATATGACCCGAAGCAGTCATTAATATCATATTATTTCTGCTAATACATTCAACTCTAAACTAACGACAGTTGTATGCCTCGATGAGAATATCAGCACACCCCTCGTCCCCCTCTTTTATATTATTTGAATGTGTTACCTTCTTTTCCTGCTCAGTGGATGCGTACTCAAGCAGAGGTGCACGTGTATTCGATAGTAAAGCGTATCGTGTCGCGTTAATCAGATTTCCATTCAATGCATCGGGTGCAAGCGACTTCGAGATGCCGAATGAGACTGCGTTCAGCTGAAGAAATCATTTTGTTAGCTTCTGCATAGTTGATGAAATAGATGGGAAAGTAAAAATGATTAAGACCTATGAACTGCTCAACTCTTCGATACTTATACTTCAACTTGTAATGGAGATAAAAATGACCCACGTTGTTTAATTCCAATCTCGAGAACAATCGTCGGCTTTTATGAAAAAAGGCAGAATGGTTGAGTTCAAGAATGTGAAGATATATGGCACAGTCGAATCCGTATACGATGGACGCTCCGCTTCAATCCCTTACCTTCCGTTGTGCTATTGCACATCTGTTCTGTCATTTATCAATAGCCACTAATGTTTGCGGATGAGCAATCGATGTGGAGGTGATTTTCATTATCGGCGCTCAGGAGTGATATCGGATCGAGGGTCACATCTCAGGCTTAGCGAGCGATTTTAGTGACCTTTTGCTATTTGACCTTAAACCGCTTATATAAAAATTTAAATGTTCTTTCACCCTAATATGCTTCACTTTAACTATCGCAATTTCCACAACTACGATGTCAAGCACCTCTCCCTATGCTCTTTTTGCAATACAGTTCCCTCGGTGCGGCAATTCAAAGGAAACGCAAATAACAAGTCTAATGATGCATCGTGAGACGTCCCATAAGCGTCTGGAGATACCACTACTTCAAGAGACGAACTGAGAAGAACGAAACCAAATAAAACACACTTACAAGACGCCACGCAGAGATGTGCTCTTCGTCGAGGTGTGCCGCCCCTACCAACAATGTGTCGGCAAACTCCTTAAACGATTCACCTTTCAGATGTTCATTTACTGCTTATCGACTGAACTAAACGAAAGAGGCACTTAAAACAGAAACCAGACGACGCACAAACAACGTTGAAGAATATCTTCCAAATAAAGGCGCTACAATCGATCGTGCCATCGCAATAGATTGATGGAAATTATTACTGCTAACCTTCAAAAACAACAATATAAGCAAAAAACAGTATAACGGTGTGGCAATTCGAGCAATAAATAAGCGCATGTGCACTAGCGGATACTTGAAGCGCTGCTCACTTCCGCTTTCAATATATTACAAGGCCGGGTCTCATTGCCACATAAGTCTCGTTTCTGCGAAGGAAGGCGTACGGCCAAGAAACCAAATTTAGCCTTGAGGATACCAATTACAATTAAACTATCGCTGTGCAATATGCCACACCACGCAGACACTTTCTTTAGTGTGATATCGCATGTTCCACACACACGATTGCTGTCGGAACAACGGCGCAAATACTAAACAACCAAAGCCGATGAAACGTTTAATTTGCTTCCCGACTACATTCGCTGTCCACACTAACCATGTCGACAGGTTTGTCCATCAAGCTCGACGATTCAATGAATCTTTTTTAAGCATCAAAGACCCACCTGATCAACTAGCTATCAAAAGTTAACATATAAGTTACCAATCAAGAATGCGCCTTCAAAGGCAATCGTGGATCTCGCTTCAATGTGGCTTCGAATATATCTACCATCACCTCAGTACCAATCAAGAATGCGCTTTCGAAGGCAATCGTGGATCTCGCAGCAATGTGGCTCCTAATATATCAAATTAGGCAACGCTAAACTGGTGCTCGTAAAATTCATTTCACCTCCCATCCTTCATTTGTGAATGAGCCTTTTGGTTGGTTAGTGGGATATCTCATAACTGCAGAAAAGGACGTTCTATTACCAACAAATGATTAAAGTACCATTTTGAAGTAAATATAAGCAGAGATACCCTATCTTTCAAGAAACAATTAAACCAAGCATAAAGGAGAGTTTCACCTCTCGCTAGTAGCATGCATTCGCAAAGGATCCCCCAGATTTCAGAAAGAGACAAAAAGTCGACATGAGATCCACTATACATTTTCACGTTTGGATTCATAATTTCTAGCAATGTTTTCGCATATAAAGCAGAAACGATCAAGATGCACTGCAAACTATAAGACGTCTCTATAAGAAAAACACTGAATGAAAGAAGCAACCTTAACAATGGTCTGAGTGAGCTGTTGCTGCTTCACGTTTCGATCGTCCACCTTAGAGACCACATCGTAATTGAAGAGACACGTAAAGCGCGTACTCTCTTCACGTTTCTTCTCGATGCTAACACTCGGAGGTACCAACGAGCAAATTGCCACCATTAGGATGTCCGCACCATCCGCTTCGATGAATCGCCACCACGAATGAGTCTCACCAACTCTTTAATGCAATCATCGCAATTCACAAACAATTATTTAACCCCCACATCAGGTCACCCTCCTTGAAAGCTGTTCCTTCCTACCACTAAAATAGTAAATAAGCATTGATATCTACATCGATGAATGAATTTCTGCCTACACATAGATTGTAGTCTACTTCAACATGTGTCGATTATCAAGAGGCATGCTTTGAAGGAAATTTCCATGAAATTGGCTTCGATGTGGAAATCTTTCGTCTCTATTTTAAATATTCAGAAGCAACAACAGTGAAAGAAATTCGCTTTTGTTATTCCTGTAGTAGTTATGAGATCTGAGTCTAGTGGTGAGTGGCCAATAGCTAAAAATGTTCTCAACAAAACTTGGAACGTATAAATGAGAAAATTTCAGGATCATGCGTCAAAAAAAGGCTTCTGCTTTGAAATAATCTCGACAGCTGTCTATTTAATTTTCCAAAACACTTCAATTTCGCTATTTGTTAGCATCTTTTGTTGCTTCTTTTAGCGCCTTCCCATATTTAAGGATAATTAATTATTTCAAGATGTTCCCAACGAGTCATCACGAATATACTGACGATCAAAGATTGAAACTTCTGCGATACTCAACAAATTTCATTCTCTCAACACCCCCTCGTTTCGACGGTGAATTGCTTTGCTCTCCAATATTTGGCATTAGCCAGCTACTGCATGCGCAGTTCGACAATATGAACGTCACAAAGAGAACGATGAATGTTAACTGTAAAACTTACTTCTTTCCAGCGGTCCACTGCTTGGGATCCTTTTTGGAAAATTCCACTCTGATAGCCTCACTCTAAACTCCTTTATTCAATTGTATTACCAATCGATATTAAGATGCCATAAGAGAAAATTTTTCAACCATAAGTCGAGAAAAAAATCAAAGAGTAATCTGGCAGCAATCACATCCCCCACTCAGCAAACTTCACTGATTCTGCAAGTTTGATCCTCAGGGCGTTTTCCATAACATGATTGCAAACAATAATACCTCTAAATAAAGCATTCTCCTTTTTAATTCGAAACGATGCATCTACATGAAAGCAGCTTATAAAACTATATCCAACGTCAATGGTAACATATTAGTTGCAGTATTGGGTAGTGATATTCTTCAAGGGCAGGATGCTCAAAGAGGCCCTCTTCGTTGCCTTCCGAACGAATTCAGGATTAGGGCGAGCGTTTGACACAGAAATATAACGCCGAACGAATGGAGTGCTGTGTGGCAAATGGTCACATCATCAATGCAGCACGAACGACGGAAGAATCCTGCAGCAAAATCCCCCCATGCAAATGGAGTCGTCCGATGAAGTGAAAACCGAAAGTAAGCGATGATGTGGACGAGAACTACGAGTGACGGAAGTATTTCTCGTCTAGATCGAGAAAGCCCTGATGATCAAACAAGAACTTCACCGCATGAGGTTTTTCGAGAATGCTGCAAGACCTTTGAGCAAGGCACTTCTTAGCGAGTTTAAAAAATGACAATTCAATAGGATTCTGACAGGCGCACAAGGTAAGTGAGGTCTAAAGGCTAATACCGAGTTCATCTCCCAAATTTCATTTCAGTGTAGGAATGATGCTTATACATGCACGACCTCAAACTCACTTACTGTCATATTTGGAGTGCTTTGGAAAGAAAAGGTGGTCCAAAGACGTTTAACTCACTTCCGTTCTGTGATGGGCTTCTCTTCACAAGAACCTTTGAGTCACCCTATGAAAGAGCCTCAGTAAAAACAACACAAGTATCGTGGTACACACAGCGACGACAAGCTAATCGACGTAATAAAGAGAAAGTCGGACCGTTGGGTTGGTTGTTTGTATGTCCTGCACAAGAACGTGTGGCCGTGTCCGATGAGCGTATACTGTCGTTGTGATGCACGAACATTCATCCCTCTAGAATTATTCAACACTGTAGTCCCCTTAATTTCTAGCTTTAATTATTCATCGTACCATAAAACTTTACATAAAATCAACAAACGAATCAGCCGTAACTGATCTTCGCGGACCATTAAAATGGTACATATCACTGAATATAAGGTCATCTACAAAGTCGCCAACACAAACGCTCTGTGATTTCATCCTACGCTCAACTGCTTTATTTTTCAATGACATACAATCTGAGCGCACCTACCAAAGCATAGCAATGAATTCTCTTGAAGACACCGGCGCCGAAATCGACAACCGAAGCGGACGACTGCGATGAATAATCAGTGAGACTTGTCGTTATAAGTGGGAAAAATGATGTCAATATAGATAGCACTCTTGACGATTCGCTACGAATACGTAATTCGCCATCACCTCCCACACCGAAGAACCTTTAAAAGAATCTCGGTGAAGAGTGAAAAACGGAGAGGCGAGCAGATAGACGATCTCATTCTAGAAAGCTCTTTCGAAACTCTCAACGCTAACGTCTCTTGAAAAATAGCCGTTCATGTGTTGAGACTGTCCAGCAAGTTGCCATAAAAGCAAAGTTTAATTCACAAAAAAACGAACCCGTTGCCAACAAAAATGAGATGAGCATTCGATGTGGAGATTTGCGCATTATCGCCGCGTATTTTCCATTGTTTCAGTCGATCTTCGATGCATATATGTGCTGATGAGAGCGTTGAAGAAGTGGAGAAGTACGAGATGAGAATATAGACGAGGAGAAGGAAGCATAACGCGGCGATGGCGACTCGTCGAGGAATCGACGCCTGACGAAGACGTTTCCGCAAATCTGCCACCTCTTCCCAACGCTCGCAATGCCCTCGTCGTAACGACGAAAACATCACTTACCCCTCCACCACAGTCATAAACACCTGTTAATGCGTATAGTCACACTGTACATTATTGACTAAACAAGCGATGAAAGCATTCCTGACAATTGCGCCGAAACGCTACGCATCTAACGATTATTTCCAACGCTATCTGTTATAAATGCATCTTAAATTTGAATACACTTGAGAAGAAATTTGTCGCATCGTCAATATACATGAGATCAAGTGACATGTGATGGTAAGTGTGCAATCCAGTGATGAGATATACTCACACAGGAAGCGACGAAAGAGAGAAACGAACGGCACATCGGGAGGGACTGGCAACGAAAATGGTCGGCAAGCAAACTTCAGCGGTAGAATCGAAATCTGTTTGATGCGAGAAACGGATTTTTAGCAGGAGAGATTTCGCCGGTGAGCGATCATTAAGTGAAAACCCTAGGGAAAAGTCTGCGGGAAAAAGGCGACCGATTGTCTCTTCCCACCTGAAGAATACTATTCAACGATGGGTAATTCCATAGAAAATCAGCAAAAAACAACTAACAAATGGTTGAAATGAGAGCAGCCGCATGGAGGTCACGAAAAATCGACTCCAGCCTCATCAATTTTGCTTTTCCAGTTCGAGCATCTCCTATCCACAAGTCGCACTTTAATAAGTCTAGAGGTTTAGATTTTTTGGAGGTGTCACTTTCGGGGAGTCCATGGCAAAAAATTCTATGATCGGACCCGCACAGGTAGACCCATAACGGCAAAATGTAACCACACCACATAACTAAGTCAGATAAGGCGATGAATATCCCCCTCCCAATGGAACTCTCCACCTCTACCCCCACGATCGCAAAAAAAAACTTCCACCGCCTTGATGCCCCTCAGTTTATAGCTTCGAAGGCTAAACATCACAAGCACGCAACATAAACGAACATAAGAAAGCCATAGCAAATTTCGAAACTATCGCTTGTGGTAATTAAGCAAGAAAGCGTAAATTGTTACCCCGAAAGGGAAAACTTCAAAATGGAACGATCCCACTCCCGGAATGAGAGCAACCTTCAGTGAGGGCATATCCCACCTCGGTGATAACATGCTCGCTTGTCTTTACGATGAGGTCTGGCCAATCTCCAAGAGAGAAGATAAACATTCACTTCAATTAACCTCCATCATTTAAATGTCCTCTCTCGGAATATTCTCAGCATCGACGATATTTTCGAGAAGAACATTGCACATGTGCGAATTTCTCAACTGCAAATTGTGAGCGACCGATTCGACGGCAATCGATCTCGAACCAAACAGCGAGTCCGCTGATACAATGACACCGTTTAGAGAGATCTCTGACCGGAATATACTCAGTACGTTCAACGATTTCTCGACCTCAGAGAATTTACGCATGAGAGGGATTTAATCGTCCCACAACGTTGAGATGCTTCAACTTCAACGACGATTGCAACATAGCTCTATGAATCACGCTTGATCATAGTGGTTTTTGATGGTGGAGACAATTGAGGGCAATATAAGAGAGATAAGAGGACGCAACGATCACCGACACATTCATGAATCCCGTTAAGAGTTCCACGAAACGTTTCTAAAGCATCGGGGCACATAATAGATTGGTTATTTCGAAGTAAAACAAGTGATCTCGGAGCAATAAGGAGACGACGACGAGGCGATTAGATTCGATGAGCGCCCTTCGAGCGAATGTTGATTATGTGCAGCATGGAGTGAGAGTGCTCCGGCCACCATTCTATGGTGCTTTATAGGAGAAATGTCACGTTATTCTTTACAGTTCCACAGTGTGTTTTAGAAAGAAAGCCTAAGAGTGGTTGTGGGAAGATAAAATGCAACAAAGTGCCCTCCCGTCTTCTGAATCGAAATTGCACCCGCAATGAGTCCACTTATTGAAAACTCCTCGAAAGCAATATAACGTATCATGTCGTTTAGTTGGATGCTCCACTGTGCCGCACACACATAATGTTTGTGTCAACATAAAAAATAAAGTAAGAGGAGAACGACGAGGAACTCAGTGCTTCCTCCTCTCTCGAACAAGATTCCACCCCATTTCTTCGAAATAAACCACTTGATCGAAGGCAGCAAATCCTCTCAATTCAAGCAAATACCGTTGAGAGACTCGAAACGGGCATATTTCTTCGTTGATTTCCATGAGTGATTATGCATTTGCGAGTGGCACTGAGAATGATGCTCATAGAAACCACCCTCGTAGAGATTCATCAAGAAGAGATATTGGGAAGGTGTTTTAATCTCTGAAGGATTTCTTCCTCCCAGAAAAGACGTGCAATGTGTTGGCCGATGGAGGAGGAATTGACCATGGCCTCTCCTAAGGTTTCTCCACATGAGGCCGATGCAGGAGGGATTGACCATAGCCTCCTAAGGTTTGTCCACATGACTATATCGAAAACTTGGATCAGCAGTGCTCTAAAGTGGACGCGCCTAACGCTTCCTCTCAAATTCTTCAAATTGATGTAAGCGCTTTTAATCCTTTATGTCCATCCTGTAAATATTTCAATACATAAATAAACCTTAGTTCATTTTTATCTGCTGTTTTCTTCAAAGAACAACCTTCCGAGACACAAAGCGAGCATTCGCAACGCATTCAAGAGCTTTTTCAGGCCTCAAGAGGGGTACTTGCCAGACGTGGATCAGAGTCAGGATATCTCTGGTGCCGACAATGTCGGGAGGAAGAGGAAGGAAGGGGAGGCGGAAGGGGGTGTTTGAGGATAAAGCTCTATGGATGCAACACACCACACTTTGCTTCACAGTATTCTGGACAACAATTTCAATGTGATCTCGTTCGCGACCTGGACATCACGTGAATTCCGGAGGAAGCGGATATGCTCGCGATGGCAGATCGAGTTTGGTGCGGCATTTCTCAAGTACAAGTGAGTATGTCGTGGCACTATGTGAGACGAAGAGAGTGTGATGCAGGTGGGCGCGACCTTGGCACATCAATTGGACTGTCAACCGGCCGAGAGACTGTCCCGCGCGCGTCACCACCCGCACGTCCCAACTGCCCCACTCGCAGTTGACGACAACCTCTCTCTGTTCGCACATCCTCTCACCACGAACGACCTGCTATTTGCTGCTCCAACTTTTGCAGCCGGTTGCTGCGAAGAGCAGCGTTGCGCATGAGCTGGCTGTCCTGTGCTGATCGCTACCTCATATCCTTACATTTGCACTGCATACAGGTGTGTTCCGTGCATGCTTACTGCACACAGGTATTTTTGGGCAGATGTGTTCGGACAGGTGTCACAAGTGTATGCATTATTCATACCTCAGCTAGCTGATATCGCCTTGTTCGTGTGCCAATTCGAAGAGAGTAGCTGTCATACAATACTGCACAATTGCCTTTCGAAACGTCAATATATACTTACTATGAGCACTTTGGTAACTTTCTCTATTAGAGTAAAAACGTGAGATGGCGCTGCAATCGATGACGCGATATATAAAAGGCGAATTCAGCGAGTGCAAATTTAGATAGCGAAAGTGAGGAGAAATGCTTTAGAACGGAGCAGCAGATCGCTGAAATTGGTCTTGATCGCCGCAGTAGCTTCCGCAACCAACAGGAGCGGTTCACATCGCATGCCATGAGCACCACTCCGATCACTCACTACTCTATGCCATAAAACATTCATTTCATTCCTCTATCGTCATTTCAACGTCATCGCCTATTCCACTGCCTTTATGGCACCTCTCTCAAACAATAGAGCTGCTCGATCCGTTGTTTGTTCAAAAAATCCCTCTTTTTAGCGTTTCATTTAATTAAAATCGCGCGGATCGTGCTTTCTTGATAGCGCGGATCGTGCTTTCTTGATAGCGCGGATCGTGCTTTCTTGCACGAGTTGGTGCAAATTATACAAAAATCACCTCAGATATGTTTTATGTCTTCATTTTTCACTCTCATCCATTCAGCGTTTATTATTTACTCGGAAATCTCGACTCACTCTTTGAGATTCTATTCAACGTTTTCGAATCACTTACTTGATCAGTAGTTGTCCGATTTCATTTTATGCAAAGCCATTTCGCTCTTGTCCCTCCCCGCCCAAAAACCGCTCTACAGCACTAGCAACCCTAATTCTCCGCCAATAAACGAATTTCTCGTCACATCGACATTTCCGAAAGACTCATTTTTGCTTAGTTATCGCCTCGGGGTGTTCGTGCGAGCAAGCAGAACATGTTTCATGTCGTGACTCTTCGATGGATGAGAGCCTGTTGCGCATCGCTCATCGACGATGTCTTCGCTCCTCTCATCTCATTGTTGCAATCTGCAATGAAATAGGCTCTTCTTTCGTTTCTTGTGCTATGTGACCGCATTGTCTCTGTTAATTTCACATTCTATGTTGTCGAAATCTAAGCGATACATTAATAGCTGTAGTGTCTGCGGAATGAGGCTGTCAATGAATGGCATAATGAGAAAGCGTTGAGGCGATTGATGAGTCGTTTAATTGCTGCTGTCCCCGTGCCGCAAAACGATATGCTATTATAGGACACTTGTGAGCCGCGATCGCTGTGATTACATTATACGTCTTTGTGCGAACGTCAAATATGCATGCAAATTGCTATACAAATTATTCTCGGTGAGTGTGTCCTTGGGGCGAATTGGTACCACTCGATTCTCAACGATTTTAGAATACTCCACCAACTGCCTAACCTTACTTACAAAGACATATTTAAACGCTTAGTGAAGCAATTCTACCCGAATGAGTAAATTAATAATGCTGTTGAAGGGATGGATGGTTGAGGAAAAGATGAGAACGAAAGAGCGGAAGAGAATTCGCATTCGGTAAGGTGGATAAATTACAGTTTCTATATTTTTGTTGCATGAAATCTGTTGGAGAAGCTAAACTTTCAGGAATATTCCGGATGGTGAATGTACGCGATGACGGATACAAGAGTTGAAGCATTGCCTTCTGAGGAATCGCTGCCATCGACAAGTGCTCACTTGCAAAGGGAGCCTGCAACGGCGACGCCATCACACAACGATGCAGCAGTCGGTATCGCACACGAAGAAAC
Source organism: Parascaris univalens (assembly GCA_037576465.1). Taxonomy (NCBI): domain Eukaryota; kingdom Metazoa; phylum Nematoda; class Chromadorea; order Rhabditida; family Ascarididae; genus Parascaris; species Parascaris univalens. The sequence continues at coordinate 44,754,169 of CM075173.1, read as the reverse complement.
AAGCCTCCCACCCGATTCAAATGCCTCGTCTAGTGAACATCGGCCAAACCATTCGTTCGGTTGGGTTCCAACTGAGGTTCGTATCTAACTTTTGCTTTGCTAACATTTTTTCCGCTTTTATAACCTAACCTTATAAAGAATTGTTTGTAAGTGATACTCATTGAATCACTCATAACAGACAGCCGTAACAATCGATCGCTTTGATAACTTAGCAGATTGCAAATATCTATCGCTCGTGTCAATTAATTGGATGGTATTTGCTCGCATATTATCGTTTCCTATAGAAATTTCCGATCGTTGTGAGGGATATTCATTCAAATTTCTCTCGATGATAGCGTTTTTCAATGTGATATTATTAACGAGGAATAAACTTCAATATAATAAACTTCAACTTAAATAGTTAGTTTATATGTGATTATTGCGTTCTAAATGAATCACATAGTTAAAAATGCTTAGAAGATCATTGATAGCAGCAGATTACAATTAATCCTTTAAGCCGGAAGTGAGATTTCTCAAGAGCGATAATGCTGAAATACTTCGGCGGAATTTGACTCAACGCTGAGCGTCGTCAACTTTGTTTGTTCTCTCCTAATTTCCATCCGTTCATATCGTTCATGCTACACATTCTTAGGTTATTTATTGCGGAAGTCAACAAAACATATCGAGAATAAACTGTGCAAAGGAGTGGTGCGTATAGATTCGCATTATGTTTAATTGAATGCTTTCTCTCTGTCTACTTGATCTGAAAATAAGGAACTGATAAGAGTGCCAAGTTATTTGTGATGCTGAATTACGGTTTGGTGACCGCGGTTCGTGTTGAAATGCTCTAAATCGTCATGAGAGATAAATTACATTTGTCATTGAAACTTTTTGTTCTCTTCGAGGAGAATCCATAGGGCATTTAACAAGTGAAAAAATCGAGTATGGACCATAGAAGGGCCGGGAGGCAAGGAAGTCAACGGCCTAGGAGGTCGCCTCGAAACAAAAACCTTTTTCAAGCATCTTGAATTTATCTCTTCTCATAATCAATGCAATTTTGTTTAGTTCGACGTGATCATTTCAGCACGGTTAATTGCATTAATCGTGCCATTCTTGCTGAATACTTATAGAAGGGTGGGGTATACCAGTTATGACTAGAAAATTAAATTGTAAGGGAATTGAGATTAAATTATGTGACTAGATACAAGCTGAGAGGGAAACTAATGATGTCGATGTGGAGAGAGGGGATTGCTGAGATCGATGTGGGAGAAGGGACACACGGATGGCAGTACTTCACACTGTGATAGCGTTGTGCTCAGATAAGGACATGTCCCAGTTTAGCGTGCTATTTTTATTGCTGAAGCTCAACCGTCTCATTGGTCGATCTATCATCTAGACACGACGGTGCCGGTTGCAGTGTTGGTTGCTGATGCCGGTTGTGAGCAGAGTGCAACTGCTTTTCTTCACGCGCTTAACGTTTCTTTCCAATGTTTTCAACTTGCTATACTTCTTCTCTACATCGATTTCACTGTGGTATTCACAACAGTTTTCAACCTTTTCTCCTCAGTTTTCTAGCTGCCTAGTCGTTCTCAGTAATAAAATATTCATTCCGCGGTTTCTTTGATAAAATTCTTCACGCAATTCCCCATGCATACAATTGCTGTGCTCATTGATAGCTGTAGTGTTTGTGTAGATAAATTGCACCCTCATGCAACCGGTTGTTCACTCTCTTAGATAATTTGGATCCGAATGGGGGTGATCAGTGTGTAATGTCGAAGCTGTTGGTCAATTGGGAACTGATTTCTGAAATGTTCTCTCAGTAAACTGCATTGGCAGTACTTCAAATACAGGTCGCAGCAGTGCTTTCAATTGAACCACGAAAATTGTTGTACTCAGGTTGTGGGCTATCGAGCATCACATGGAACATCCTTTGACCTCGTTGGCTATGCTGATCGCTTAATTGTACACCCAAATATCATCTGCCCGCGAAATCTTTTCTTTTTCTCTATTCGAAGGACTTTCTACCTGATCAGGCACAACTATCGTACTTCATTGAAGCCTCAAGAGTATAGTCCTCCACTCTTACAATCTACAGTGATAAACATTGATAGGTATGGATTTAGGGAAGGAACAATGATGTGTTATGCACAATTCAGCTGTCATGAAAGAGTGAGTGCCCTCAAATTTCCTTTCCTTCGACTGTCTCGAGCAAACAGTACTCGCAATGATAATGCCAAAACAAATATGTATCTGTGCATAAACACTTTTGCTATACGAAATGATGAAGCATCGAAGATATGCGTATTACTAATGAAGACTTAAGTTATTGGTTTTGAAGATGAGGCAGAAGGGACCGATGGAGGCGCTTTTAATGAATCCTACAGAAGTTGTGTGCAGACATGTGAATGGCTCTATCGGTGAGGAAGCAGCGTTGAACGTGGACGCCATCAGAGGGAATAACGTCGTTTTAGCCGAACAACTTGAACTGACAAATAGCCAACTGAACAGGTGTGCCTTCATTACATTTTGTGAATAAGGTGATATAACCTTATTTCCTCTCGCTATGCTCTTTTTTATCCGAGCATTTTAAATCATTTTGCAATGATTCCATGGATATGAAGTTCGTTGCCTAAAAACGTGCATAAATAAGCGATATATCTTTACTTTTTGAAAGCTTAAAATGCCTGAAGCATTTACTTCCGCGAATGCATTCTGAAAAGCAAATATTTCATATTGCTACCTCGTTATAATTCATCACACCCCATAGTTGACCTTCATTCTAAATAAGAGTCTGCCATTGCAGAAGACTTTTCTTCGCTTATACAAAAGTTTTCTTTGAAAAAGTAATGAATTATTCGCGAGTGAGGTACCAAATAATTCTTTAATTCCTTGATGGTGGTGTTGAGATGGGGTCATCTCTTCTTCGTCATTGAATGCGTTTTTTGAGTGGCGTTGTGAAAATTATTGCTGGAGGTTATATTTAAGCAATTCCGTTGTCCAAATAGAGAAAGATATAATACTCCCTCATTTTGATGTTCAACTGTTGCGTTGGTCGACTTCATAAGCTTCAACTTAAATGCAAAAGGATTTTTCGAAAGAAATATTCGTTGCTGTGAGGTAGTTGAATAAAACAGAGCGTTATGTGCTCGCATGGAGTTGCAAGAGGAGCTGAACAACCTGCGGCGTCAGCATGAGTGCACTCTGCGCGATTACGAGGAGACGATGATGGAAAGGAGCACAGTACTCGAGGAAAATAACCGACTCGCTGAGGAAAGAGACCGTCTAAAAGACAGTGTGAGGCATCTCTCCAATACGCTTCACAGCATGATCAATTCTAAGGTAAACTGTAATAACTTCTGCACTGCTCCATCCTTCTCGTTATGTCTTCGAATGACCGTGAATCTTATGGACTTTTGTTTGCTTGTCCAACAACACAATTTTTTATCCAGAGGGTCGTCCGTGAGCTGTGAAATTTGAATTTCCTCTAAGTATACTTAAGTGCTTACACAATTAAAACTATTATGAAAATCATTAGCCCATCCTGAATATCGGCTAGTGTGCTGATGAAAGTGCATGAATGGAACAAACTTCTTATTTTTCGATGATCGTGCGATAATTAGAGGCAGTTCACTTCATGTGCTAATCAATCGATCATACCTGTATTGCTAAAGAGATGTTCAAATGTCATCACTCAAATATGGACAATCTACATTTCATTTTATTGTTTTCATAGCACAGTGAAGAAAAAGTTCGGGGCTTATTAATGAAAAAAGAACATTGTTTATTTTCTATTGGGAACGTAGTGATAGCAGTTCTCGGAGAAAGACTGTGAATTGAGAACCGTTGATAGTGAATATCATTAATTGCACAGACTGCAGTGAAAATCGAGAAAAGGTGTCGTAACTTCCGATGATGAACGATGAGAAACTTATCGAATAAGTGACGAGTTGCTAATTGTTTTCTTTGCAGACCGAACATCAAATACAACAGTTACAGAGCAAACTCGAGCATACAAGGCGACTTTTACAGCGTAACACTTATATCTTTTCGTTTTTTGTACTGTAAAGGTTTGTCAGCGTTGATGGATGTGATGGAAAGTAGAACTCAGCGATTGAAATTCTCCATGCCGACGAGACAAATCATTTATCTTAAGTTTTTAACATAGAGAGTTCGTCGAAAATGAGTTACTATTGAATATCGACCACTAAACGCTGAAAATAGACGAATAAATGGAGAAATTCAGTAAATATGGAGGAGACGGCATGCGCTAACTCGAGACGTGAGGAGGCGCGTCAGGAGATGGGTCGAATGCGGCTTGTATGCGACGCACTCGAGAAGGAAAGGGATGAGGCACTCTTTCAGCTAAGCAATCTTGACGAACGTGATGAGGAACCAATGTTTGACGCTTGGGAGACGCATGCCATTCAAATCGCCCTTGTAAGTGCGCTCATTCGTTGCAGCTGTGTCTAATTCGATCCCGATCACTCGGTAGCGTTTTCTCTACTAACTTTCAAGAATATTACATTGATCCGGCAAGTGAAGGTCATATATGCCATTTATTGCCCATTTTGCCAACGTATGTGTGCGAATGCAGTCATCTCGCATTGGTAGATAGTGCACTTACATTGTACGATAAAATGGCACCATGTCAACGCGTGTGCATGAAGTACTCACTTCACCGGAATATCTCTTATGGACTTATTATGATTTCTAGTGACAGGTATCAAAGAACCACCAATTTGTGACACCACTCCTAATAGAAAATCATGGCCTATAACGAGGATCTCTGCTACAAAGTCGAACGAGTATTTAACATATTTTAGCCGTCACCAAGTACCAATTTGGGAGTGATGCTGGGAGGAGGTAAAGGAGACGACATGTTCTCTAGTGGAATGCCGATATTCGTTCGCGACCTTGTGCCCGGATGCCCTTTCGATGGTCATCTCAAGTACGCATAATTTGTTCCTTCTTGCTGTGTCCATACATTTTTGCTCGAATTCAGACGCCAGGGATATTTATCTTTGCCACACTTTGACGACTACTTTTGAAATGTGTTGGGTTGATGATTTATGCACCGGATGGCGATTCGTTCGACGCACCTGAGATAGTGGAGACTTAGTCGTCAGTGCTTAGGGTAAGTGGCGAAGAAATGAAGGAGTCGTAGCTTTACACCTTTTACTTCCATCGCAAAAAGGCACTTTTAGAACGCATTGCTTCGTTGATCGACGTTGTTCTGAGCTTGAAAGTGCTGAAACAAGCTCACTGAGCAAAGCAGTGCAAGCTTAAGAGGACGAATAGGTCCATCAATAAAAGTTTTTTAATGTTTGCATTGAATAACAGTAATTCACCTGACTCACCTGACAATCCGTCATTCGTCAAGGATGGACGCAGATCTGTCAGTTTTCTCTCTCTCATTCAAGTTTTTAACAGTTAAGGATTGCGGCAGTGACGTTCGGGTTGCGAGGTCTTTTTCGTGCCCTTACAACCGTGGGAATAACATTGATTAATATCCACCTAATTTTCAAACGCCATAGCAATAGTGAAAAACGAATAAGAAGTATCCAGCTTACAGTTATGGATGAATGTGGATATAGAGGAAAATATAATAACCCACCTCGAGACGTATTTATTACGGCCTTCCGTCACCATCTCCTATCAGTTCAATTGGAAAAACCGAGGTTTCGAAGTTTCAGACCTCTTGACTACATCCTCTACGTTAACGACATCGATGTGAGTTCAATGGATCAACGGTCGGTGGTGGATATCCTCAGCAATAGCTGCAATCTTAAAATGGTTAATTCAGCTCTTTGATCATCTCTCCCCTTCCCGTCTCATCCACTCGATTCCACTAACCAATATGTTTTTTTTGTTGCATCAAAGCAGTTAGCAAAGCGTGTAGCATTCGTTGTTATAGGTGGCCCATCTGCCACTTAAACAAACATTATCGTCAGATATGTGCATGTGAAAAAATTCTGATCCGTCTGATCAGTCGACACTGACTATTGCTCCTAATATATTTGAAGGGTCTTTTTGTGATAATTTGATTGAAAATGTCGGTGCTCATATATTTCAGTAGCAGAAATTTCCTTCAAAGTTATTACAATTACTCTACGGTATTCTAAGACGAAAAAATAACCCCACTTAGGAGGGTAAAAAATGAGAGATTGGCGTTCGTTCGATACTCATTGAATAAGAACCAATCTGCGAATGCAATAGAACACAACTGGAAGCATGATAGCTAATGTTTGTTGAGTATGTTGGAGAATATTTTTTACATTTTCCATCGTGCTCATTGCAGTGTATCTATCCTTTTTCGCTATCAGTTTGACGATACAGTCGTGTAAGAAACGCCTATCGTTTATCATCTCTAGGCGTTTTTACTCTGCAAGAGGAGTGACAAAAGTGACCCGTTAACCGAGGTTATGTTTCAATAATCTCCTCAATGTGCACAGCCGAAAGCATTAAAGAACCCTAAACGTATGCAATAAATTTCATCGAGATTATTTGGATGTCTCTTTCATAATTATTTATGTTGAGGTCGTAAAACGAAGAAGTGCGGGATGTCGGGTCACCGAATTCGCATTCAATGATATCACCGGTACGTTGAGATGTGAAAGCATTGTTGTTTGTAAATGAGTGCTCGTTTTAATTGGAAAAGTTGTAATAGTCGACTTCCTCAGCGAAATGCATCTCCATGTTTTTTCGCTTGACGAGCAGGTGTTGATGATGACTTCAGTGTCTTTATCGAATTTTTTCAAAATTCTCTTAGAAGTCTTCAGCGTTGTCTATATCCATTTTGAAAGCTTTCAACATTATGCGCCTCAATGATATAGCTGCAAATCACTAAAATCAGTGCTTTTCGCCTTATGAAGCCCATAATTGTTCGAGATTCGAAGTTTGCACAGAAAGTTGCTGCAAAATGAAAAACACAAATGAGAAAAGAATATCGGTGCAGATTTGGGAGCCGAATTCGAGGATGGCGTCTTTATCAGCAAAGTCGATGAGAACGGTTCTGGAGCGGAAAGCGGTCTCACTGCCGGTGCCCGCATCATTCACGTTAACGGCATTCCCGTTTACGATGTGATGCACACAAAAGCGCTTATTCACGGTTAGCATAGTTCTTTTTTTCATCTTTTAATGAAGACAGTTATACATGTTGATGTCATTCAACAAATTGCTCTGATTTCCACTTCTCTATCTTCTCGACGAGTTCAAATTCGAAGCAAAATGGTGCATAGCAAAAGTGTAAGTCTAGGTAGACACAACCAAGAGTGTGGGATGATCTATAGTGGCATTCAGGTTGATCAAATCTCATATAGCCATATAAATATTATCGGATTGTTGCCTCACGCCAGTGTGCCCGCAGATGCACGAATTTGTAGTGGAAAATTTATGTGAGCGGTCGGGTCTACTCAAATGTCTCAATGGTCACTGCTATTCGATTCTCTTTATCGAATGAAACCTTATGAAATGTTTTCCCGTTATATGGACGTTTCCAAATTCCACAAATTTCATCCGGTCTTTCAACCCAAAATGTTCTTATCTATCGGATGCATTCTTCAGCAACAATATTATTGTGGCTAATCTACCCAGCGAATGTTCGGCCCTTGCGGCTGTGTAGTGAACGATTTTCTCTGTTTCCGTTTGGTGAATTCTCATGTTGTGCGCCGATGGCACAAACATTTTGTGCTGATCGAACTCTAAAAACAGCAGTTATGATGCGCAAATGTTGATAGCGTTTGATAGTTTTGCCGACGAAGATTTAAGAACTCAGTGGGATGCGAAGCATGTTAATAGAAAGAATGCGTTATTTGCAGCGCGCAAGGAGAATATTGTGCTGGGCGTTATTCCAACAAGAGCGCATATCAGCCAACGTCAGACTAACAAACAAACAACTACCACCGTGCCTCACCAGAATAAACAACGCTCCAGATTCCTCAATAAGGTAAAATTAAAGTCATGGGTTCAGTTTAACATTTTCAGCGATGAAGAGCCCCAAGGTTTCCATTTTCTGTCAGCCCACCTGTTTTTGCTTTTCCCATTATATATGTTAGGTAAACCGTCTTTTAATATGGCAAAATATTTAAACTGGAGAACTAAGCAACCACAAGTATAAAAACCTTCGAGACTGACATCTTCAGGTGCACGACAAGCTATTCGGGCGATTTACAAACGAGAAAAGTCGCGCCATCATTGCCCATGCGAATCTAGATGCGTGTGCAGGAGAGTTAACGTCCTTCCGACATGGCTCGCTTCGGATTCCCTCTTCTCGGGTAAGTTCGATGAATAACGAACTTGTCCGCACTGGTTCATTAAGGACCACTTCTCACTCGAGCGATCAGCGCCACATCAACGAACAACTCGACAAGTTCCTTCATCGACAGTCTCAATCGTCAGTTCTTTGTTTCGTTATCAGCAGTGCTCTTTTATCGGTTTTTATAACAAATTATTTTGGAAAGATTGCATGATTCTTGCTGAAAGATGTAAACGATTGCTTTTTGATACGTCTTCATCGGAAGATGCCGCCTTCAAAGGCAAAAAAAAACCGCTCAGCATATAATAAGGAATAGAAGAGTCATCGTTCTCAACTAATTCTCATGTCCGATCACTGTTATCGCATGTTGCAAATACTTTATCAGCATTTCTTATGATTTAATAGCATATACGGTCAATCAGTCCTCCAGATTCATACAAATTCGTGATGAAACCATTGATATGAATGCAGCGTTTGTTGTTCAGACATGACGAGGACGGCTCGGTAAGGACTTGGCCGAAATCTCGAGAGCCACTTGCAACTGAAGATTCACAATCAAAGCGCAAAGCAGTCACACGACCTTCAGTTCTACCTGTATTCCCTTCAGCCAGGTGTGACGTTTCATTTTCACAAATAAAATATTTTTAGGATGAAATTTAGCGCACGAGAAGTTGAGCAACATCGAATTCGCTTTCACCGTACAGATTTTAAAGAGCACATTTGATGGTTTGAATGAAGAACTGTATAACTGAATATGCTTATCGAACGTTATCGAAAACCAGTAAACGATCATGATATCGGCCTTTTTGGTGGCCATGAGGTAAGATGCCGTTGTCTTTAATTATGGGCATTCATCAAAAGCATCCTAAGATTCTTGTGTACCAATTTCCAGTCTGTTCTCCGTCTCACACGACGACTCACCACACAGATTGAGGCTGATTGTTTGTACAGTGCAGTTTAAACACGCATAGTGCCACTGAGATTTTCAGCAGCTATCGGTCGGGAGTGAACGCACCCACAGTGGCACATTCGGATGTGGTAGCGCATTCTGCGCGTTATTCGATGCAGGGCACAACTCGTCCCACCAGTTGGTATCCGTCCACACCATTATCAGTCTGTGGCGCCTCGGCTCGTATCGTGACGTCAACAAATCTACTAACACAGCCTAAAGCTGTGGGTATAGCTCATGCTCAACGTGTCAGCACACGCAGCCCAGCCCTACCACAGCCACCACCCTATCCCGGGCCTCGCTCCAGTATCGACTCACTCAGTGTTGCCTCATCTAACTCTTATCCCTTGCCTCCGTCCTCCTCCACCTCCTACAACCGAAGCTTTTGTAAGTACCGAAGTTTAAGTTGTACCTTTTGAAATATACGACAAATCCGAATAACTTAGTATTCTTGAATAACAGCTTTGGGGAGAATTTGTTCAAATTTTTTTGGTGTTAGGGAGTACTAAATACTGTTTGGCTACGATGGTCGAACAAAGAGCAATGGGTGCTGTGGAAGATACCCATCACTGTGAATAAAAAATATTGAAACAATTAGTGAAGCCAACATTTTTTTATACTAAAGCGAATGTTATCTCCGCTTTCACGGCACTAATTTTTGAATCGCACCCTCATTCTTCTAGTTGCCCCACAGATGCAGTAATACTGGTGGAAGTCTTTCCGTCGTTTTAGAATCCAAATCAGAGGTCCTTTTTCTGGTGGCCACGAAAATAAAATGAGTGATGGGTTTTGCAGCTCCGAATGGTACAATTTTGAATGGTAGCGATTCGCAGCTTCTCGAGGAAGACGAAGATGTGCGTCGTGTTGTTGTGACTCGTGATAGTGGTGGTGGTTTTGGACTTGTGCTGGACAACGGCAATGGTGGTGTGATCATCTCTAACGTCTATGGATCAGCCAGAGGGCGTGTTCACGTCGGCGAACAGCTTCTTGATGTATATTTCAGTCCTTCACCTAATGTTCGCAAAACTCGCCGTTCATACTCGCATGGGGTACTTTCGAACTGAAAGGCTATGCAAAACTCATAAAGATAAATTGTTTTGTTGAGCTGATTGTATCCTGTCGCCGAACGTTTTGTGCGAGCGATGCAAGAGGAGTATTGATACCATTTTGATCTGAGATTCCAAAAAACCACTACGCTCGATGCTTATGAAGATGAGAGTATAACAGTGAAGTAAGAGCAAAGTATTCCCTTCGTAATAAGTCAAAGATGAAAGATCATTTTAAAGGTATGCGGGATAAATATGCGTTCGGCAGATAGGCTTGCGGCGACACGAGTATTGAAACAGTTCTGCGCGAGTCACGATGAAGTGACGCTCTTGGTGCGCAGAAGGAGCGAGACACCACGTTGGCTGCGGGTACCGAGACGAAGTATTCGTCTGTGCGGTGGTAACGCCATTGGAATCCTCGTCGAAATACCTGTCGGCGAACTCAATGTAAGTCATTTCATGAAAATTGTTAGTCACGAAATGTGAAAGTTCTTGTTGGGCTCTATATCCTTCATGGAACACTCAAGTACTTTTCAATAAAGCGTGAATTATAGAAATATTTCAATAATACCCGAGCAGCGAAACCTATCAGGCTGCTCATCTATCCAGAGCGTGGGAGAATCTGTGCATACATTTACAAGAATGCTATAAAGGTAGATTTAGCCGAATTTCCAGAAATATTTTTCATTTACAGTACAAGTAAGCTATACTATGGGCAAAGCTATACCACTATGTTTAAGATGGGGGAGAGGATTCTGGAAATTGACGGCAAAGATGTACGAGAAGCAACGTTGGAAGAGGCGACACGCGAACTGGAAAACGGTAGGAGCGAGATGGTTGATGTCGTGACTGAATATGATGGTGGAGAGAGACTGAAAAGACTGAAAAAGGGTGCCGACGGCGATAGTTTCTATATGCGTGTCAACATTGACAGGAACGGAGAGAACGGTGATGAGCTCGATATTAAAAAGGTGATTCTCCGCGTTGCAAGTGCAATAACGTTAGTGAAGGTGAACTTCTGGTGGGTTCCAACGGCAGCTCGAGGTTTCGTTAGTTGTAATTCTCACCCGTTAGCTGTTTGTTCCTATCTTATAGCTTATTGCCTCTGCTGCCGTTTATAACGAGTGTAGTGAATCATTGAGGTAGGAGTACATTTAGAGGTAACTTTATGAGAAGCTTTCCAGAACTAATTCTTCCACGTGTGAGAGTATTTTTCATTGCCGCGGGAACATCGATTAGGCTGACTGAAACAAAAGATGAACACAGCACGCCAATCGTGAAACACAGATCTTGCTCATTGTTCACTGACTTAAAATAGAATGCAACTATCTTTCGGTGGCAACAATTCTTGACTTACTAGCCTGAGGTTTCTAGAACAGTCACCTCACCACACACTACACTGAAATGAGTTTCCTAAGTGCAAATGTGACACAAGCATGCTGTCGATAAAGAGATCGAGTAGAGCACTAACTGCGGCCATTACGAACGTTGTTTTCTAGGGCGAGATAGTTTACGTGGACAACACATTGTTTATGGGTGTTAGTGGACGTTGGCGTGCGTGGCGCGTGGATCATGAAGGACGTCAACGCCAGTGTGGAATCATTCCTTCACAGTGGCGCATCGAAGAGGAAGAAACATCGCGACAGCGACGTGTCAAGGGGAGGATTGGTGAACCACGTGTTCAGCGTCATATCTACGAGCGCGTTGAGCGTGTCGCCTCATCGCAACGTCGACCTCTCGTCCTACTCTCGGCCTATGTTGCTCCCTTTATGCAGGCACTAATTGACGAGCATAGCGATAAGTAGGTTAACAAGTCCGGATTTTCATCTCTTTCACACATATTATATATGAAATCCACACTTCCACTACAATCGTTCACATGCATGTGCATTACCTCTTCAATTTTTATCGAATGCAGATGGTAATTATCAGAGAGGAAAACATTGTACTCACCGCAGTCGAAGGTGATAATTTTCGAAATATGATGATGCCATAAGGACTGAGGAGGCAAAGCGTTCACTTGGTCAAACCCTCACAGGTGGGCACATCTCTAGCGCACGTAAAAACATTGTTATATTTTTTGGAATTTGCATGATTTGATGGCAACTGCAAAAAGATGTGAGAAGTCAAAGTAGAGGGTGCATCTGCAGAGAGTTCTCATGCAGAAAGCTTTCAGATTCGCACAATGCGTCCCCGAATGTCGTGCCTTGAATGCGAGCGAAGGTGAACGAGTAACTGCGTCAGGCCAGTGGATCGAAGCAAGTCGTTTTCATTGCAGTTCACAACCATACAGAAATGAGTGTCAGGCAGTTTTCAAGAATGCTTTTTATGGAAGTGTGGTCAGTATTCCGTCTTCGAACTGTAATTGCCACGCATGATAAGCTCGAATTCCGAATGAAAGCCAATATTTATACAGCCACGTTCATCGGCCGCATATCTTTAGCCACTGCTCCTGGAAACGCTCGGTCCCTCTTCTCTTAGCAGCTTCGTTGTCAGTAGTGTCGAAGCCGTTGACATCGTCAGTGCTAAATCTTTTGGAGTTTTCGTGGAGACCTCATCTCCTCCAGTTGTTGATGAAGTCTTTCAAACACATAGGAATAAAGAGTAAAAATGCAATTGCAGGTACGAAGACGCGAGGAGCTTTTTGAAGTGATATCTGTTAGCGCTCTACAACACATGATTGCACAGGGTTACCACTGTGTGCTCGACGTCACTCCTCATGCGATTGTGCGTCTCCACAGTCTACGCATTTATCCAATCGTGATCCGCATTAAATTCAAGTCAGCCAAGCAGGTCTCCTCTTACACATCGAGCCCTTACTTTCATTCACCTCAACCGTCGAGATCGAAAGAGAAAGTACTCAATAAAATCCCACGAATACTTTAGTAACCGATAAGTATCAAGAACATTATCGTGATTGTTCTTATCGTTTACGCTTATTTATTCGATATTCAAATTGCAGTTGAAAGAACTGGCTGAAGAGAGCGGAAACGAACGCGTAAGCAGTAAAGCGGCAAGAGAGATGCTTGAGAGGGCAGATGCAATAGATCTGCAGTTGGATGCACTCGAATGCGCTGTCAGCACGATAGGTGTGGGCACACATCGCGCTCGCAACGCTGTCAAGTATATGTGCCAGCAGATTGTCGCCATTGTTGAACACGAACAAAAACGAACCGTGTGGGCTCCTGCCATTAAACAGTCAACGAACAACCCCATCTTCAGCTCATAAACATCCAGCACTCCACCGATCCATCCGCTGATTCTTCCGTGGGCTCCGTTGGACGGGTGGCTCACCTGTTCGCTCGTTCAATGGATTAGGTTGTACTGGAAGAACATTAAGCAAGTGAATGACAGTTAGCATTCGTTTCGTTATACAACTGACTGTTTTAACGTCGAAGCATTTTATTCAGCGGCGAGTATTTGAAAAAATAGTGATGTCACCGAGGTCATGACGAGTATCGAGTTGTTAATTGAGGTGCCGTACAGTGTCCGTCATCGGAGATATCTGCAGAAGTTGCTAATTTTGTTTTCGAATGCACTAAGGCTCATTTATTGCGTTCAGTTCTTGCAGTCTCTCATTAGCTACAACTCTAACTCATAGTTCTAACATTAAACGACCTCTGATATTAGTAAACGCTGTAAAGATTCTCAAAAAGCTTCCCCAAATGAGCACAACCGAAACATCCGACCGGCCGATACTATGAACCTTCCTTCACGCTACGGCATCTACAACCTGGCGATTGGCGATTCGGTGTATTGATATCTTTTCGATCTTATTGATCAATGTGATTCTTTTAAGTGCACTTAATATTCGATTTTGCTCGTGTGATAATTTGCGCTAATTAATTATTATAGTCACAATGACATAATGAACCAATAAGAATGTTTCATATATTCATTTTTCTTCGCGGTAAGCGAAACTTCAAAATCTGCGATTGAGCTAAGCTAAGCAGTGATCTCCGTGGAATACGGAAATATCGGTGGGATAGAGGAGATGGCTTCCCATCTGTTTTACTGGACCCAACTTCAGTGGCCCTAGGCGAGTGGGCGCTAATTTTCGCAGTTTACGAAACGTTCGGATGACATTGCAAGATACTTAGCTCGTGCATGGTTCGATGTTGTTTTGTTGTCAGTGTGCATGCAAGATTTGTATTGCGGACAAACGTTGGGGAAGTCGCACAAAGTATTTAGCCGGAGATGAACTTTCACAGCTCCCCTCTATAATGCCATTCAGAGTCTTAGAAATCAAAAATCACCACTTTCGACAGCGGAGCACTGCGCTGGGTATTATCCATCAACGATAACCCAACAGTCACAGTTTCGAAGGCCATCGAGCGAGATTCAGGCTCCCATGAACGGAATTCAAAATTCGAATCGGTCAGCATTTGTGATGACCGAAATTTGGAGCTTTTAGAGAAGCGGTCTCTCAAAATTTCTTTTGGAAACTGGTAGGGTTAATTCCAACTTTACTCTCCTCCTAGTTTCAATTCGAATTTCTCTTTGCCTTAACTTTAGCTTTTCGTACGTCCCACTATTATGAATACACGCAAAAGGCCAGCGATAATTTCAAAGTTAGAGCAAAAAATTTCCCAACAACTTTCCACTCTCTGAAGAAACCATTCGTAGAATTTTTCACGGGTTCCCTCAAACTTCATTGAACATATGCATGTATAGCGGAAGATACAGTGATAAGAATAGAAATGAAAGGAAAAAAAGATAAGGGTAAAGCCTAACGGTGATATGAGCATTTCCCAGACATGTATTCGATCGGCACCTTTGTGGCACCAAGCATTGAACTGTTCGCTGTATGCAAGATAGGAATATTGTCGTTAATTTGTATGAAGCCACTTCGTTCATATGTCCCACCTCTGTGATTAATGCTTCATTCATAGTCATTCGTTGTGCACGTGGATAAACTGCTATCCTCAAATTGAGTGCATTCCACACAAAAGTACGGATATTTTTGTTATTTACTGCTAATCCTTATCAAAGCTCTATATCATCAATGCATAATTTAGTCTCTCAAAGATTTGTCGGTTTACCTCTTCAATCAACGAATTCTTCGTTTCTTCCCGTATCTCGCATAATTTAGTCTCGCAAAGACTTGTCGATTTACCTCTCCAATCAACGAATTCTTCGTTTCTTCCCGTATCTCGCATAATTTAGTCTCGCAAAGACTTGTCGGTTTACCTCTCCAATCAACGAATTCTTCGTTTCTTCCCGTATCTATGAGGCGATCGCCTCTAACAAACTATTTATTCGACATTTTCATCCCTTTATTTTGATAATAAACATCGTAATCTCGCTATCACAATAGTAAATTTGCTGTCAACGTAGAGGCTAAGAATATTGAAAATACGCTATAAGAGTGGACACAAGAGGGCAAATATCATGGCACCGCTGCTTAAAAATAAAGAAATAAACTTGCAAAACATATCGAAATCGAAGAATTTTTCCCACTTATCAAATTAGGCGACAACGAACGGTTAGTAAGAAATGAACAATATGCAATTTCTAGCGGTTGTGTGGAGTCGACATAGTGGCGACTCATCGAATAAAAGAATCTTCTTTAGCTACGATCAGTATCTTTTTTTATGAGACACTGAGGTAAGCCGTGAATTAGAGCAAATGGAGGGGAATAAGCAATGGAAAGAGTGATCCCGCAGTGATCCTCAGGTCGCGCAAATTTGTCATCACTATATTCCCCGTTTACACAATCGATCATCGTCGATAGATTTCCAGTTCTACTTATCTATGGGACTAAAGCGACCAAGAAGTTGAGTAGGAAGCAAAAATTAACCACTCTCACAGAGGACATTTCGATTCTTTGTTGACTCTTTCCACATAAGTGATGAATTCGGAAAATGTTTTACGAATCGTGACCACGAAAATATCAAAGAATAAAATATCAATAAATCTATATATATATACATATATACATATATATATATATATATATATATATATATATATATATATATATATATATAGAAAAGGAGAATATAAAGATAACCGAGGCAATCGCACAAGAAATACTAGAAAAACTCGAATGGGCACGGATATAACAGTTGAGGGACATATGAACAGCATAAAGGACCGACTTCGCATAAACAAAGTAATACTAAATCTAAAAATGCCCAAGCAACCTTTGCAGTATTCTTCTTTTACGGAATCTTTTTTCTTCGAAATCATCGCCCATCCGCCCAGATGAAAGTTTCGAGCATAGGAGCAACACAGGATCGAAACAAATATTCGTCTTCGAGCACTATCTTATAGGTAAAAAATTGCCGATAAATTACCCATCCATTCAACACTATTGCCAGGTCATTGAGAGCATATTTGAAAGAAGCAGTGCTAAGTCGACGCCGACCACAAAGCCGAGTGATCCACAGCTGAGGTAGCCGATACCCGCACCGATCACACATGTGCGGTCGAGCGAGAGTTGTTTCGCATCGAACCTTTACTTTCATATATTAATCAATCTCTTAATGCGCACATCTGCTCCACATCAATAAAAACTTCACGAATTCAGAAGACATCAAGTGATGAGTATCTGTTTGACGTAATGTCTACGTGGAATCGACTGCAAAAGAACATTAAAAATTTGCACAGAGAAACGCAAAATAACTCAACAAATGCGTCAGATAAGCACCAAGCAAAGATGTATCGAGGAGTTCACTTGTAAGGGCGTTTTTAATTCTTCCTAATGCTTCCTACTTTCACGGCTCATAGTCGCTATAGAGAAGCAATTTTCAGAAGAAAATTTCTAAATAACTTACCCGAGTTTCACTTCTTATGTAATTATATTCAACAATGAAAAATGATACCTTAGGCGATAGCAACGATCATATAGTTGCAGTGAGCTCATATTGCGCATAGACAAATATGCAACGATAGGCCCCAACGCTGCACCGATCAACGCACCACTAACTCCACCCTCTGCGAAGGTACGCTTCAATGAGGCTGCATCTTCACCAGAAATACGACGCTTCCTGTCACGTATCAGAAATGCCAACGGACTCAAGAGACAGCCGAGAACGGTGCCCGTCTGCACACAACGTATCGTCACATGGATGCAAAATTCAGCACCAGGTCGAGGCATCTTCAGAAGCTCAAATTCAGTTTGTCTGAATCCGAGGAAGTTCTTCAGCCAATATGTACTCATGCTACAAAACGCCTTGATGTAGATCAG
Source organism: Parascaris univalens (assembly GCA_037576465.1). Taxonomy (NCBI): domain Eukaryota; kingdom Metazoa; phylum Nematoda; class Chromadorea; order Rhabditida; family Ascarididae; genus Parascaris; species Parascaris univalens. Next base: position 44,736,749 of record CM075173.1, on the reverse strand, counting down.
GTTGAATCGAAACACATAAAAACATCGGCGGGGAAAAACCACGGATAGGAAATCAAACGTCCACTTAAGGCAACATGATTCTACTTCATTCCACTACAAATGATTTTCATTCGTTCAATCCTTACAATAGCTAAATGTATATCTGTTTATTGTGAAACGCTTATTGAGAAAACCTTCTTCTAAACTAGCAATGATCATGCAAATAGTGATCGAACACAGTGAACCAAATGCTGTATAACATCACTCTGGATGATGGACGATGGTGTAGGACATTAGGCAAAAGTGTCTCAAATTATGCTTTTAATAAACGCATCAAGCATCGAGTTTACTGTTATGGAATATTTATCACATCATTGTTACAGCCACTGTGCTACGCGATACCCCTGTCCCACGACTTTTATCTCTATGGATTTCTTTTCTTCCAGTTCCAGCCTCGAAAACCTCATCCCCTTCCAGAAATCCTCTCGATTCTTTTCGTCGTGATTGGGGTTCTTACGCCCATAAACTGCTTTCCAGCTGGGTTCTTCCTCTCCTCTGCTGGACCCAAAATCCTCCTCTCATACCATGACTGCTTTGATTTGTTTGATTTGCACTGTTTTTATAAAAAGATGGAGTTATCAGTGAGCGGCAAAGAGATACAATGAAAATATAGGAGAAGGACAATTCCTCATCGATGAAGCAGTTCAATCCGCAACAAAGAGGACCTATAAGTGCTGCAAGAAAAGACCATTCATTTCATAAAACATCAAATCACATACGACCGCTTTCTTATCGATAGAAATATGAATAATCAAAACGATTCCATCCACCAAAAGAAATATTCAACCGACAGCTTTAAAATATACAAAAACCCGCATTCTATCCTTTTATTTCCTCTTCCGCTAGTCAAGAAGGCGTTCAGCGATATTTCTGAACATGACGGCGAATTCAAATGAATCGATCGCCAACCAAAACGGTTCGAGAGATCAGTGAAGAGATCAGCATTGCCATATTCTCATATCACAGTATTTCGCCAACACTATATAAGCGATCAGTGAAGTTGTTGACGAGATGAGACATCTGCTGAGCTGTCTTACTAGAATTTAATCTGCAGTTGTAAATGGAACAATGTTATTGATGAAACGGACTGTGGACGCATTTCGGTACTAAAATCTATGGGGAACAATCGTACTTAGTACGAAGTGAATATACTCCTCCATGAGTTAAGTAACGTAGAGTACTCAATGCAGCTATTTTCCAAGGAAGCCGATCAATAGCCCACTTTAAAAAATCGATTACTGCAATAAAGTGATCTGGTCACTGCTTTGCTCCTTAAAGAGATGACTTTTACTCGTGACAGCATCGTTGCTGGAAGGTCAAGACAATGATATAGATGTCCCTATGCGTATATCTACACCACACCTATAAGAGAGAATAGAAAAAACAGCATTAAGAATCCCTACAACGAAATGTGCATAAAATACATTAGCAAAGTGAAGATAGCCATGTTCTCGGATGAAGCGGCGAATCCCCCTTCGTAAGAACCACATCCTCTTGAGGGAGTACAGTCATGCAGATCATCTCACTTCCCGTCCCACCTCTTCCTTCCGGCCATTAATGATTATAAGCGTTGCAATAAGTGTACAACTGAACGAGTGCCATTGCACAGCATCGCGATATTGGCGGCGTTCTACAAGTAGTCTCGGTCGCGGTTGGAAATTACCGCTGAAGCTTCTTTATAAGATCCGGAGCAAAGGGATTGAAATTCTATTTATTCTCATTCCGCAATATATTACAAAAATAAGATGTCTCAACGGTTCAATTGATGCAACACAATTTCCGTTTATTCATACAGCACTCGTGACACGTAAACACAATCGCACACCACACACTCACTTCACCAGCTTCCCACCATAACCGTTATCCATGCGAGCCATTCTCCATTAACGCATCATATCATCAGAATCTGTTTACCCAGAGCTAGAATAAATCTTTCTCTGATGCTATCATCTTTACTTAGCCACCATGGGGTCTAATTCCCTCATTCAAGGTCCAACCAGATCAATCAAAGAGGTAAAACGGTCTGATATCTCGACTGCAAACGCCACGAACACCCGGAATGGAACTAGGAGATTACTCCAAGCAGTTATTTATGGGATGGTTACGGAGGCTGTAATGGAAAATGAAAATAAATTTCATACTCTCCTTGCTCATTCCATCCAAAAATATCAACTGCGTTTACTTATAGTGGACGGATATCGTTGAGCAAGAAAAGTTCAGATTCTCGAAAGGATATACATAAGCACTTAAAACGGCCGACAGGAAATTCTGACTAAAACGCCATCAACTGAAACAGAAGAACATCGTACACAAATAAGTAGTTGGATTTTCAAGAATATGAGAACGCCCGCATACCACCTCTTCGTTTTCTCCGCAGTAACAATTCTGAATGTCCTCCTTCGTCGAACGGCGGCACGGAGCAAAACAGCAAGAGTCTAGTTATTTTTCGCCTTCCTCGTGTGTTCCTTCTCCTCTTTGGTGGCGAAGAATGTTTTCCTATCGGCCGGCTCAATTTCATTATCAATCGCAAACTTCACTAGTGGACGCTTCATCGCATATGCATCCTCACCGTCAGCATAATACTTCGGCTCCCGATCCCAAATCTCGAACTTCAATGTATTCTGAAATATTTTCGTCAGATTCTATAAAACTGCCCTCGGTTGAATTCACACCACTGAGATATCCCCATAGCAGCATGTGAGCCAAGCAGAGCAGTTTATGTGAACTTCGTGCAATAAACAACCGTAAGGTGGAATAGAAGCATGTCCTGACACGCCATCACACATCAATGTCCTGTTGTCCTCCGAAGTACTCAGGAAAACGGTGGTTTCTGGAAAGTGGGGAAATTCATTACCATAAAAACGGCGATGGAAGCGAGAAGGATATTACTTTTATAAAAAGAATACAGCCACCTCAAATAGAAGACAACTCACCTGGTAAAGATTAAGCGCAGCTCTATTTGAAACACGAACGTGTAAAGAGACATATTTGGCGTTGAAGGTTTCAATCATTGCACGGGCCGTCTGATCCATGAGCTTCTGCGCGAGACCGAGCCGTCGATAGGAGCGTTTCACGGCTAACGAGGTGATATGCCCATGAGGATCGTCGTCTGCTTCCTCCTCCATTTTTGCTAAGACGTAACCGACTATATTACCCTGAAATATACGTTCCCGTTTCGTTTCTTTCGCATCATTTTTTTTTTTTCAGCTAAATATACTCCAATATATTCAACGTAAATATATTCAACGAAAGCTTTTCCGTCATCCGTTCGAAAAGATAAACTATAGTTACTTATAGTGAATTTCTGTTACGTTCACTTAGCACTAAGTTCGATTTCCGTCTCTAAGAAAGTGGACCGAACTTCGTACAAGAGAACGTTATGTTGTTTAGAGGGAATTATAGAGATCTACAACCCCCATATTCTAATTTCTTCTCAAGATAATACAGAAATATTAGTACCAATTAATCCTTCGTATCGATAAATATGTGTGGAATTATTTCTACAAGCAAATACGATCTGCAAAGAAGTTGAGACGGAAACGTCGTCTAAACATATAAAAAACTACAATCGTTTATTGCCTACTTCAGTTAGTTGAGTAGCATTTCCGTTAGCGTGGCGAATGATACTCTCCATTTCCCGGAGTTAACATTCATAGATTTAGCTCCTGCTCACGTTCCTTCCCTCTCCATCTCCTCTCTCATAATTTGAGATTATTTGAATTAGTCGAAAGAACAATGGAGAAGAGATTAACCTGCAACGACGAACATGAACGGGAGCAAATCACCTGCATAGGTTAGCACAACCGAATGGGAAGACCGGTCTGTCGATGCTTTGCTTCACTCAACTCTATCACAGAAAGTGTCACATCATATCGCTTTATGAAAGAACGATATACCTTGTCATCCTCTGCCACATAGGAGAGTTGAGGCCACGATAGTGCATGATAGAAATAGTACTTCATCTGGTAGTTTTCAGGCAAGCATAGCAGATTACAATGCTGCGTGTTCAGGAGGTCACTAGCACGTGCTACGCGAATGTTCATCATCGACCGGCCACCCGAAGTGCGACCACCACCTGCAACTACCTTCGATGCAAATATACACAATCCATAATTTAGTTGTGGCCAATGACAATGGAAATGGAAAAATATTCGAGCATAGAAAATATTCCAATATTTATCTACAGTCGGCAATAATGAGTATGAGTGCATTATATAACAAAAGCACTATCTTCAGGAATAATGTTCGTGACGAAATGTGCTCAAGCATGAAGAGCAAGCATGAAATCGGGCTCCGGAGCAGATTCGGTCTCCATCTCAGTTGCAGTCTCGACCGGGATTTATTACGAGTCGATAGAAATATGCCTTGTAATAATGAGATCGGAACAAGAGTTGATTCAAATAACACATACGTAAATGAGATGAGATCAACAATGAGGCAACTAATTCTTCTATTGCTTACGATCAATAGTTCCACAAAAATGTTCAACTAACTGTACATCAATTGCTTCAACAAACGGGTTAATTTCTTCTCAGAAAGTAGAGCGATATGATACTTCAGAAGTGGGCATAGCGAGCATCTTCTTTCATCGACGACGCTGCACCATTGAGCTTCAAGATGCTCAGAAAGGCGCACGAGACTATAGAAAGGGAATCGGAATTTCCCCCTACACGGAATAGCCATACACTTTCCCACACCCACCGCCAATGGTCCAGACCAAGCCTGCTCAATTTAGCGTCACATGTTGTCCTATTTCATATTTGGAGCATGTAGTCGCTGATTGGCTGCGTTATGAATTTGCTTGACGCGGCTGGTGGAGAGGGACTAGCAACATCCAACTGCCGGTGCAGCAGCAAGCCCGCTTTCTGGCTTCTTCGTTTACCTCACATTTGAGTTCTCTACTAGTTCTAACGAGGCCCGACCTCCCTCACCTTGAGTTCTCTACTAGTTCTAACGAAGCCCGACCTCCCTCACCGAAGCAGACCCCTTAAACTTCTTCGAACCATTCCTCCTCCCCAACATTCACAAACCTCAGGTGTATCCACACACAACTTTCTGACTCCTACGAGAGCAATACCATAGCGTCCATAGAGTCGCCGTTTGCACCCGATAGTGAAGCACAACATGGGGCAGCACTATTGCAGCACAATATCATTCCTTCCGAGAAGAGGGTACAATTGGAGATGTGCAATGATCGTTTCTCCTCGCACATACCCACTCGATCTCCTTAAAAGCCCTCAGGGGGAATGTTTCGTTGAGACAATTAGGAGGTGTTGACGACGAGAATATTTGCACTCTGAATCCCGCAACGAAGTGCCTCCGTCGCGAAGCATTTACGGTAAATAATGACGACGGGATTCGCGAGTATTCGATTCGTCAATGATGATGTGTCTTTGGCGGTGATCATAGTTCGTGCTGTGTTGGGTGGTTGCTTCGTCGAAGAGGTTAACGTTTGGGTGTTCTTGAGCTGCAGCTCTTTCTCAGTATCCATTCAGCAACCTCAGGTACGAGGCGTGACATCGAGAGTGGTGTTCTCATTTGACTGGCTATTGCAATCGAGAGCGGCGGTATTGTCGTTTAGGTGGTGCGGTTGTTGCTCGAATGCTCAAAATATTTGCTACCAAAGGAATAACCACGAATCCTGAAATTGAAGGTGTCTCCTGAAGCCAGGAAAAGGTTGCCCGTTCTAGAGCAGATACCCTCTCCCAATTGAAATGTTCTCTGTGTGCATCAAAATTACCCGCAAAGGTTCCTCAAAAATGATCTATGATACCATGTTCAATTTGAGCGTATAGAATACTGACGACGTTGAAGAGGTTGTGTTTATATTTTGTCAAATCCATCGGCAAACCGATCTTCTCGCATATCTGCCAAGGGCTGCCAAATAATTTCAGCTTCTCCTCGGAAATTTTTGGGTCAGCTGGGAATTCTGTCAGCTTTGATTTTCCAGGATGAAAAGTGAACTTTGCGAGTAGAGAATGAGGAAGAAGCTCGAGGTCAAGGCGTGAGAATCGTTAGTTCGCGTCTAACAGTGTGGTTCCTTGTGTTGCATTTTCTTTTCTTGCTTTCATTGCTTCGAGCTCAAGTTTATCCTCAGAACAACGTTAGTTTGACGGTGTTGCTTCCGTCCGTTCAGTCAACTTGTGTCGACTAATCATGAGTTGACCTCTTTTTTCAGCTAAATAATGAAGGTGCACTTAATAATTTATCTTTTGCCTTATGTGGTGAACGCGGGTCGGCAAGATACGTGTGAAGGTGAGCGATGTTTTCCACCCTTTTTTTACCTTAGATGATGATAGGAGCTAAAGAACGCTGCCACATTGTTCTTTTATCTTCGTTGAATTTTCTTCTATGGGAGCTAATTGGCCTCTTATTTGATAGTTATTCCTCTGAGGTTCCCGTATAATAACTAGTCAGGGGCATATGCGGCTTATTTCTTCCAGGTACAGCTCGTCGACCGAAGATTACTTCCTTTCGAAGGGAAAGGCCTAAGGCGTTGTAGACGTTTTCCGCTTGTCTGCATAAAGAATTTCATATTTATTTCATTAAAAAGTGAGTGATTTGTTTCATGAGGTATTGATAATAATGGAGAAAGCGAAGCAGTATAACACTGGAGTGGAGGTGTTTCTTTGTTCATGTCCGCTCATTTAAGTGAAGTGGAATAAACCAGAATAAACCGGAAAACCGGAATAAGCCAGAATAATCCGGAATAAACCAGATTAAATCAGAATAAACCGGAATAAACCAAAATAAACCAGAGGACAAAGGACGCACATTTTTTTGATTATGACGGTAACGGTGTTAATGAAAGGAAATAGTCTGTAACTGTAACACTTATAGTATGTATAAAAGTGTTGACCGATGCAATGGCGAATGTACCGGCCGAGGATCGATCGAACGCCGACAAAATTGCCGAAGCGATCCGCGAACACTGTGGAAGCCTTAAAACTAAAGAACACAAATTGGTTAGTGCCTCTTAGTTATTACTATTGTCGACATTTTGCCTAGACCTTTCTCATGTATGCTTTTGAAGCGATCAAAGAGTGATGGATAAAGTTTGCATTGAAAGGCACTTGAGCGTACGCTCATATCGGAAACTGTTATTTGACGTTATGCACTTACATATATACATACATTTATGTAATATTCATATACAAATTTATACATATATATATATATATATATATATATATATATATATATGTATACTGCGGAATGAGAATTTTCCTCGGTTTACATCGTTATGGCGACATTTATTGTGAGGTAACCGCCAACTGCCGAGTTCTCATACCATCTTCCATTCACTTCCAAATCGATGTTTTGCCTATGTATTCGGTGCGTTTTGCAACTAGACAACTTTTTGCTGTGAGAATTCCCTCAAATTCATTACTGCGATCTGAGTAGTTAGTTTCATCGTTGAAAGTTTAAGCTTCGATTATGTTAAGTAAAAGGTCGGGAGTAGACGAATTGCGGAAACTCTCGGAAATCTATGGCCATTGTTTTCGGTCCAGAGGGCATCTAATTGGTCTGACAAGTTCTCGTGACACCTGTGTTTTGCCTCTCTGCCACAGCCGTTTCAAAAAGCCATTTAGCTGCATTTAACTGGCTCGAATTTCAGTGTTTTTACATAGGAGCATTACCGGAGTCCGCGACATCTATAATGAATGAGGTGAGCAAGCCGCTTTCGTGGTCGATGCCTCCAGAAAAGGTATGCGAAAAATTGAGGACAAAGGACGCACAGATCTGCGAGCTAAAATTTGGTCAGTGATACAGCTATTTCACATTCATTAAGAATCTGTATGCCTACGAAGGATTATTGGCCGGTAGGTTTCAGTGCAACAAATAGCTTTCTAGTCACTATGCAAGTTGAGGTCTTCATTTCAGGTTCTATAAGGGATGGGCGGATATAAGGTGAGCGGAAAAGAATATTGTTAGCGAAGGGGTGGGAAAGTCAAGGCTCCGACCGGCAGCAAGACGCGAGGTGGAGGAAGGAAAGGGAGTCCATCTTTTTAGCTCCTCAGCTCCAACCGCGCTAATTTTCTCTCATCAGCATAGTGCTAATAAGATAAACAGTTATACTTCAGTATTGCTTCTTCAATGTATAATGTTGTTCGGCAGTAATTCAGTTATGTCTCGTCAATGCAGTTGCAATGGATGGTGGATATAGCATCGAAGTGCAGTCTGTTGAAACGCTATAAGAGGATCGTTTCGTTCTAGTGGCTGGCTGAGTATATGTGCATCATTGAAACTGCGTAATGTTGCACATGAAGCGTTCCTTGAAGTCTGAAGAAGGGCGGAGAATGCGGATTCTATCAGTCTAGAGAATATTTCACAGATATTATTTCAAATTGAATATTATTACATTCGGTTTTAGTGGCTTATTTATTGATCATTGGCATTTATAGATAAGTCGATTGACTGGAAAACGGTTGATGTTAAGAAGTTGCGCGTGAAAGAACTCAAGAAAATCCTCGAAGATTGGGGAGAGGTCGGTTGATTATTCTTTTTTTTTGTTTTTTTTTTGTTTGTTTTGTTTCTTTCCTTCGTTTCTCTGAGTGAATAGGTGCTACAAGGTTATATGGCATGGTTCGATGATATATGATCTCATTGGGGAAATATCACTGCCATATTTCAAGAGTAATCAGAGAGTATTCTCCATTTGCCATTATTTTTTGCTGTGGATGATTTTTAAAAACATTGACTAAGTGACGGTGGATGCGCCGCCTATCGCCGACTCGATGCAATTCATCTTTGTGCTCTTTCGGTCTGCCACTATTCACGCTTTACTTTTTCACCTCATAAACGCAGAACATTACTTTGCGTAGAGCAGACCTATAACTTCATTAAATACCTAACTGGAAATTATTTAACGCCCGAAGATCTCTTAGGAAGCAGTTAGGGGTTAACTGATTAAGAAGGAATTACCGCTATTATTAGGTATTAGTGACACTTTGAGCTATTCGATAACGGAGTCGGTTTGCAGTCGTGCAAAGGATGCAAAGAAAAGACCGAGTTCGTTGCTCGAGTTGAGGAACTCAAACCGAAATACGTGAAAAGTGAGCTGTGATAGATATGATGCCCCCGGAAACATATCGGTGGTCTTGTTGGTGTTAATTATTTTGCTCCGTCGTTGTTATGTGCACCGAATGTTTGTCGTTCGTTGTTTCGTTTGTGTGCTCTCCTAATAAATTCGTTTATTCTCCTTCTCATTTATTCTTTTATTTGACAGTTCCATAGTGCTGTCTCATATATTTTGTTTTCATATGTTTCTAGGGCGATGTTTGACTCAAATATGCATAATTTGAGTTTCTTTCGATAGAATCGGTGGCCTAAACGGTGAATATCTAAATAGGAACTCCAAGCAAAGGAAAAATCTTTAGGCAAAAACCTCAGAAATGATCCCGAGCCATATCGGAAGGAAATCGGCCTAGTTAGAAGACTCGTTCTCGTTATCCACAGCATAGACGTCTGCTCATCTTAGATTTAAGTGGAACTTCGGTCACTTTTTATTTAGCGGAGAGGCTGGCAAGAGGGGTATATCTCGCGACACATTGAATAAAAGTTGTGTAAGCTTTGAAGGGAGTTGTTAGGGGTGTGGAACTCGTTGGTGAAATGATCCAGTTCGATTATTTTGTGTAGCATAATGGAGAAACGAGAAATATAAAGTATAGCTTGCGAGGGAGGCGTGAGATGGTGGTTAGGTGTATGTGTTGTATGCCGAAGTGCCGAACTCTTCCAGCGTTCATGTGTTGCTGATCGAGGCATTTGATGTCTCCTATGTTAGGTCACTTTTTAAGTTATGTGCTTGCCAAAAGCTTGAATTCATCTCAGCTCGAAAGCCTTCCCAATAGGATGGGTAATCCTTGTAATTCTCATTTCCAAGAGATGGATTTTAGAGTGATTTGTGGATTTGGGCGCTTTGTTCGATGAGATGCTTGTCACTTTCTGTTCAGTTTCCTTTTTTTTTGTTACGGTGCAGTCAACAAACATTCGTCGTCGATGTGAGGGTAAACCTGTTGAAGACAAAGTCAATGGGGATATTGTTGGGCTTTGTTTGGTTAGTGGAAATTAATTATCAGCATTGGCTTAGGTTAGGTGAGCGGATGGGAGCAAATCTTCGTGGAATTCATATAAAGCAGGTGGCTTTCTGAAAATGTTTGCGGACTATACAGCTTCGCGCTTTGTAGAGAAGGGAGCAGAGTGGATTTTTCGTGTCTATCGGTTTTTGCTCACCGTAAACTTGAATTTGATTGTTCCACTACACACAGCTACATCTGTTTGAAAGCGAGAAGAGCTTATGATTGTATTACTCTGTATTGTCGGAGCTGCACATCTGTGCGTTTCATGAATGAGTCGGAGGTGGAAGCATAGTTAAGATAGGTGGAAGTGTCAACGGGGTTACGCGATGGCTGGAGCCCTGCCACGACGTATTACTAAAGAGACACAACGTCTAATGGCTGATCCGGTGCCTGGTATTTCGGCGATACCTGACGATAACAACGCTCGCTACTTTCACGTGATCATTGCTGGACCTGAGGGGAGTCCATTCGCTGGTGGCGTCTTCAAACTGGAGCTTTTCTTGCCCGAGGAGTACCCAATGGCTGCTCCTAAAGTTCGCTTTATGACGAAGATTTACCACCCGAATATCGACAAGCTGGGAAGAATATGCTTAGATATACTTAAAGGTATATGTCTACTTTATTTTAAGTGCGTCGCAGCGATCTTCACGATCCTGCTAGTTTTTGCGGTAGTTAGTCGTCGTTGTTAGTGAATATCGTGATAATTCTTCAGCAAACGTTGACGATTCCTTGGAATCTGTACGATGGTGAGGAAAATTTATTATAGCGACATCAGTTTTGCAGTTTTCGAAAGAGCGGAAACGTTACTTACGAATCGGAGGTCGATCAATCATTAAACGTAATTTAACGTGAAGGTTCATTCTGTGCATTGGCTTTGATTTATCAACCACTTCATTTTGCAGATAAATGGTCGCCAGCACTGCAGATTCGCACAGTGCTTTTATCGATTCAGGCACTACTCTCAGCTCCTAACCCGGACGATCCTCTCGCAACGGATGTGGCCGAACAGTGGAAGAACAACGAGAGTGACGCGATACGTACGGCACAAGAGTGGACACGTGTGCACGCCAATGGACAATAGTCGCTGAATGCATCCCGCAGAGAGTCCTGATCTTTCCCGTCTTCTTGCTCACTATGTGATCAATTGGTTGTTCGTCTTCGTTCCATCTTTCCCCCACAAAAGATCGACGAACGGGTATGGTGGGGCGATCGGAGACACATATTCATAGCCAACAATCGTTTCGCATAAATATACTTCTTCCCTCATTCGTTTGAATAAGAAAACGAGTTGTAGTTTGCATTCAGAGTAGTGCGCACGTGTTTCACATATCGATGAGGTGATTTTTGGGGAAGCCTGTTGTCCTATTTTTATGTGGATCATCTTTCCTGTCCTCCCATCCTCTCGCCTCACCTCCCACCTCTCCTCTTACGTTCTCCTTGCTGCTTTTCTCCGTCTCTTCTGGAATCTTCTATCGTCCTTTCTATCTTCTCGCTGCATACTTTCTATTCGTCGTAATTTTTTTACTCTTCATATAAGCGATTAACTAGGCGTTAGCAGTGCAAAGTAACTCGCATTTAGCGTTGTTTTTATTCAAAAAAGTGGGCGACGATCGTTGCATTTGCACTGCTAGTGCGATACAAATGAATTAGTGTATTTTCGCGTTGAAACAATTTGCAGCGATATTCTCCCGTGGCGATCTCTCATTGTGGAGGATATATCGATTATTGAGTGCTTATTCTATTGCATTATTCTCATTGATCGTAGGCAATTTTGTATATGGGTTCTATGCTCGTTCAATAGTGATATTACAATGTAGAGCAATTTGGTTGATACTAGCCACGAAAGAGATAGATATCGAGGGGATGGAACGGGTGGTTTTCTTTGAGAGGAATAGAGAGAACGCGTTCAGTTGCTTGACCTCGTCTCTAAGCGTTATCTTCGAATTTAGTGTCGTTCATATTAATAATTCTTTGTTGAAGGTGATCGAGGAAGCGTCTAGTTGGACTATTTATATTGCTTCTATTTTGCAGGATTCATATAGAACGCCTCTGGGGGGTGATGGTTCGAGGAATTGAAAGAGTGGTTCAATTTCTTCTCTCTCATTTGAGTTGCGATTCTAGTGTTCCTTTTTCTTTCTTGAAAACATGTGCGCACAGTACATTCAACGGTGATAAAGCAGTTGATTTTTGATCTTAACGACGGTATATATTGGTCGATAAGCACAAAGGTGTCGTAGAATATTGACGCCTATCTGAAATATTCCATTGCGATGATGCGTCCTACATATGCTGCTCATGAGCATTCAACTTGAATGTTGCTAAGTAAGTACTTGTAATGCCTTTCCAGTGAAGACAGGTGGAGATTCTTCAATGAATGAAGGTGTCCTCGTCAGTCACTTTCATTATGTCATAGAAACTCGTTTACTAGTCATGTGAGAGGACTAGTAGAGATATGATGCGGTCGAAGTGATAGGGAGGAGGAAGAGGTGAATCCGAGGATAATCTGGAATATTGACGTAAGTGAAGGAGGGAATCGTCGTGTTTTTGTTTCGTTTGTGAAGGAAGTGCCAAGAAAGCATTGCTTAGTGAAGTGGATAAAGTAGACGGTTGCAATGAACGTAAGAAGAGAGATGTTGTAATAATGTAACTTACTTTGAGTGCTTAATTATGTCAAAGATAGCATTCATTTTCATGTGTGTTACGTAGTTTATCAAGCTTGGATGATATGTTACGAGGTAAGTGCCATCAGAGGAGTGGATCTTAAATGTTTGTCGTATAGGTTGGCTTCTGGCAATGCTGAACACAGATTCGGCATGTTGAGCGAGTTGAATCCTCGATGGCAGAATACCGATTACATTGTCGTGGAATATATATTAATTAGATCATTCAGTGAACATAAGGAAACCACAAGGTTCTGGATTCTGTGGTGTTCTTGCAGTTACGGCATCCGGATGCATAGGGTTGAGCTGTTTGTTGAGAAAAAAAGCGTATTGAAGAAGTATTATTTGTGATTATGAGACGTCCATTGGTTAAGGTTTACTTATCAGAAGTGATGTTTAGTGCATCGGTTGGGAATTATATTCTCTATTCGTTTGTTGAGAGGTGCTGGCCGGATCGTCTATTTGAATGCGCATCGTCTAAACGGATTGAGAACTGTCTCGGGTCGTTCCATTTTCAGCGTAAGGTGATTACGACGGTTGCATGAGGTGCAACTCTTGTATAGATGCGTCGATGTTGAACATATTTCAGATGGCATTTTGAGAAGTTCCTCTACCTCATGACCGATGAGATCTTAGATGTCTGAAATTTGTATCCCGGCAAATGAGAGTTGAGTTAATTGGTGGATGAGGCGTTTTGGAATGCGGAATGCTGATAGATTCAGTGAATACAGTCGGACGATGATTCTGTTTCTAGCGCGGCGATGACACTGCAGTGGTTGGCTGTCGCGTTCATTCTCTACGGTGAAATCGCTATCGTGTTGCTTTTACTTCTGCCATGGATACGTCCTTCAAGGCTGGTTTGACCTCTTTTTTATACTTATCGTTTTTTGCTGCCTCTATAATCGTTGTTCATCAGGAGGTGCTAGTTGTGGGACTTTGTCCTGTTCCAACTGTAGATCTCTTTTTAAATATGGTTTTGGTTGAGCAGAAATGCAAAGCATTTGGGGTTAAATGTATTGCTTCCTAATGTTTGTGGAAGAGTTTCTTAACAGAGACATTCAGAGTTCGGGTGGCTGAGGAGTCATGAAGTCACACTATGTTCTGATGACTAAAGAATATAAAAGGCACATTCGATTTTCTCAGATTTGCACTTCTTTTGGTACGTGCACGCTAAAATATAATTTCTTGGAGGAGATTATCGTAAAAGGGACTCAACATCTTCGATGTGTCCTCTGAAGTTTGATTGCTATGGCGATTCCCAAATGCAGTCTCATTTTAATGCGGAATGAGTGCCGTTTAAACGCTCTATTATAGGTGCTTTTATTCCCTTTCAATATAGAGGGGCATATCCGGGATTTCGATGTTCCTGGGAAATTTTCAGGAATTTCACTCAACCAGTAGGGGATGATTTTCAAAATATTTAAAGTTGCGTGCAGATTATGAGAAGAAAACCATTTGGAAATGTGGTCACCTCTGCCTTCGGAATGGCACCGTTGGCGAATCTTGGTAAGTGTCAGCGCCCGAACTTTATTTTATTATTGTTATTTCCAGCCAGTATTTCTTTCGTGCCAAACCTCAGAGCAGCTTTTCAATTGTCATTTTTTTCTCAGTGGTCCATTTGTCGGAGAGATAGTGGCAGGGAGGGAAGTATGGCTCTGTGTGATTCAAATTGGCTCTGTATGGCTTTGTATGAACATTCGAGTAAACTTCGAGAAGTACCGCCTTATTTTTATGCTCTCCATTATGGGATGTAAGCGTTCAGAAATTGCAGTCAATGAAAAGGCTTTTTTGCAACGCAGTTTTTGTTCTCATGATGTGATGTAAATGATTATTTTCAGGTGGAATAAGATCTTCAAAAGCCGTCTAGTACGAAAACTGGAAAGCGTGCCAACGTATACTCGGTGGCTGCAATCGCGGTGCTTCTGCTCCTCTTCATTGGTATGTTTTACTTGTGCCCTTTTTTCAAGAAATTTGAGGGCAAAAATGCGAGTGCTTCTCGATAAGGATATTATCTCTTATCATTTATGCATAAGGAAGTGTTACCTCGCAACGGGACTCAAGAGAGGGCGGCGATCGGGTTGTCGTTTGCAAAATCCTCATTTTCTACTTTATTTGATAACGGATCATATAGAATATACCACGAAATTTCGTCGTATGATATCTGCATTTTGTCCACTTATTTGCCTCGTAGTACATCGTTGCCGTATAGTTCTGTGTTGGTTCCTGTAAAATGATATATCTGTCTTTACAGCTTTTCATGTTGATGTGAGCTGTTGTTATTGTAATATGAATTAGACTTTGCCTAATGAGTGATGGGAATTTCGAACAAATACCGAAGAGGAAATGATGTAGAATGTTAGGAAGGAGTGAATGTTTCCGCAGTATCAGCGTTTTAGACGAGCAAAGATGATTGAAAGGATTGGGCGTGCTACCGAGAATAACATTGCTACCTCGTTGGCGTTAATGCTCGTCTATATGGTTTCATCATCCCTCTGAGATGCTAATAAACCACTCTTATTTTAGCTCCTTTTTCTCAGATTTGTTTCATAAGCACTGAAGAAGGGAAGAGGAGAACCATACTTTTGTATTGAATGAAGAGATTTCTGGAAAAGGGCATTCACGAGGTTTTTATTGTTTCTACTGGTTGTTACCGATTTTTTGACCTTTTAATTTGCGAATGGACAGCAGTGGGAGATTTCGCTGTGTTCGTTCAGAAAAGCCTGGTTTGGACATTGTGCGGTTTTCATAGGACAGCGGGGCGGATAATGAAATGGTTTAGCCATTTCCTCAGCCGAAAGTTTGGAGGCTTTGTTACTCGTTGATTATGTCTATTTCTAGATGAATATAAAAGAGTGCACATGGCAGGTCTTGCAGTCTCTTTTTCTCCGTGTTTCCTATCGTTAATCCCGATAGTCCGCTTTTGCTTTCCTTCGATATACATATATCTTTACTAACGGAGGTCTATTTAAGATGCGATTCGGGAGGTGCGTAAGTATGCAGGTGAAATCGTCGCCGATTCTCCTGTTCGAGCAAGTGCGGATGCGGAGAATGCTCTGCACATGCGGCTGTTTCGTGCTCAACGCAATCTCTATATATCGGGCTTTGCGCTGCTTTTATTCCTGTTTGTTTTGCCATCTGCTTGCTGGGATGTCCTTATTGATATCTTTCTTATCGTTTCGTTCAAAACTGCATCGTTATTTCAATGTATTCTCGTGAAGCAAATCAAAGATGATGTGCCGACTTCTGAAATTGATCTACCATTGATTTTCTTATCTAGGCATTCTGAGGTGTGTAAATTCGACATTCAAAGGTGAGCGCGGTCCACTTCGAAAAGAACCGCCTTCATGGAGTACATGAGATTTGGATATTGCAGCATTATCAAGCGCATAATGGCGTTGCTTTCACGTGGTGCACAGCTTGAGGCTGCAGCCGAGGCAGCTATGTGTCAGGCGGAAAATGCCAGCAAGACTGCCAAGTCATTGCTTGTAAGTTTCATATGATCGGTGACATTTGCCGGTTCAGTTTATAGAATATTCATGCTCTTCAGTGAGCGTAACAGTCTTTGCGAGTAAGGGGTTTAGGTTTTTATGCAGATATTTCATTTTTAAAGTTTTAGATTTTCGCTTGTATTCGTACGTCCCCTTTCTAATTGCGAACGCAGAGTTAGATATTACTATTGTTATTGTTGTAGTATTTGACGGATTAATCGAAAGGAATTAGTTTAGTTCACAGATGATGACTATTCGCATTACATATGCGAATGGGATCTTAATATTTTTTACGTAACTGAATGTTTGATGGTCGTCAAGTAATGCATCACAGTTCCAAATTATTCTTATTGATGAGGGAGCGAACGATGCTGTTGCGATGCCTTCAGAAAGGTCGGAACATTTGTTATTGTGATAGAACTTATATTCGCTATTCGGCCCGTTTCGTGTTTGCTTCTTCGTCTTCACTTTACGAGTCCAAGCACCCCAAAGCTTGGGTAATTGAAGTGTCTCTTTTGAGGGTGGCGATAACGAGCGAGAAACGGAATTGGAGAGACAATTGGAGGAAATTGGCGGAGGTAATTTTTATGTCGCCATTCAGTGATTTTACAACCGATTTCCTCATTTTTGCTCATATTTTCATCAGTCCTAATTATCTTTTACTGTTATTTCTTAGAGAAGTTGCAATGCAAATTGGCGAGGGTGAGATGCAAAAATATCGTTGAAATTGCGCAATTATATCGAATATAATCGCACTCGTCGTCAAAGAAAACGTTTCCCTTCTCTCGTCGTGCTATTTTCCGGTTTTTCTCGCGGTGTATATTACACCATTCTGCGTTACTTTTTTCGGGCGACCCGCTAATTGCACTAATTTTATTGTCGTTATTTATTTTGGAGTGAAGTGAAAACGATACATAATCCTCAGTCCGTTGTTTTTTTTACGGTGGAGATCGAAATTAGCAGGAACAGGTTAAATGATGAAACGATAAGAGTAGTATCGCAAAAAGCTTCTATTTTCAGTTGACGAAGAGAACCCACTTTGTTCAAAAAACCTTCGAAGGACGTCCGCTTCGTAGAATGCTCTGCGATGTTACGTTCACAATAGGGCATGGTTATTGGGCGAAAGGGAGGGTTTCAGCCACTCAACGACTATTTATGCAAATCGGAATTCAGCAACTTTGAATAAAGAGCATTTTTATATATTGTAATATTCTACCCTCGAAGGAGTGGTGATTAATGCATAGTAAGCCATTTCATTTTCTCTCATTTATAGAACTCAAGTCAGCACAAGAGGAGAGAGACGCCATCAAGGAAAAGGCAAGCAGTCTTCGAAAAGAGTATGAACGCCTTTGCAACGAGCTAGCTGACGCTCAGGTTTGTTTTTATCGTCGTGATCAAATATCTATCTTCATTAAGAGCTTCTACGCTTTAGCAGTTGCGTCTAGCAAGATGGAAATTCGGC
Organism: Parascaris univalens; assembly: GCA_037576465.1. Lineage (NCBI taxonomy): Eukaryota > Metazoa > Nematoda > Chromadorea > Rhabditida > Ascarididae > Parascaris > Parascaris univalens. The sequence continues at coordinate 44,719,021 of CM075173.1, read as the reverse complement.
AGCACTGGACAGTTCTTCCACTCCCGCTGTTCAGATTCTTCCTCAGCTTTTTTCTTCCCATTTGGACTCTTTCTGTGAAAATATGATGCGTGAGGACCGCTAAACTCCCACAAGAACCGCGTTATTGCTTGAGGTTTGGTGTTCATTTTGATGTTTTAAATTGCTGTGAATCAGTTGAAGATGCGATGTTTCAGAAAGCATCGGGAGATAAGAAAAGCGATTAAGTGTCCGTATTTTATTTCGAGGTCGAGTCTCACGCTGTTGGCAGTGCGCTCTAATCGCCCATCAGTTCTCGCGACTTTTCAGTTTCTACGACATTCATCCAGTGTGGGGGCATATTTCCTTATTTTTAATGTAAATGCCCTTCGGGTGCGCGATATTACACCACCGACATCATTTCTCGGGCTGCTTCTCGACACTTGCCTACCCCTCCTATGTCTAGAACATTCTTATTAAACGGTTTCGAAGTCGAAACCGACTGAGATGAAGTGTACAATTTGGAGTCGGTAGATAATTGCACTCCCATTTGATGCTTTTGGCCTCAGTCTCTGAGTAACAGTGCTCTTTCCTGTGTTTACTGAAATGGTGAGTGCTTTCCGCTTGCAGTGGGCTTCAAATATATAACGCATATTTCTAAGTGATTTTGCTGTGCAATGTGGAATAAACACTTCAAAGCACACCTGGAGTTTATTGAAATAGAAATAGGTATATCGTATGTACAGATGTGAATAGAACGTGCGGGACTGCAAATTGGCGCACACATAGTGTACAATACAAAGCACTCTTTATATCAGTTATATATTGCGGCTGAAGAACGGTAGTCGAAGCAGAGGAAGCTCGCAATACGACGCCACTACAACTCCATACCTTGCGTCTCATCTGCAAAATTCGTCAGCTCAAACAGCCTCATCTCGAAGCAAGCACGGCACACAGCTGCTCGCATGCGCTTTCAGCCACCAAGTGTCATGTATATATGGTGTTTTTCAAAAGGCTTGCGAATATTCTTATGAATGGTACGATAGAGGGTGGTCGACCTGGAGTAGTCAAGGATGTATGGAGCACGACACTTAAATACCTATGAAGCGGTAGACGAATGGCCTTCAATTTTATTTATAGATCCATTTGTTGAAATGTAAACATGACAAACCGCCGACAATCGCATCAAAAAGGAAACATCAAGACGTCCCTATCGGTTCCACGTCGCTGCTCTTTTTGCCTTTTGTCGGGACAGGTTTCGTGATGTGCCTAATAAAATGCGGGAGATCGTCTCATTAACTGATTTTCCCAGAAGCCGCGCCACCCTCAATATCAAGGTCCAGTTCGTCTTATTCAAAGGTCCACGCCATCACCGTCCAATCCGCAAAGTAGCATGTTTCTCAACCACTTTCTTTTCATTACTGCCCCTTTTCGGTCTCGACAAAAACCGTTGAACTCACCCCCAAAAACGAAAGGAGGACTTTCAAACTTTCTTCCTATCCTCCTCAAGTGACGATTCAACTTTCTTGCTTCACACCACCTCCGCTATTCAAAAACGACAACCACAATACCTTTCGCATGTTTTTCAATGTCCCTGCTCACTGTTTGACGGAATTAAAGCACTTCGGCAATTCTCGAGTATATTCCTTGAAGTGGCAAAACAAGGCATAGCACCGGAACCGTTAAAAAGATCTGCTATGATATCATCTAATAATTATCACCTTCCGAGAAGTCGGAAATAGTTGAATCAGAATCGTCGGCGTTCATTGTGAAGTGCCTTCCGTTGAGTGGATCGCTTCCACAAAATTTGCTTAATGCTTCTTCGCTTGCGTATTTTTCCACATATTCTTAAAATAAAATCCATAGGACAAAGGGAAGGAATTGCCAACAATTAATTGCAATTTCGGAGGCAATTATCTCCCTTTTCTGGAATCGTTTTCTCAAGGTTCCTCGCAATTCACCATGCAAGTGTCTACTTAAATACGTAAAGTTATCTCCAACAATGGATACAATCGCGCAGTAGTGCCTCTCAATAAGACAATCTGTCTGATTGCAGTGCACTTCTCTATACTTCGTGATCGAAGCGTCATACGCAAACTGATCTATGAAATGAAACATTGCTGACGACGTGTTCGGTTAATAGGGGATTGCGACTACTCTCCGTGGCCATCACCAAGAGACCCGAACACAACCTTCCCCACAAACTTAACTAACGCGAAACACCTAAAAACGAGCCTCTGCATTTTCGTTTAAATTCTTCTGGTTTATGTAGATAGAGCGCCGCCGCATCGCCATTCAACGGGTCAGTTGGGTTCGGATACGTGAGCAGCTGAGGCAGAAAAGACTCGAATATATTGGCGAGATCTGTAAAATTGATGCTTCAAATCAACGCAAGCTGAAATATGAAGACGAGAGTGACTGTCACCTTATGCATTTACTATGACTAAAAAACGAAAAGTATCCAGAATGCTCATCCAAGAGCCAACACTCGCCTCACTTGGCAACGATGCGAAAGCACTCATTCCGATCCGAAGTCGTAAAGGGGGACAGTTGAGGACGAATAACGACAAGGAAATGCCATACCGTAGAGAGCAGACCAAGCTTGATTAATGACGTCAAGGCACACGGTGCCTGATGCTTCATCGATGTTCGGATGGTAGATGCGGTTTATAAAACCAATTGAGGGCGACTTAAAGGGATATTTCTCGGGAAGATCGACGCGCACACGCCATACACCGCCTTCATAAGCCGCTATAATGCATCAGTGCGAACAACTTAACGTATTTTATAGTTAGAGACATTCAAATATGCAAATCACTCTCGAAGCTTCAATGCGTACATCAAATGATGCGGATACATATCCGTTTGCTAATTTTGCAAAATAAATATACACCCCATTTATTTTCTCATCGAGGGGAAAAATTCCAAATACGTAACGGCAACGATATGAAGATGCGCTTTTCGAGAATAACAGATCGAACACGAATGCCAAAACAGCGTTAATGCAAATTGTTGCACATCCAACTCAAATAGGAAAGAAGCATCCGTAGCTAAACACATCAAATGTGCATTCAAGAGTTGGTGCTGCCAACACCAACTGCACTACGAATGCTTTACGAACATGAAAAGTTGAGAAAGTTATGGAAATGAACGCAACTTACTTCCCTTAGGCCCGTAGAATTTAACGGCGAATTCATTGAGACCACCGGTTATCGTTACTTCGTGTTTGCTCTCGATACTGCAAATTCCCATGCAGCTTATAATTTCGATGAAATCTTTGACATAGTGGGCAATTTAACGTCGTTGGAACTACATTACTACAAAGTTAAATAATTATATTCATTATGCAACAATATCATTCTCTCCTTCGCATACCCACTGGCAAAGATTCTTCTTTCAAGCAGAAAAAAAGAGCAAAAAACACATTGCGCATTTGATACGATGCGTTTTCTCAAAAAAGCGCAAGCTAAATGATCGAACTTCGACATCAACGCCTTTATCATAAATCGCAGAGCTATGCGAAATAACAATTTGCTCCCACTCCCCCCTTGGTGCAGCCAGAAAGCAAATCACTGAGAACTGCTTTCATGGCTCTTGAAGCGAATATGTTTATCAAGATAAAATATACGCTGATCGTTCAAGTCCAAGTAGAACAACAAATATTTCGATACATCTCATTTTCACGGTTTTACGATAGCTGCTCAAAGTGCTTTAGGATTGTGGATACGTCCCACGATTTCTACCGCTAGGAAGTTATCGAACTTCCGTCTGTAATTAAAAATATGGCTGAGGTAATCACCTCTACATTTGATTTTGCTCGTTTGAAAGGCTGCTAAGATCTTTCTCAAGAAAACTCGCACAACATACAGTTTGATGACATCAGTGTCCATACGTCGTTTGCCGGCGCTAGGAGAAGACATGTCCGAATCGTCGCTAATTGTGAGAGACTAACTGTCGGTGAAAATTCGACAGAAGCAATCGACCAATAAACGCAAACGACGCGCTGAACGTCGATGCGTAACGGCGAAACAACGACTCTCGATCACACTTCAACAGGTATGATACGTTAATAACGCTACCTATTGGCAGCAACGGAAATCGAAAGAATGTTAAGCAGTCGTAAAGCATTGAAGTCACTGAAACGACTGCAACCTTCGAGGATCGCGGAAGCTTCTCATATTCACTGATATTAAACTGCTGGGAGAGAATTCAATCCCACTTCGGCGAAGTCATCCTGCTCAGTGATTTCACACAGCCGTTCACTTCATATCACCGAGGTGACGGTTAAAGCTTCATCGACTGAACGCATTCTACATTCACTTCAATAAGGACGCTACAGATGTAACTAGTGAGATGTTCACGTAATGCCATCCCTTTACCTCCTACATTAAATGCAACGAGGTATATCGGAACGTCCTTCAGAGGTCACTCACTTCTTCAAAGCAAATGAGAACCCATCCACTGATTGAGCAAACAGCCTCATCCCCCTCCCCCTCTCCGCTGTTTATATTCTCACCCCCTGAACTGCTATGACAATCTACACTTTGGCTGCACTGGAATTTCAGTATTTCCGCAAGAATGAGGAGTTCGAAAGTTAAAATACTGTGAAGAGAAGACAAAAATACAAGTGAATGAATCCGATGCCGATTAAATGATCATGTTGTTTGTATCGTCTTGTTCACTCCGCGATCATAGTGGAGGGAAGGCAGGACGGGCAACGGTTATTCCCCATCATATTCATGGATAATTTCAACTATTAAAGGATAAACTTTCGTTTTATCAATACTCATATCGCGGCAGAAGGAACTTAAAAATTAACATGCAAGAGTACATAAGCTAAGTATAGCAGGTAAACAGTCCAGAAAGAGACCTGTGCTAACTCGATCGAATGGGGAAAAATTACGCGATCCACCTGAGAACGGCGAAAGAAACAACACGCGAACTATGGACATACGTGACAATAACACAACTGATAGAGCCTAACCAATGATATGCGAGAAATAATGCACCATTTATAAATAGAAATCACTCCGATAACCTAACCGACAATGAGAATAAGGTCTTCGGTGGCAATAAATACTGCAGTATATATATATATTACATTATATTAATAAAGCAACGAATAAGAGTAACCAAACTAATAGGAATTACAACAAAAGCGATTCGGTTTCTTCGCCGTTCCAGCATTTCGGCTTCTTTTCGCTTTCATTCTCGACGAACTCTCAGCTTGAAAGTGAGTGGGAAAAATGAAAGCTAACTCAGATAGTCGCATATAGGCAGCTAAAGTATCGACGACGAAAAACTATGGTCACAATTGCAGTGATTAGTGCATTTGCACATGGCACTACACCGATACAAGATCGCAAACGTGCACTCGGCAACAACCTAAGTGATCTCGAATTTGAGTATTGCCTGTAGCGAAGTCTGAAAGAGTACTTAGAGCATTTTCTTGCCCACGTTAATTCCACAAAGACATACGTTAAAATCGATCGTGCCACACAGTGAAAGATTGAAATTGCACCGACTCAGTTAGGAAATTATTGGCTTAAAAGTGTTGCTTTGAACGAGTACTGCCTTCCGCGTTTTCCGGATATGCAGCTGTCCACACAGAAAGTGTTCGTGATAGAACTACCTCGGCGTTTCTCTTCGAAGAGTTCATTTCTTCTATCATTTACAAGGCGAATAAAACGATCCACTTCAACTGAATCAGCAGCACGTCTAAGCTGAAGCCTGAGAGACGACACCAGTAAAAGTGCTGGCACGCCATCTGCATAAAACGACTGACAGCACTGCGGAATAAACGACCTTGACTCATCGTCCCTTTGTCTCCAATTCAATGGGTTTTTTTCTGTGGTACAGCCCCATACAATAACATGCATACCATTCTCAGCAAACTTTTCCTAGCAGAGAAATATTCGTTGATGTAAACAGACGTTATGCTGCTGACTTCAGGCTTCACACTTGTGCAACGATTGGGGGTTCTCTATATTTTAATTCCAACATATATAGTGAGGAAGGACTCCTTTATAGTCTGAGGTTTTCAGGCGTCCCGCAAGATTCAACACACCACTTGCGGAATCTAAGACGTACTGCAACTGCTCCACAATGAAACTATATCGACCGTCCGCAGATGTCATTCAGTGGAGTCTACGTGTTCCACAAAACTATATTAGTTCAGAATAATAATTACACTGATAACAATAAAAACTATACGTTTTGAAGTCTGGCCTCTCCACTGCTGTTTCGTGAAGATGGAAGGATGGACGTCCGCTAATAGTGGAATCACGAAGCGAAGGACTCAAGTGATACTCTCGAATAGCGAAAAGTTGAAAAAGGCGCTTTCCAACATTTCGATGAAGTAGAGGATGCCCACTATATGATACCAGGATGAAGTCTACATTCGTCTTCGCTGATTTGAGAACGTAAGTAAGACTGCCTCAAAAAATATGCATACATCTACTTGTGATGTTCGCAATCGTAGCATGTACAAATACCGAAATATACACCCATTCTAATTGCATTCCTCAACAAAACATCCCCGGTGGTTGAAGATACTCGACATTAAACGCCTCACCAGACGATTCAACGAATGAGATGGTGGAGCGGCTGAAAGAGAGCGAAAGCATCAGACACTACGTGTTTGATGGCGTGTATGCGACGATGCACGAGACAACAAGCAGTCCCGAGGAAAGCTCACGCATAACAACTTAGTAAATTGACGATAGGGCTATCCAATGTATTCAAGTTGTTGACACAAAACCCCAAGTATCATCACTGAAATTAGCCGATAGAGTGGCAAGCGACGGCAAACCAACAGACTGGTGGTCCCCTCCGCCTTCACAGCTGACGTCCGAAGCGACCGCATCAAGCAACGAGCACACACAGCAATGCACTATCACCGCATTGCACTCTCCGCCGAGTCGATCGGCCAATAGCAAAGGTGAATGGGCTTTTCGGCTGCAATAGTGCGCGAATATTTGAAAAGTCACGTGTGTGAAATTCCTGATTCGGCGCGATTACTGTAACAGCGCCAATTCGAATCCTTTCGAAAATTTGCTTTCAGTAGGAAGAAGGAGGCGGAGGGGGGATGCTCTCGTTACGGCTTTTCTCGCTTAGTTCAATTTGTTCTTATAGGGTGAATGTCACGGTGCCTTCAAGTTTCGCTGCTTTCGGAGAGGATCTGACGACTATTCATGGATCCAGAATTAGGTAAAGCACTGTGCAATGCCCGCTGAGGAATTGCGCGCTACGGGCTTTATAGTGTCGAAGTTGAGTGTACATCAGAAATTAGCATTAAGTTCTTGATCGGTGCTCTCATCAGCGGTTATGTCAAAGTCGCAAATGGACGCCACTCATTCACATTGAAATTGTATGCACCACTTCAATATACGCTGCAGCGAATTGCTCAATTAATACTTCTATGGGCCCTAAAAGTACGCTCTCTTAGTGCTGTAATATGACGGATCATTAAATATAGTGGAAATGATAGTAAATATTGAGATATCCATAGGAAATATGCGTAAGCGCTCTCTTGAAGATCGCAACATATCAAACCTTAACGACACGTTCCCCTCGAGGCATCAATAGGCGTCTCAAATGAACAAGCATCTCCACTTGTTTACTAGGGAATTAACTTGGCAGCTGTTCACTGCGATGAGATATTCCAAGTGATCCACACTTTAGGCATTCCCACACTCTTCATTCGGGAGGAAATCGTTGGATTTTCACGTTTGTTACATAGCAATAAGTATGCCTGGATATTTGTAAGCTCGCTTATGATCGTTATCGTAGACGATTGCTGTATTCCGGGCGATATATATATTAGCTAGTACACTTGACTATATTGATAGACGTGCGAGTTTAATGAGAGCTATTCGAATTATGACCACAATTTTCACACATATCACTCCCGCTATTCTATAGATGGCGATCACCAACGATGTCGAGGTGCTGTTGATTTAGTGGCTAATTAGCGGTTAATATTGCTATTTTATAACGTATTTCCCTCGATTATAACGATTTTCTATTCGTTAAACAAAGGTTCGGTGGAAACGATTGGAGAAGGGCATGTCAGATGTAAATGCAGTTTAGTAAAACCCTTCAAACGGTATGCAGATTTGCACTTCATGATTTTTTTAATATAAGTACCGTTTAAGTAATCACAAGAAATGCCTAATATATCACTTAGCTACTTTCTCTGAATTCAATAAAGAATCAAGAATTAATGAGGAAATGAGGTGACGATTCAATTTGACGATAAATGAGACATGAAAGGTTTCGTAGAATCAAGGCGTCCACTCCACGTTCGAGTAGAACAAACGTCTCGGGGGCTTTCAGAAATCTTAACCACATCTTATATGCTTATCGGCCGATAGCGCGATATGGAGTATGTGAAAATTTACGACACTTTTGCAAACTTCATTCTGCAAGATTAGCATGTCCTCAACGTCTCGATTAAGGAACCACAAGGAATTGATCGGCTAAAAAGTTACCTACAGCTCAATGCTAGTATAAGTAACGCAGCTTAGTAGTCGTTCACCCCCTTACAGTTGGGTCTCTTATGAGGATCTGCCCGCTCCCTCCCGCAGTTATGATTTTCAGCGTTGTCGCTATTCCACTCGCCATCTCGGAACTCATTTCAAATTATTTCCGATAAGACACCCATCTCCCTTTTGTATTTTATCGTCTCTGTTCGAGATGAGCGTTATCGGCCGAGCTTTCGGAAACATAGACAACGTTTTATAAGGATGATTAATAAGATATTGCAGTCGAAGCTTCCGGATCACTGCTCAAGATGCGTGGAAGGTCCGTGTAGCCTCGGCCAATACGAATTTTTTAGTGCTATTATCCATACCACTGAATGGCATTCTATTCAGATTTTGCTGCCGATTTCGTTAAGAGAATGCGATATATTTCATTTAATGTTATGGTGTCACTACAAGAGTGCTCGACGAAGGCGAATGAACCGTTACATCTGTGTGCAGTTGTATTTTGCACATGGCTTTATCGTTGACATTAAACGGTGACATGAATACATTCAAAGGCATAGAGGGGCTGTGACCAGTTGAACTTTGATTGTGATCTTGGAGTGCCTTGAAGAGGGTGGCCACAAGTTCCGGGATACTATGAGACAAGGCTTTGGCTTTATCCAACACTGATGTCATTCTTTGAAAGAGCTGAAGTCGATTCGAATGGACGGGTCACCTGCAGTTATTCAAAGAGGAATCGCTTTCTCCTCTAGGCATCACAGTGTACTTGTTGACAAAGTTTAGGAGGTGTTCCAATTTCTTCAGAAGCCGATCTGCATCTCCTCTCCTCACGCAAACTGATAACGATATCGTTGTGTATAAATGGCAGTTAATGTATAGTATTAAATGCGTTTATGCTATAATTTGCTGGCTTTCGTATCGGTCATACGAATGATTCATTGAAGGCGCTCGCTGATCAGTTGGGTGGTGTTTGATCTCGTGGAATTGATTGGTACAAAATTGCGACAATCTCAATAGCTATGGAAGTTCTTCAACCATTGAACGGCAAGCGCCTCGCTTCGTACAGAGATTCATTCGAGGTTAACGCTTTATTCTGATCCATTAGTGTTCATTGCTCAACGCCGTGCTCGAAATTTATATTGACGCGAGATATCGAGGTTTACCATATTACCATTATCTCGCTGAAGCTCTATCGAAGCATTCATTGATCGAACCGTCGTTCATTCATATTGCTACATCGTGCAAGACGTGCATTAGCATTTGTTGTATAAGTAGTGAATGGGGTTATAGTGCAGAAAAGTAAACCAGCAAGCGATTTTCGGATACGGGAAGTGGGTAAGATAGAACCCGAAAAAGTTTCTGAAGGAATATGTCTGAAAAACCGAAAATTCTGAAATCCTTGGCGGAAATAGCGCAGACAAATTTTTTGTTAACACAGTGAGTTGAGTTTCTGCTTTCGCTGTCTTCTCTGGTTCAGAAAGACACGCGGAAAGGCTTGCAAGGATCTGGGGGGAGGAGGGAGGAGGGAGGGATCCTTAATCCCGCTGTGCAGCTTCAAAAGTACAGTTATATTGCTTTAAGCGGGAATGGTTCCGTTAACAAATACAGATGGAATGTGTACAATTTTTGCATATTTCAAGTCACATATGATCAGCCAAAATTGCCATTATTGAAGGGGGCTGATTGTATTGCTGGAGTGGTTTGCATTAAGTAATGTAATTCTCATAGCCAAGGTCTCATAGTCATGAAAGGCATTCATTGTTCTTTGCGCAGTTGTCGAAGTAAGGATCGAATTTCTGCCATTTCGGCTCTCCAAGGTCGAATTCGGCTCTCCATCAGTTAAGTAAATGAAATTCGCGATGTTGTTTGCAGGAGGACGTTGTTTTGGCGAAGCGTTCTAGGGAGGAACATCACACGTCTAATGTAACACCTCTCCAGAAACAATATCTGGTCGGTGCCATTCCAAACGTTATTTTTACTATTTCATTGTGAAGTCTAATTTTTCGATGGGAGTTTAAATATCGCCGTTCCCATTATACAGTAGTGGGAATGCCATAACGTTATGGGAGCTTCGTTGAAAATGGTGAATGGAAGGAGAAATATTGACTTTATTGGTATTTGCGAGTGCTTGAGACGAATTTGTTGCAGTCATAGCAATTAGTTGATTACTTCAGTTAGGTGACATTTAATGAGACGATAGTTAGGGAGTTATTTGACTAGTTATGGTGGGGAATTTTATCTATACTGCTTCAAATATGGTTGTAATTGAGCATGTTTAATTGTTCATTAGTTATTTATAATGCCGAATGTGATAACTTTGAAGTTTGAAGAGAGGGAGATGGGAAGTTTGAAGGGAAGTTAATGTTACGTCTTTTTAAATTCAGCTCTTCGTCTGCTTCGTTTTGAGGAATTGTTTCAAAGCAATGCATGTTTTTCAAATCTTTTTGCTTCTCGAATTCTTCTCGTGAATTTGCTCAAACTGAGCTTGGAAACAATCGAGTAAAACTTAGGCGAAAGATCTTTTTTCTCCGAAATATGTCACCGCGTACCTCAGACGATATTCAGTTCTTTCAGGAAATGCCTAGTGTTTTCCAGAAATCAGTGTATCCATGCTTGATATAATGCTTTGCTGTTATGTGGAAGCAGCTCTTTGCTAATGTGTGTATGTGTTATGCATCATCAAGAATGTTGATTGCAATCAGTGGTTTCAGAAGCAGCGGGACGCATCGAATGAGACTGTTTCGTCGGCTAATACGCTCACTGCCGAAGAGATGAACGCTTGGATTGTGTAAGCATATTTATTGTTGGCACTTGTCGCAACGTAGACTTTAAGTTGTGTGCTATGAACATCATCGCCCAAATTTCGTTTCCGATGGTATATGAGGCGCGAGAACGTTGTGCAAGGAGCGACTTGGCTCGTTTCGTGGGGGTCTTGACGTGTTTTTTGTTAAGTGCATTAGCTGTTATTGCAGCTATCATGTGTTAGTGAATATTGCTGCCTCTAAGTAATGGAAATGCAGATGCACTGGTACTATCTGCTATCACATCCACTTTAAAGTCGTTATATAGGATTATGGGATCCTTCAATTTATGTGTCACATTTAGTAGATTGCCTGAGGCTGTTATTAATAACTGATGTAGGTAGCGTAACAAAGCTGATGTGTTCAGTTGCAGGCATGGCGGTTATAGTCCCCGCGTTGTGCAGTCTTTCTGTCGTCCAGGAGTGGGCATCATCTACCGTGGTGACTGCTATTAACCGCATAATAACGCACATCTTATGGCAGTTTTCGATTATCTCTTGTTTCCATTGCAACGGATATGAGAGCTAACGTTTCTTTTATAATCGATACGCTTCAGCATTACCTCTAAATAGTTTAGAATACAGCGGCGCTTTAATTTTTTGTAGCTGGGAAAGCTTTCAGACTTCAAAGGCAACGTTCATTCGAGGGAATTTAGGATATTTCCGGCCACAAGTGCAAGTCAGTGAATTTTGAAATTGTTTTTAGCATTTGTTGGAACAAAGGCAATTCGCAAAGAAATGTCTCCTGAATTAATATATAACAGTTGTTGCTTCTGACCGGATATCCTAATTATTCAATTTGAAGTCGTTCTCAATATGTATCTCGTTCTCTTGTGTCTGTCTCTTCAAAGGCCTTCAGTTGTTTTTGTGTGTATTGCCTTCACCTTAGCTGGCTGCATTAGCCAAATGAGAAAAGATGATGACGAGAGTTGCAGGAAGAATTTGTAAGAAAGGTAGAATTGTTGGAATGAATGGCAGAAAGTCGAATGGCGTGGATTTGTCCTAGCTCCTTGAATCTTTAAATGATTCTCGGGTCGGTGAGGCGGGGCAGAAGGCAGTTAGAGTAAACTTTTCTTATGTTCAAATAAATAGGCAACCGACGGATGGTATAGCTATAATACTTCTTGTAAAATCAACAATTTGTATAAGGGCGAATGGAGTGATGTGATTTGAATCATCATTGTTACCCAATAATATATTGCCGACCATAGTCAAGCGCGCCTCATGTCATTCAGGCAGCAGGTGATTCCATCTTTCATCGTTCAGACAAGTAGAATGAAGGAGGAATAAATCGGTCATAGGGCGGATGTTGGGCAGTGGTGAAATGCTAGCAGTTTATTTCATTAGAGATACAGATGTTAAAGGGGAGAGGAGATAAACAAGCAGAGGTTACATGATTGTATTCAAAGAGCCAATTGAAATATTGGGAAGGGATTTTAAAACGACGTGTAAAGTTCAAGGCTGATGTGCAGGTCACATAGGTTTGGATGAGATTGCAACGTCTGCTGAAATATCACGAGGGAGAACGTCATTACTATTCACAGCCGCAGACACAAAGCAGGTGAGGCGTTTCCCTGCGCTCCGACGAGTTCGCTTGTCAAAATTTCAGTGTCTTCAGAATGTGTTCTATGCGTTCCACACGCTGTCACAGATGTTTGCAGATGTTGTTGGCGATGTTCGCTCAGTGTGAGTTGCCTGAGTTGATCGGATTGTGAACTGCTTGGTTGGATTACTGCCTCTATTTTCCCTCAAAGTAGTTCCTCTTTTAAGGCCATTCACGAAACCTCTCTTCGACGAATACGGCTCCATCTTTACTTACTTCTCCGGTACAGTCCAGAGTATCTTATTAGGAGTGTATCCGCCCTCTACATCCCCCTGATCATACTCTCTGAACTCTGTGACCTAGGCTTTTGAGAGCACGCCATTCTATATTATACAGCAATATGTCTTCCAGGTTATACCTTCCGTAGGGATACCTGATTACCGGCTGCCTCGGGTGGAGTTCGTTTTCGGCATTCGTATACCTTCCTGCAATGTTACGTCGTCAGCGGGGTCTACTGCAGCGTTGTCATATTACCTGATGTAATGTTTTGAATACTCTCATTAATAAGCAATCGGTGATCATCTCTTTGTTGAAATAATTAACCTGTGTTTTGTGCAATGTTAAATGACTACCTGTGGCTACCTCAATGTTCCTGACAGTAAGCACATTTCTGATTGCCTCCCGACAATCTCAAATTTGATTTTTCGCTCGTTTCCTCGTGAAAACTGAGAACTATAGTTGAAATCTGTAGCATTTCTCTAGTGGGACGTCGTTGCACATCGCAGTAAAATGATCAGCACGTTGAAAATGTGGACACGAATCTCTTGATTCATAAGGCAACAACGAGAGGAGGTTATCTGATATATTTTTGTGTTATCAGAGGGAGTAATTGATGATTTTCGAAGGAGAAACAGAGAGTACTTGAGAAGGTGGGATTCGTCATTGCCATTTGCCACACGAGAATACTTTCATCTTTCAGACTTCGCATTCTTCGCGTCGAAAACTCTAACTTCATTTTTTTAAGTGGCAGTCGGCACATGTGAGGCAAACGTTGTTGTGCTCTGCTCAGTGATTGTATCGCTGAGTGGAAGCAAGTGAATGAATGGCATTCAGCTATGCTTACCTTTATTGTCAACGTTTGCAGACGTTTTAGCTACTGCGCTCTTCTATATATTTATTCGTTCATCCTCTGTTGGTTGTTGTTCTCTCTATAGTCTAAATGTTAGTTGTTATAGTTGCATGGGCTTCTGTCTGTTGATTTCTGTAATCGTTGTGAGGGTTCAGGTAGACTCTGCACCTTTGCAGGAAACGTAGGTGCGGCTTGTCGCTTCTAAAGATCTGTATTCTCGAAGATTCGATGTTGAGGTATCGTTAAAGCTGTATTTTTTGCATGAAGCCGCTAAATTTTGATTAGTTCTATTTAGGCAAATTATGACTCATATGAACAAGCTGTGCCTCATTTGTTTTATTTCTTTCATCAATACGACTGCCACGTATTTCATTAATGGAACTTTCTCTACTCTCCTCTCGAATATTTCTCTATTGTGAATTTTTGAGAGGGAAACTTTGCCTCCTTTTTCTGTAGAATTCTCACCCCCATTTGTGGTACTCTTCCCAAAAAGTGAGGTTTACTTTCGTGCTATCGCCCAAAATTAGGGTAAGCCCTCTTTACTCTTCCTTATCACTCAAGATCTTCCAGTGCAAGGTGCGTCTCGCTAGGGAAAGTCATATTTCTCTCACTCTCCTCTAAAATTTTGGGGAAACCTCTGTAATGAGATACTCTTATTGTCCCTCTCTAAATTTTATGAGGTCGATAATCTCAATAAGTTCTTCAAGGATATCTATTCGGGCGCATATAAGAGCAGTTGGTAGTTTTTTTTAAACTATTATTGGGTGTTCGTTGTTAAATCGATGAGTTGTTGTTGTTTATAGAAGAGCAGTATTGCAGTATTAAAAAGTTAGCTGCCGGTTATTGTATTTGGTATTTTGTAGTGAAAGATGTTGCGCGAATGGGAGATTTCGTGCAGACAAATGGGCGGAGGAGGGGAGGGTTAGAAAGAAAGAGAAGAGAGAGTTTGTGTTGGCGGCGATGGAGGCAACGATGTTTCTACTAGAGCGCAACATACTCTCTAACTTTCTCGTATGCAGAGTTGTGAATGTTAACCCATCCTCATTATTCTATTCTTTTCGTTGAAGGTACTTTTTGTTCTTCTATAAGGGAGTCGCTCAGGCTTGAAATGTCATCGTCGAGGAGTCCTTCTATGGGAAGTGATACCTGGTTTTCATGTGATCTCGCACCGTATCGATCGACCTATCTTATCGTGTGCATAAAGCCTGTGTACTTCCCATTTGCATTCTATATCACTTTGTATGATTTGCAGCAGTTGGGGCTGCATTTCGCCTGCGAGAACTTTCATCGGAGACTCAGCAAGCTGCTTGGTTATCTCCGCCGAGGTTAACTCCACAGCTGCACTGTCTCACGGCACTGTGCTGGCGGCATTGAAGTCAAGCATCTTTATTCGTTAAGGTGATAGATCTGGAGGTGGTAGAAGGATGAGTGTAAGCAATTTTTGAGCTAGTTTGATGGACATTGCAAAAGCCTTTCAGATGCAGTTCCCTGCCAGGTTCCAGCCTTTCCGGAAGGGAACTGATGTGACACATGACTCGAAATACTCCGGGTAATGGAAATCAGTGGTCCAGGCAACCGAAAGCAGGATAGACACTCTAGACTACTGCGCGTCATACCACCGCTATTTTAGCGCAGCGCAAAAAAGCTTCCTCAAAGCAAACGTAACGAGGTGAGAAGAAAAAAGGCTTTCCAAGCTGCCGCTTGAACTCAATCAAAGAGCGGTATCACACCTTTCAGAAGCAGGTAATAAGGTCTCATCGACCTTCTAGTGCCTGGCACAGGTACCTGACATATACCAAAAATGAGTAACCATCATTTGGCGTGCATTTCGTGGCACCGCAAAGCGACTCGGACTTGAAGTCGTGCAGTTGTGACGGGAAAAGGGGCCCAGTTTTGGTAATATGTATTTCACCGTGCTTATCTCAAGAGTCATATCACCAAGTGTGAGCACTTCTGAAGTCGACTTCATTGAGCATAATCAAGTTCAATCTAATTAACTCGAGCGAAAGTTTATCGAAAACATGGACGCCCTCATTCCCAGAAGTGACGTCTATGGGTTGTGCAAAGCCGACGAGTTCTGCCGCACGAGCCGATCCTCCCGTTTCCTCACTCTCCCTCCCTAGCATCCCATGACAACTGCATGCCAAGTATCGTGCTTCCAAGCCTCCGTGGTCACTGCACCGGGTACAACGATAGATCGCTGCAATTCGAGCTCCAGACTCCAGACACGACAATGTGAGCGCGATTGAGCAAGTTTGCATCAACTCTTCCCGATCGAAATGCAATTCATATGGGCAAATGACTATGAAGGTCCGGCATTACACAGTCTTGACGAACCGGGATTGTGGACGCCAGGAGCCATAATCTATTTGTGTAGGAGCGCTCTAAAATGATCGATCGGAGCTATGGGAAAACAAGTACGAGAATGATGCACCTCCTTATGTCCCTCTTGATGATCTCATACCGTACAGCCCACCATTGCCCTTATTGCGATTTCCAGCCGCTTCACTCGCGATTGGCATTTGTGGCCGTCATATGCATGGTATGATTATTTGGAGAATATCCCATATAGTTTTGCCCTAGTTGGATGGTTGACTTGATGAAGTTGGATCGGTTCCATCGAAAGATTCGCATAAGTTTTGCTTCGTCGTCGTTCTTTTGTTGTTGTTTTTATTTATTCTCTATGCAGATTACTCGTTTATGTTAGTGTTGTTTTGTTTATTTCGTGTAATTAGAAGTATTAATTAAGATCAGTAATATGTGAGATGATCGGGGATGATCGAGGATATTGTTCGCATAGAGCGATATTTCAACAAAATTAACGGCTTTGATGGCGAGTAATCGCGGTTGTAACGTTAATTATACGCGTTTCGTGAGGATAATCCTGAATGTCGATCAATGGCTTCAAAGGAAACACTCGATCGTGTTGTCTTCTATGAAAACTCCGAACTTATACATTATGGCGTGTATTTTGTTAATTGTTGCTCTATTGGCTATTGTTATGAGGTGAGATTACTCGTCTCGTTATTTGATTGTTCGAGTAAGGAATACTGTGAGATACGTTGAAATATGACCGAAATCGGCACGTTCGCATAGTTAATTGCGAAGGGACGTTCGGTTGCTCCGTTTTCCTCTCCACTCGAAATCTGCCGAATAGGTATCCATTGAAGTTGAGTATCTGGCGCACTCTTGGTGTGAGGAATCATAATGAGCAGGGAATTGAATACTTAAGTTGTTTTTTAAAGGATTTTGTTATGAGGTGAGAGAAATATACTCGGAACTCTCGCTATTTGATTGGCGAAAATTCAAAGAGTAAGCCGAATATATCTGAAATGAAAGGAAGAGTTTTTTTAATGGGCCGTCTTCATGCGATTTTCAAATGAATTTTCCAAAGAATTTTCTTTTATTTATGTAATTTTGCCTTTATTTAGCCTATAAATTTGCCTATATATTCTTAGGAGTTCATAGAGCGTTTTGCCGAGCTCTCAGTGGAATTTGAATCTCACATCGGCTACGATCAGTGAGCAGACAGACCTCTTCCCACGCATAGAGCGGCAGCATATTTCGATTGCCGATGACGGCAATGTGAGCGGCTAGCAGCATTCGCTCCCTAATCGTCATTGTTGTGTGGTTGTGTCGAACTTTTCAGATAGTGCACTAAGGTGTCACAACAAGTCGTTATTTATTGTCGTTTCCATATATTTCTATATATGTCCTCCCCCTTCCTGCGTGTTCACTTCGTCACCTTCGAAGTTCACTTCATTTCCTCTTATGTGTGCCATTCATTGGTCGCCTGCTCTAGTTGTCTGTTCGACAGTGCTTTCCTTTTTTTTTAGGATGCTTGAGAAAATTCACGGTCTCAAATATTGGATCGACACTTCTAGAGGGATCTGATTTGCTTAATTTTAGTATGTATGCTCACTTCTTGGCCAAAGTCCCAATCATGCTAGTGATATTGATTGTCATTAAGTCTTGCTCACAAGCGTTCTTTATCACTATCCATGTTTACTGTCACTTTATAAATGTTGAGGTATCATTATCTCAAAATGTATTGCACTAATCCGTCAAGGTATGTGTTTGATGCTCGGCACAGACTGCTGTCGTGAAGCAAGATGTTATGTGACCGCTTTTTATTCTAGGATCGACTTGTGAGTAGGTGAAGAAGGTGCACAATTATCCGAAAATGGTACTCGATATGGATATGTTCCGTGAGGAGAAGGGTGGCAATCCTGAACTGATACGTGAATCTCAAAGGAAACGATACAAGGACGTCACGTTGGTGGATCGCGTCATCGACTGTGATCAGAAATGGAGAAGAGGTTTCGCTCTCCGTTGCATTTTACCTGGCATAGATTGGGAACATTCGGTCATTAGAGTCATCGATTTGGTTCGTTCGTATCGGAAGGAAATGTCACATGGATATTTTGAGTACCATTCTCTGTGTATTTATTTGTTTATGGCAAAGAAAGGCTTTCGGCTACGGAAGCGATGTATCGTTTTTTAATGGTTTTGGTTAGCCGATGCTGTCTGCTTGAGTAATCATCACGAGAAATAGCCATGTCGTATGTGTTTGGTCATCGGGCAGCACCTGTTAACAGTTTACTTTTCATTGCACCTTCAAAAGATTCAGGTGATGCGACAGTAACTTTAAACCGGGATCTTTTTCTTCATTTCAGAGGAAATACATCAGTCCATTTTTCTTCCTCATTCAGACATAACCTCTAGGTGCCGATGAAGTCGATGCAGAGAGAAGACCATCTGAGAGCTGCATGTTAAATAAAACTTGCTAGTGCGTCCCCATTTTTGTTTGATTGACGAGATGGCCACTGAGGGAAGATGGTGAATCGTCTGAGCAGTGAATGGATGCCAGGAGTGAGGTTCGAATTTTCGAGGGAACACCAATGATTTCAATACTGAAGGAAATCAGGTCATTAACTGTATTTCTTCAATGAAACAAATTCGCTTTTCTTCCTTCCACATGGAGGTGAGGTGAGTGATCCTGGTCCGACAATGTTTTTACTTTCTCGAATGGATGCTTCATATAGTATTGATTTTGTTTGTTTACCTATTGCCTTATAGATCGATTCGCGGTGGATAATCTCAATCGGCTTAAAAATGTGTGCAGTAAAGCGGTCGGCGAGAAGATGAAGGTACGCATTTCCTAATTCGACTGTTTCATTTTGCCGAGATATTTTAGAGGTGTGCCACCATTCTTCCTTGTCCTTTTGAGATGTTTTACATGGATTTTTGAGGCATTTTCGAATTTTCCATGTTTCACTGTTTCAAAATGTTTTAAGTCCAGAAGCTACATGTAGTCAGTTATCAGTATCATCGTTGAGCGATCGGTCTTGATTATTGGTGGTCAGATTGTTCAGTAGGCTTTTTTAGTACTGCAGTTTTTCCTGGGGACCACTCAGCAGTATTGCTTTGTAACGAGTGTATTGCAGGAGTTAAGCTAGTTTGGGATGGCGCAAGATCATCTTAATACAGACAAGTTTACCGCTTAGGTTTTATTTTGCAGAAGAAGGAGCCGCAGGGGGACGAGGACAATATTCCGGATGGATTCCTCAATGGTTTGGACAAGCTGAACGCAGCTGCACTCAACGTGAGTCTTTTTTCTTATATCCTCTTCTAATGACCAGTTTTTTGTTTTATTCATTGTTTTGTTCATTTCACCGCTGTTACGAAAATAAGACACTGAAGGAAGTAAGCAACGTAGTGTGTAATTAATGATCTTAATTAGTTAGGTCTTAATGAACGTCAACGAAGTGACGTATCGTTCAGGTTTTATTGCACTCAGCCGCAGCAGTCGTTTGTTCGTCACATGAACAGCAGTCTTTTGTCCTTTAATTCGTTCATGTTCGGGTGTATCGCAGTTCATTGGACGCGGTTCACCTCGTAACCGGGAGGATTCAGCCTGGTAGCCATTTCGTTTCCTGTAAAGAATAATGATAGACAGTTGCACGATAATACCCTCCCTCCCTCATTCCCTCCCTCCTTCCCCCTCCTTGCTCATATTTTCGTGTCCTCGGTCAAGAATGGGTAAGGTTCTTCTTCTAGGAGCAGAGCGTTACTTTTCGTATTTGAATGCGGAAGGCCTTTGTTCGATCGAAGTCTTTGCAAGGAAAGTAGGGCAGTTCGCGAACTGCCTCAGGACCTGAGGTTTATCGTTAATTATTGGAGAGGATAAAGTTAGCATACGTAGATGTGGACGCCGTACACTTGTATTCTTTTCTCGCCTGCAAAAAATGACCTCGTTATACCTGTTTTCCTCTCTCCTTCCTATCACTGAGGATATTTCCTTTCCATAATTCGCAGGTGATGGGATTTTAAGGATCTGTCGATCGCTCAAATCAAACGACTGCGCGTCATAATCGATGAACGAATGGCAGAAACAAAGAGAGAGATGGAGAAACTCGAATTGGCCAGGAATGAGGCCCTTGTGCAGATTGGAAACATCCTGCACGATAGTGTACCCGTGAGTGATGATGAAGACAATAACAGAGTTGAACGCACTTTCGGAAATATCAGTGCCACCAAAAAATATTCACATGTGAGTGCGTTTACCTATATATTTTGAAAGATATTAGCCAAGCATTCCATTTTTGCATTATTGACTTTTCATCGGGTTCTGATGAACAGCGCATCTGATTAGTTCGTGGATAAGCATGCGGTGTTTAATTTAAGTGGCCACTTTGGTGGGTTGCGTCTGCGTTCAGATTTTTTCGAGAGTTTTTTTTTTGGGGGGGAGAAGAGGGCAGAAGTATATTGATTTGTGAAAATCTTGTCCTGCTGACCAACGGGACATCAGATGGCCCAGCTGCTTGAGCCTTTAACTGCCATTTTAGGTGGACCTCATCGTCATGGTTGATGGTTTTGACGGCGAACGTGGGACGGTGGTAGCTGGTGGTCGTGGATATTTTCTGAAGGTTTGTTTTCCGTTCGTCCGACAGCTCACTTTCATTTTTTGCTCGAAAGAATCTTTATTCGTAGAAGTACGAAAGCAAAGAAAGCCAGTGCGAACACTGCACGCGAGTAGTGTACAGTGTCGATTTAATGTTCAGCAGTAACCTCCGCAATGAGTGAGAACCGATAGCTTTCAAGGTGAAACAAAGAGTGATCTGATTTAAGGGTGCAATGGTGTTTCTGGAGCAAGCGGTAATCAACCTCGCTCTGCAGACATTGCTGTCGAAGGGCTTCACCGCCCTCTACACCCCTTTCTTCATGCGTAAGGAGGTAATGCAAGAGGTGGCACAGCTGAGCCAATTCGACGAGGAGCTTTACAAGGTTGACATCTGCCTTCTCTTCGTTTATATGTTTATTCAGAATATAGGTCTTTGCTTTTTAAAAGATGACCGTGGTCTCTTGCTCTGCTTTAAGTGGGATTGTATCGCAATATAAAAAAGTCAGCTACTTAGCCTTTCGGGACCCATTGAAATATACTGTCTGCACTTATTCTTTTAGAGACTCGAACCGTCGTAATTTTAGGTGACAGGTAAGGGATCAGAAGTGGCAACCGATGAGTCGATTGACGAGAAATATTTAATTGCAACATCGGAGCAGCCGATCGCAGCTTTCCACCGTAACGAGTGGCTCAATCCGTCCGAGCTTCCTCTTAAATATGCGGGCATTTCAACATGCTTCCGTCAAGAGGTATTGCTCATAACAGTATCAAGCTGACAAAGGCGATATCATTTAGTTGGTAGTACGCATTAGGGAATTTTCCTCCTCAACTTCACATTATACTTATCGTCATCCACTCATTTTAAAGCGAAGAGATTGCAGCCATTGACATTGATCTCAATGGCTGCTCAGAAAAATGGGGATTTTATTACGCATCTGTATTTTAGTATCACAAATCGAACCTTCGTTCAGTGAATCTGTGGATCAGTTAGGATGTTCTAATTTGAAGCGGAAAAATTCTTATTTTATATGTGCAGTGCCAATTATGTTGAAGAAAAAGAATATTGGATGTGACGTTAACCTTTCATGAATATAGGTGTAGTGTAGCTGCGCAGTGTCTCATCCTAGATGTTCGTTTGAAGTAGACAAAGCACTGAAATGTTTTATATCTGGTAAAGGTTGGTAGTCACGGGCGTGACACTCGTGGTATATTCCGCGTACATCAGTTCGAGAAGGTCGAGCAATTCGTGCTGTGTTCACCACATGATGGAATCAGTTGGAAAATGTTCGACGAGGTAGTGCCTCAAGTTTTTTTCGTTTAAATCATCACTAAAATTGAGTATTTGAAGTAATCTGCATGCTTGCGATGATACAGATTCGAAAAGTGTAGGAAGCAGTTCATTTCTTTGCATAAATGTGAAAGCCAAAAGAAGTCACTTCACTTTCGTTCTTCAAAATTGCGTTTCATCATTCGATACACTACTTAACAGCCTTCGAAATGATATAACGATATTTTCAGTTAATTTTTTTTCTTGAATTCTTGATTCAATTGTCTCATTGATGGGATTTTGTGAGCTGGAATCTGTGCCCTCGTTTTAACTGCAGTGAAAATGTTACTGTTGGGAGATACTTCATCAAGTGCACTAAGATGCTCATTTCTCTGTCATATCCATCCATTACGTCTTTAGTTGGAAGGATGCTTCCAAATTCGAGGTGCATTTTAAACGAAGCTTTCATACAGCTCATTGGACCAGATAACATGACCGTAAATGACCGTAAATTCAGATGATTGCAAATGCGGAGGAATTCTGTCAGATGCTCGAGCTGCCCTACCGAATCGTCTGTATCGTATCTGGTGAACTGAATAACGCTGCTGCCAAAAAACTTGATCTCGAGGCGTGGTTCCCAGGCAGTGCTGCGTTCAGGTATTTCGTTGTTCGAGTATTCTCGCAAATATTTGGGAAGAAAAATGAAAGAAAGTGTGTAATGACCTGCGCATTTCTGCCCAAGTCAATGCCAACCTCTCAGAGTCGCGAGGTCGCCCGGATTTCATCGTCCGTGTTTTGCGATAGTCTGTAGCAAAAAGTAAAATCTGCAGAGATGAAGTTTTTGACATCCATATTTGATTTCTGTGAGTTGGTTTGTTCATGTGCACTTACAAATCCTCAGGCATCAAAGCTGAATTTTGTCTAGGCGCAGATATTCTTTCATATTTTTATGAGCTCAGCCCTCTTCACGTGAACTCAAGAGCCAGTGCATGCGCGAGAAAAGAATCAAGCCAAATACGCAGGAGCTGAACAGTGTGGATGCTATCCCTCCCGGGAATTTGCTTCGCTGTCGGGGAAATAGTGTGCCGAATTGTCATGCGACTATATGAACTATAAGCAAGAAAGTGGCTATTCTTAAGTGAGCTGTGCTGAATCTTCGAGGCGTGAGGTGACTGTGACTATTGCGTTACTTTGTCGCATAATTATTATTCATTAATTATTTCAACGACGTGCTGGAATGTGGTCATTTAAGGGAATTGGTGTCATGTTCGAATTGCACTGATTATCAGGCACGGCGTTTGAAAGTTCGTTTTGGCCAGACTAAGAAAATGGACGGAGAGGTGAGCTAAAGTCCAAGCATATGGCAGTTTTCTTTCATCGGCATCGTTGAATCGACACTTCATTCTCAAAATGCGTATTTCTCCTCCGCAAATACAGGGAGGCTAAAGTTTTCCCAAACTGATTACTCAGCCGATGCTTCTTGCTGCATCGCTGTCTTTTGCATTGCACTGAATGAACTATCGCTTGCACGCAATAACACTCAGAAATTGTACAATTATGGGAAGTTATGGTGCATGTTAGACAACTATAATTTTCGGATATATTAAGCTTAGATATTATTGTTCTTGAGTGAATGGTTGCTAACTGAAAGCATTACTTGTTTTTTGAGAGATAAGGCAGCCATCATTTGCGATTCCAGTATGAGGGGCAGCCAGTCAATTTTGCTTTCTTTCTGTGGATATATTTAGCAAGGTTGGTTTCATATCGTTTTGCAGGTACCTTTCGTGCACATGCTCAATGCGACGATGTGCGCGACGACTCGAGTGCTATGCGCTATTTTGGAGAACTTCCAAGAGGAGGATGGTATCCGTGTACCGAAAGCACTGAAACCATTCATGCCAGCCATCTATGCCGAGATGATTCCGTTCATTAAGCCAGCTCCTATTGACGCCGATATGAAAAAAGTCAAGCTATAAACTCCATACAGTACTTTGCTACGATTCTTTCATTTATCATCCCTCCCACCATTTTTAGAAAACTAAAGTTTACGACTCGTTTATTTGACCAAAATTATCCATCAGTCTTATGAAAATATACGTTTGAATTAAAGAACGTATGCTCTTACCTTTTTCGCCCTACTAAAAGGGCACTGTTTTATCTCCCTCTCCACAGGCTCATTCTCCCTCTTTGGGTTTATCTTGCTTTGTTCTCCGACCACTTCGTCCAGTTGTTGGCTTTGCTTGACTTCGCATTGGAGCTGTTGATGTGATACTGCGATAGTTGGATGTCCGCATTCGCACTTAGTGGTTGCTTTTGTGAAGTGGATTTTATATTTCAGCGCAGCGGTTTATTCAGGAGTGACTCGTTTACGATGATTCAGAAGGAGGAAAAGGGAAATGACCAGTTTCATCCTCATAAACCTTAAGGTATGAAATTAGTCCTCAAACGAAAATGTGCTTTGGCAGTGAGTGGGTGCTATGCCATGGGCCGGTGAAAGTAATCACACTCAAGTGTTTGGAGATATTGTGAAATCAGAAAATGGTTTTTATTACTGAATCCTATATCGAGTCAGTTCCGAAGTGTTCATAGGTGGGGATACTAAACGGGTTTTATTTCTGCATCTGGTACTCTTATTTCGTTCCTTCTGTTGTTTAAGAGACGTATTCGCTATCGCTGTCCATCCATTTCTGTTCACCCTTCCAACTGGATTAATTTATTCGTCTTGATCGGTTTCGGTTTGTTCTCCCCGATTCACTATTACCTATTCCCTTCGTTTGTAATAAGAAGTGCTGCTGTTTCGAACGGTTTATACGAGGTAACTGTTGGTGTGCGTTTTCAGCAGTTGCGGTATAAATCGACCACGATGAGCTTTCATTAGGGGCTTGATTTCTCATTTATTTCCTCTTAGAGTAAATTTTTGTTGGATGATGACAGTGTTCTGTTGACATTAAACCAGTAACGGTCACGTTTATTATTGAATGGCGGCATGAGATAAAGCATTCTGTAGCATTTTGCTTACAATGAATGTTGAAGTGGAGCGTGTATATCATTGTTTCCTTCGTTGTATGGTTGATTCATTAGATGTTAAACTTGGGTGATATCAATCATCAGTAATGCTCCTTCTATGCTAATGCATTAGTGGTCGATTGTAAAGTAAAGGGCATTTTCGTAATAATACAAATGCGGAGGTAATCTTCTGTAGGATAGAGTCCTCACTTCAGCCAGAGAAAGGACGGAGTCTTAGTTCGGAAAAGAGGGAATTGGATAAGCATCTAAGGGTGTTGCTGTACATGCATAGAAAGGATATAGAGTTTAGGCTTGCAAGGATGTAGATTTCAAATCCTCTGATGCTTCTGTGCTATCGCAAGCAACCTTGAATTTCCTGACAGAATCGGAAGGTGTTGGGTTTCTTTAGTTCTGGGAAGAAGTTGCTTAAGAAACGCTCTCGTTAGTTGGTAAACATGTCCGCCAATCGAGTCGATTTAAGTTATTCGAATTTAGTGAATGATGGGGTTGATGTCGTTTCACATAGAAATATTGGATGACGGTGCATGAAAATTAATCGCTGCGGTAGTGATTCTCTAGGTTGAGGGCCTATATTGCACCTTCTATCACTCGTTTGTAATATACGATGTGATTCAATTCACTCATTCCTTTACTCTTAGCTGCAATTGCTCGTTTAACTGATCAAGTTAGGTATATTCTCGATATTGAATGTGTGCTTTGCATTCATGTGCAGCTTGAATGGCTTTGTGAATATTGGAAACGAAGCTTGAAGTGATGTGAGGAGAGCTATGTGAAACTTGCTTGTTTTTTGCCCGAATTATTAAAGTAGCCCTACTTGAGCTTTCTGAAGGAAATATGAAGTAGGACGAAATTAAGTGTTCAGCGGAAAGAATTAAATTTTCTATTATTTAACGTGAGCTTATCGATGCATTTGATCGTATTGTGAGAACGGCCCGCTTTCGATTCGATTCTCGGCGCGTGATGCGTCAGTTGGATGTTTTCAAAGTGATGCTGACCCGAACTCGCCGTTGCAGAAGTCAACTGTAATTCGTAGGGCACGCCCTCCCCCGAGTTAGGTTCAACCAACCAGTTAACGGAAAAGTGAAAAATTTCTGTCACTTTGCGCCAGCTGAGTAACATCAAATGGACCAACGAAGCAACGAAAAGCAGTCGACATTCTGGGACGTAACAGATCAGAATTTGCTCGAGAATGCAGTGCGAAGAGAGTGGCAAGTGGACTTTCTGGAGTAAAGTGAGAAGGATGTTGTGTTGTCCAGACATAAATATTCAGATACAAATCTTCTGATTTCTAGAATCAGAACCTCCAAGAACTTTTTCTGCTGTTGTTGCAACATGATGGCAAACCTAGGACGGTGGCGCCAATGTCGTGACTTCGGAATGGACTGCGATAAAGTACCAACGAAAGGAGGCTTTTGAGTGGTCCAGACGTATGCGGGATCAGCATGACCTTGGCGAAAAATTCCACTTTTCAACATTCCTGGTAGCTCTCATATCTTTGCATGAGGATGGCCTACCGTTTAATTTATTCTCACACATCGGGGTGTAGTATCGGAGACACCACTAAATATTTGCATATAACTTTTCATTAGACTTGCAGTTTTCACCGTTGAGAACCCAGTCTTCCCTAAATATGCCACCCTTTTGCTGTTGCTGGACGTTATCGGAAGGAGGAAAGGAAGACGAGGCCAGGGAAGTGAAAGTAGCTCATTGGGTAATGCGAAATGCGTGTTTGCATATCGGAATCTATGTGCTGATGCATCGAATAACGGGGACTGAGTATATCTACGAAGCTGTTTCATGCATCTAAGCATCAGACGGATGATGATGTAAGTATGGCGGAAGTGGAACATTTCACTGCAACAAAAAATATCTGAGAGTGACAGTTGCACAAAGTATAGGCAAAAAAAAAACGGTCAACGGAGAATTAGTTGCGAGAAATTGAGAGTAGGTGATTAGCTGGGCAGAGGGAAGAATTAGTGGCGGAATTTGGCGGACGAGGGTCGGTGACCCCATTCTCGCTGCGCGGGTTCAGCCGGTTGCAATCGGCTGCTCGGCCTTGATGAGGCAATCTCTCTTTGCGGCTGTGGCCTCCTTCTGAAGACATTCACATCGTTTCCTATGTTACCATCGAGTGCTTCCGATTCGCCAACTGTACGTTTTCCCTTTTAAAGATGTTTCCTCTCTTTTCAAATTGTTCTACCCTTTTAAAGCATTAAGTCATCAACAAATCCAATGACCGTTATTTTTAATAGCCTCACCCTTAAAGATGTTTACGTTTTTATGATTAATTTAATATCCAAATAGGATCTCCATACTTCCACTAGACTGAAATTTCAAATTTGCAGTCGTAATTGAACTCATATCTCGCTATTTTGAGTCCCCTTTTCGACTTTCTGTTCAAAAGCAACTTCTTAAGTATAGATGTGACAGTAATAGGACCGTAACCTATATTAAAAATGGACAGGATCATTTTCTTTGATGTTGGCTTGCATGCTTGTAATCGTGGGCAACAACGCGTCCATCTGAAACACCAATCAATTTTAGGCAGTATTTTGTTAATTTACTCTATGGAAGTTTCAGCATCCAAGGAGATGGTCGAACAGCGATAGTCGAAGTATATCGCAATTTGTGGCCAATTCTTCTAGTTCAGTATCGACTCCAAAGAGGTGCGTATAGTTTCATTCGAAATTAGAACGCATCAAAGCTGAAAGCGATAGAAGCACAGTGTAGCTTTATTTAGTCGATTATAGAATTTGAATAAATCAGTGGAAATGTGATAATTCAAGCAATTCAATTTGTACTTGTAAGTTCTGAGATATCGAAGATTTGCTTGGCTAGCCTCTTTCGGTGCTAGTTGAAGGAAGTTAACCACTGCGCGTTTGTTCTATTGCCATTCATTATTTTACTTGCATCTAACGATATGCAAAATTGAAATATTACCCGTGCAGCACCCCATGCAAGTTTTTTTTTTGTTATAGACAAGTGCATATTCAAATTTTTCATGCCGTTGCAATACTTCGCCCCTAACATGTCTTTTTTCACAGCTAGAGCATATTACGGCCATATTTCAATGGTATGAGGGATATTTCGCTTTTAACTAAGAGCGATTTTTCTGTAGAAATCCATCGATAAAGAACGATAATCGCTGTGTGGAGGAATGCGAGAATAGTGGTATTGTGATGCCTTATGAACGGCAACCAGGTTTGATGCCGTTTGCTGTACCTACCCACCTCTGGTACCCACAAGCAGCACCACCGGCAATCCCCTTCTGTATTGGACCACTCATGAGTGCACCTTACTCCCAGTATGTCCCACCGATCGGCAATCAGGTAAGTCTAGATGCGCAACTACGCCGCCTACTACAGGTAAAGCTGATTATTAGCGCCGCAAATTCTGCAATAATTTGTTGTTGTGGGTAAGAGTCTGAAGAAAATTGTTGCCTGAACAACTTTAGTGACATCACTTTTGACTGCCTAAACACATGACCGGATGGTGTGCTTACTAAAGAAGAACTGCCGGCGATCCCACTTAGGAAGCGTGCTAAAATTTTTATCTTCTATTCTACATATAGAAGCAAAATTAATTTGAGGCGATATATGAAGGAGGGAACAAATCGAAGAAGAGAGAGAGGAGTGCAAGACCGCTTTTCTATAGTTTAATCACCGCAACGAATCCTAGAATGCCAAGCTCTTGTTTCGAAAATGGTATATGAAGGTTACCAAAAAACAGCCAAAGTAATGCAGATAATCTATCAAAGAAGTGGTGAAAGAAGATATGGATTTCGGAAAATATTCGAAAGAAATTTAATTCCCGAGTGCTTTCACACCAAATTTAGCTACCATTCAGTTCACTAGACAATATTATTACGGGTAAACATTGATTCTCTATATGTTTTCCTTGTAATTTTCAGAGAGTGAAATCTTTGAAAAAGAAACAACCCGACTCGGCGTGCTCTCAAATGTGCTGCGGAGGAATTGCACAACTTCTATGGACCATTATAGTTATCGTTATTATGGGTATGCTGGCTGCCCTCATACTTGCCCTAGTTGTTATTTGAAGATTTTCTTTTTCAATAGCCATTACCCCTTTATCCGGTCAATCTTCCACCCGCTCGATTGCTCATATTCAACCGTACAAACGTTTAAAATACTTCAGTGCACAATTTCGCACCAATTGCATTTTCCATGAAGTGACGGCGTGCTGTGCATTGCTGCAATCCGAACTTTCTGCACATCCCTGTTTCGTGATTTCCCCGGTCCCTCAAAGCATAAACGTGTGGAACCTATACCTTACTTAGGTGCTTCGTTTATAAAGTGCACTTACCATTCCCCACTGAAAATGATTTTCGATTATCTGATGAAGAGATGTCTTTCAGTAATGAACCCTTCTCCACTGCACTTTGTTCGTATTGTTTTTTCCTTTCGCTGTTCACCTTCAAACGTTGTTGTGCCGCATTTTATCCGCTCATTCTGTGCCAATTTTCCTTTACTCTCTGTGAACGCTGCGAGTGCTCAAAAATATTCAACTACAGTGTACAAAATGAACAGAAATAAACGTTTGACCGCATCACAGAGTTGAAGTCTCGTAAAATTACTTTGAAAAAGCACACCCTATGGCTATTATTGATGAATTAAACACGTGTCCTTCATAAACGTTCCGCTCCATTTGCTACGTCTATGCATCACTATGTGCAAATATTGTGCGATCACAAACATTGAATTAAAAGTTGAAAAATGAAGTATGAGAAATAAGCTGCGCAGATAAGCGCTCTCGCAGTTCTTCTCACCCCATCTCACCCCATCAAACGGTCACACAACTTAGCAACGAATAACAAAATGCCCCATACTTTAGATAATCCAAATGCACATATGAACCTATCAAAATTTTCCGATTCCCAACCGGATGTTAGTGAGAATTCTGCCGACGTGAGACATTTGCAAATTTTGACCCATTCACAATGCTCACAACTTGCATCGAAACGAAAGATCATATAGAAATTCACTTCATAGTTTATATTAGACCTACTATATTCTATAATTCTGCAGATTTTTTCTTTGACTTCAGAATTGAAACCATTGAACAGACAGACACAAACCACGTCAAAAACGATAAACAAATGCCAACTTGCAAAGACATAAAGACAGCAACGAAGAAGTTGACTGCTGTCCGCTGCACTTCACATGTGGGTTGGCAGGGCGAATTCTTAATGATCGATAGAGTCAGACTGCGCTGAATTTGCAGCGTGCAGTGTTACTAACTCATTCTAGAATTCACACCTCTTTCCTCTCCTTCCCCCCTCTACCATCGCCGCCAAGATGTTGGCAAGGAAGGTGATCACCTCCTAGATAGCCACACGATTCGAGTAATTGTAGACAGTTGATAGGCAACGAACGAAAGTGTTTACCAACGAGTAAAAACTCACCTACACAATATTTCATCAACACTCATAACCGTCACAGTTCGGTGGAGTCACCCCACTCATATCATCGCTTAACTTAATCTCCACTTATAATGAGAACCTTTAAGCGAAAGCATTATCCAACTCCTTCCGTTTAATCCCCAACCCGTTCATGTTCAATTCCAACTTTCCTCGTTTCTATCAGTGAAAATTAACCGAACCGTTTGTTTCAAAAATGCATTTTCTGCTTCGATCTCATTGGAGAAATAATGCGCAACTGCATATATTATTGCCAATAATACTGCGAATTTGAGCTTGAAAGGACAATAGAGAAACTTCTTGCTTATTTGCTATGACTACTGCAAACACCTCTCATGTGATACATCACGAAGTGCTCCTCTCTAAAACTAAAAATTATAACGTCGTCGGTTCACTATCAGTGTGAATCGGAACACTATGGAGGTTTCGTAGTGCTATCGTTGTGGCGCTCCGTAATGAAGTGCTTTTGCTATCGTTTTGTTGCTTATACACGCTAACTTTATTTTCGATAATCCATGGAGTTGTCTGAATTCTTTTGTTATCTCTTCAGAATTTATCATCGATGTCGTGACCTTGTTCATGACTTCCATATCCTGCAGAAACAGGCCCCGACATTTGTCGAAATTCCCGAAATCACATCAGTTAAATGTTCCCCATGAAAGAGAATATGTGGTTTATATCAACTGTCAGCACGAACTTTTCTTCAGGCTGAGAGATGAAATGCCGTCTTCCTCGAATCGCATTTATGAGTTTATTGCTCAAATTGACCATGAGCCTCATTAAACGCAGCCGCTTTTCACTTGCCGTCAAAACTGCTTCTCCGCACTTCAGCACGAAAACATAGAACACAGCCAAAAGACCATCCTTTGTCACCCGTTCATTTTCGAATGCTCTACTCTTTACTTGGTTTCTATTATCAGACTGCTAGATAATATTCAAAGTCTTTAGCCTCAAATTACTGCGATATCGCAGGCTCAAGTTTGACTGACATAAGGTTACACGCGGCTTTCCCGATATTCGCTGTAAAAAATTTATTCCTTTGCCCCTCCAAAGAGATGATATGCGCGTCAGTCCCACCTCGTCAAAAACGTTGCAGCATAACCGCTGTTCCACATGGTTCCCAGTTCCATGTTGCATAAGCTCGGGTTCTGCCTTTTGCCGTTATCCTTAAGGCATTCATCTCTTTTCTTCATTTTTCAAACTGACATTAGGTCGTTTCGATCTTCAGGCTAGTGCCACAAACGTACTGTTACTTGTTGATCCGATCATTGCTTTGCTTCTGTCATTTCGCCTCTCCTTTCCTCTGCCTGTTCTTTGATCTTCTTCGCGGTTGGCGTTTACATATTTTTTTGTTTCCTCACATCAGGATGTCGAAATAAAAAACTAAAATATGTGGAGCAGTGTGCTACGCACATACATAGACTGACCTGTGCGGTTTTCTAAGAGTCTGTGTTGTAACCAGCCCATGGAAACCACCTCGTGACAAGTAGTTCCTCTGAAGGCTTCAGCCTCAGTTAATTTAGCGCTTCAAAGCCTCTTCGCACCATTCAATCAGAAAACCAAGCCTTCGAAGTATGATTTAAAGCAGATCCAAATATCTATTTAATTAAGGAATCAAAATTAAAGAATTCTGTAAAACTAAGGACGACCTCCGCTTTAACCGTGGCAAAGAAGCTTGACATTCTGCAACTGACGTCTCTTTAATCAGAAGCTCAAGCCTCCATCCATTCACTATTAACGAACGCCCAAGGCTAAGCCACTATTAAACAAAGAACCAGCGTTCGCGGCTCTAAATTTGAACTCATATCTGCGCACAAAAAACGAATATTCCAGGGCATCTGAAACCTCCCATCCAATGGAACGTTTAGTCCTCTATCCTATCATAATCAAAATCTTGATAGGTTTCGATTTAACGACAGGTCACCTTACCTTAGGCTTGCTGTCGTAGAGAACCGACCTTTTCCGATAGCTGCCTGACCTCACCAAAACTTTAAGGAAACTTCAATTCGATGCGAGAATACGAGACGCAATTGCATAGTATGACGCAGGCTGTCTGTGCAAATACACGTTTATTCACGTTGTTTTGGAGGAAATATAACGATTTTATGGTACAATAAGAGCAGCATCGAACCCGTTCGCTATGACAAAACGTGCAATAGATCACTTTTGCTGAGTAGCGCTCACTCAACGGAAATCACATGAAACCACTTCCTCTCTCCGGAATCACTCCTATTCTCAGCAAGTTATAACATGAAACTCGAGGATGCTCACAAAGTGCTATCGCATTCAGAATATAAGAGCCCAACTGCAGCGATTCGAAATATGATAGAGAGGGACTGTTACTCTATGAGTAGGCACTCATCTGCTTTACATGTAATTGACGTCGAAGTCACCTCGCCACAGCATAAATGCACAGTGAAATTGAGTGGGTTACAGTTTAAAAGTCACTTATGCCCCTGTTCCCTAATAACGACATCCCTCCCTCCTTCATAAACGAACATATTTTCAAACGCGAAGAATCAGCGATATGGCAAGACGACATCCACGTCATTTGAGTAGCAAAGGTCTCAAGAAGAATTAAGTTTCGCATATCGCATTCCATTACCGGATTCTGGTGTAACACCACCTTCAGCCACTTCCAACTCAGCGTTTTGCCATTCGGCGTTCAAAGCGTTATTATTCTCTCCACGAGTTAGACCTCGAATCTGTACTTCTGTGCCATAACCTGGATTTTCGAATGCCACAGTAGGATCTCGATCCGACAGCGGTTCATTCAGATGAAGTTTACGCATAATCCTCGGCAAAGCATTTGTGCGTGACATATACATTACTCCGACAACGACGAATGCGGCGACCAACACAACAAACAATGCGGCGAGTAGCGCACCAAATCTACTTCCGGAGGAGCCTGCAACGACGATGGATAGCTTCTATGCGTCTTTTTTCCTTCACTTATCCTAGTACTTAAACCTTTAAGGGAGAAGACAAAATGGATTAAGGAGGTTTTATATCACAGAACCACTGTATAAAAAAAAGATCCATACAACTAATGGTCAGAAAACAAGCGAATATAAACAAGTGATTCCCACATCGAAATGTTTCCATGTCATTCAGATGGAATCTTAACACATGGAAAGGTTCCACAAAGAATACGAATTGCTGAGATTGTATTTAAGAGGAATAAAAACTTCTATATCATTTTCGATATCATCATCCTCGAGAACTTTTAGACATGTGTACTTTTGTGATGACCCGAGCACTTTTATGACCTCCCGAAGGAATCAAACGGCGTCCCTCTCATTTGGCCGTCGGGACTCAGCACAACAGCTGATGCAACTCATCGAAAAAAGCAATGACCTTAGTAAAGCAAATACTTTCAAATAAACATCGTTCCTTGCGGATGAACCAAAAATTCTTCATTATTGAGTAAAGTTCAGTAGGCAAAAGGAGGGGAGAGTGAAGATGGTGGCTCGAAACTTAGGATTATGACAAGAAACAGATCTGTTGTCGGCCAGCCGATTTCATTCAACTTGGTAGAGTTAATACAAAACTGCAAACAATGCCGCCACCGTATGCAAATTCGCAAAAAACATTTGCAGTGGAATGCGGGCCCTGCAAAGACAGTAAAATAAAGCAATAAGAAAGGCGAAAGGCAAATTTGACAGAACACGCCAACCATGATAGTTGTTGATTATTTTAGCTTCCACAAACGGCGAATGTCCCAGTGCGTTCGCAGAGACAAGCGCTAGTTCGTAGTTAGTATTGGGGTCAAGCCCAGTAAGTATGAGCTCATTCCCACTCGTCTTCAACACTTTATAATCGCCATCAGTGTCCTCTGGTCGGTAGTAGACCGCATATACTTTATAAGAATGCGGAGAGGTTTCACGCCAGTGGATCTGCAAAAGCTTCTCTGTCGTCTACAAACGTACTTGCTGGTGTATACAATCCTACTCTACCTTTCTGTAAATGTTCCACGGAAGACTGCATCAGAGATACATTTGCATTTATTGAAATTATTTTCCTATCATAGCATAAACTGCTTTCTTCGGATTCATCTTCGAAAACATACATTCTTTACCTCAATCTCTAAACTTCTGCTTTTTTCTCAGCAAACCGCAGTACTGTGGAGCGATGTCTCTACCCAGGTATGTGTTTGAGTTCGCCACTTGCTCGATAATCTCAGCTCACGAACATTGAAATTTGACGTATGGACTACTTTCAAATATCCTAAATCACTGAGTGACCTCCTCTAACAAATTTCGGCCTGACTGATCGATCATCTTTCGAGTAGATTATAACGCAAGAAATATATACATCGATCACATTTTATAAACGATTGGGATATAAACTCTACCAACAGAATGTATGAAAAACTTCCTAAATTCTCTCGCAGAATGGCCCTCAAACGGCTGGAAAATTATTTTCCCTTAAAAATATATTCTGTCGGAAGATCTAGGGAAATTACTTTTAATCTCATCACGGAAATTACCCTTACCCTTAAAAATTACGAACACCCAATGAATTCCATGTCTTATTAAACGTTTTAGGCTTGTTGGGTTCCTTTTTGAGAACGACAGAACGAGCAATTGGGCACTTAAAAAGAGGCCAGTTTATAAATTGCTCACTCGTTCCTCTAACTACTTATCTGCATCATTGATGCCCAAATGATCTGCACCTACTAACTCCTTACCCATTCAGTTAGTATCCTTTCTAAAGATTACATTCTTATTACATTATATGAGCTCCACTGGTTGCGAAATTGTTGTACAAGAGCTTAAGGGTTAACTGATGTAACACAGCGTACCTTAACAGAATCAGGGGCAAGGTTTTCGTAATGGATAGGCCCAGGTGGAGATGGTGCTCTCTCGTGGCCATGGATCATGCACGCGACCGCCTTGGCTGCGAACCTTGAGCACAAAGCTTCGTCTTGTACAGTTTCTCCGTTGCATAGTCCCAGACATTCGGATGGGATACGCGCACGTAAACAGCACTGCCGATGATCACGACCATCAGATGCGCATCCTATCAACTCTACAACATCTTCGTTCGCTAGCCCTTCTTGCGCCTTATTGCCAGCGGTCTTAGATCTTTCATAATTCTCACATTTCAAACGATCATCGAAACTGTCGTTAGTTTCGAATAGAAGCTGACGATTTAAACGTTCTAGGGTTCACTTCTTTTTAAGAAGCAATCTTAGTGAATTTCGGAAACCATATCTTTAATGATTGAATAATTAATCAAGTGAAAATAGGAAACGACAGCGTCAGTAGTGTTACCTCTGTTTATCTATTCCAGTGATGCGGTACTGCAAAGCCACATTACACACTCAACGAAAAACGGGTAGTTAAAGCAATTATCAGTACAATCCACATATTGTAAATTATGAAGATAAACAAAAGAAGCGGAGACGGAGAAACCCATTAAATGTACCTTTCGAATACTGTGAACAATCCTCATCGGTTTGTGGTGTCACTGAGCAGACACGCAAACATTTCTCTGATATTTTTGCATCCGAACAACACTGCAAAAGCGCAGAAAACTTAGAAAAGAGGAAATAATAATAAATTATGGAACTTATAGCCGTTAAATTACAACAGTTATTCAAATAACGGTTGGTGCAGTTCCATTTTAAATTGAACAGACAATAGACCATGGAATATTTATGCATCAAATATATCGCAATCATTTGTCTACGCGCCTAAATATGACTTCATAAGTTACGTGATTCGTTAAAAGCTTGGATGCTTCAACTCTTTGTTTCAAAATATGTACTATACAAGTTTTCCCCTGTTCCTCTTAAACTATGAAGGTCTTGAGTTCGATTAGAATAGTTGCTGAATGAAAGGCAGATGACCCCACCTGATTTCCGATAAACGAAACAAACTTTCGATGCGGTAGACACAATCGAACAAAAATATATACTGAGCTAATGAATCATAAAAATGTCGTCGAGAATCAATTTGTGGGAAAAACTGAACATTTCTTTTCGTAATTACACATGTCCCATAGACACTGAGAAAAATACTACATAAGCATCATCGCTTTGAATGATCCTTTTTCAAAAAAACAAACAACAAAAAGAAATAAAATCTGCACCTAAAACAGTTGCCGCACATATAATCAAGCCTTAAAAGCAACCTTCCATTGCAAGAAATGAATGCAAAAATACGTGACCGTTACTATGCAACGCACCTGGAGAACGAAACGTGGTGTTAACGGGAAAACAGCCTTTGCGACGTTCAGTTCAGCATCTTTCGATGCTTCGATTCCGGCCGAACTTGCATGACATGTGTAGATACCGTCTCGGCCAGTAGTGTTTCTGATCTAATAAGCAAGCTAATTACTGATAAATATATGTGATAAACAAATAAAATAAAATCTAGTAATCAGCACTGCAACTTCAGAAAACTTTTCATCAAACGGCACTAATGACCACCACACTGGATAAAGAGAAAAAAATTTCTAAAGTTGGAAGGAATGCAATAGAAGGGCTACAAAAGGACTGGTCTTATAGTAATTCACAATGACCTGACGATACTACAGTAATCACGCAACGCACCCTCAAAAGCGAACTACAGCCTCTTCCCAAATTGATTTCAGAAAAACTGGAGAAGCCAAACGGGCAATTCCTGTGTCATAAGGTTAACAAAAAGCTTGAAATGACGAATATGTAAATCAGTCTGCCACAGAAAACAACAGATGACAACTAACCAAGAGTGTATATTCGTATTTATTGATCGAAATCTCTTTAGAGATGACAGTATCCTCGAGCTTTTGAGCCGCAACTGAATTTATACTTTTGCGGTACGTCCATTCCACGCGTGGTTCCGGATATGCGAGAACTATGCAGTGAATCTCTGCTGTGAGGTCATCGAAAGCGTTGATGCGTTTCTCGGGAAGGCTTACTTCAGGACCAACTGAAACAACCCTTCTTCATGCCTAGTAGCTGTTTTAACAATTCCGCAACATCCAGCTATTCTTTCTTGAGCTGTCATCGCGGAGGACTTTCTCTCTGAAAAATTTGAGACCCTCAATCGTATTTCGTAAATGAAACAAGATGTTATCAGTAACTACATCAGCATGCTCGAAGCTGGAACCGTCGAAACATAGAAACCTTAGGCACATCAGATCTTCTCCTCCATTAAATATCTCACCAATTTCCTCAGTCCTCTTCTGCATGTTCGATATGGAATTAGGTCCTACTTCAGAGAATTCTGGAAGGAAAACAGGTATACCCACACTGCACATAGAGATGCAGTTGAGCTCGGTTTTGTCGTCCATCAGTATCCATAACGGTGCATGAAATCAGACTCGTCTTCTCATCCACCGTTACCGAACTTTCCACAGTCATCTTCGGAGGATCGCTGTGAATCTGAAACATGAGCATGTGTGTATTTAAGCATGCTCCATTTACGGCTACAAGCAACATGACAACATGAATTTCGGATATTTCACCTTGCCAAGAAGGCGAAAAATCAACAGTAATAATTTACACAATGTTGTAAGCTTGAATGAAATGTATTTTGAACTCTTCAGCTTAAACTAAGCGAAATGATTCAAAGATCAATCAGAAATCCAGATTTATCGCATTCAATAGTCAAAGTTTTCGCTATCAACTCTCGCGATTTTGGCGATAGACACCTTTTCTTTTTCTCGTTTGACTATGGTCATGGTCATTGGTGCAACATTTAATGTGTGATGTTCACCCTTCTATACGTTTTGTTTTATGATATAATTGGCCAAGTGCATTTCGTCCTAACTGAATCATACGGCTTCCTTCTCCCTTAATATCCCCATTGCTGAGTATCGACTAATACCAAAATTAAACAGTATTGGTGAAATAATACGAAAACGCGGCCGACTAAAACGGAAAACGAAAAAGGAGCAAAGAACTCACCATCATACTGCCCACTTGCAGATCAACGTTTAGCGGTTTCCGACTGTCGACAGTACATCTAATGCCAATCTGCTGTCCGCGCATATACGTGCGATTCGCGTGAGATGGCTCGACGCTTATTACTGGTTCAGGAAGTGAGAATTCATCTGCAAGATCAAATATGATAGCGATGTATTCGCTTCATTGAGATGGGTTGTGAATTCGTTGAATGCAATACATTTCAGGAACCAAAAGAATGGCAATTACTATGGAGGAATATTATTTCCCCTTATAATGATCATTAGGAATTTTACTCGACAGATATTACAACAGAATAAACAAAATAATCATTTATGATCAGATGGTACTGGTATTAAATACAGACGCAAGTTAAGATACAACATAAAGAATGATATTATTCCACCGACCGATAAAAAATGTAATTAAAAAAGAAATAATAATGATTTATGAAATTAGCCTCTTATAAGAACGTGTGAAACTTCAAATGTCGAAATGAACTGTAGGATGTGGAATACTCCTATATATCTTCCTAGTGAATATGGATTTGCAGCTAATCTCTTTCACCAACTGAAAAAAAAGAGAAAAGAACGAAATCCACAGAAAAACACAGATAATCACGAAATATCACTGCAGATTATTGAAATACAGTGAAAAGATGGAAAAAACAAGGAAATCATTGAAAAGGTCACCAGGGGCAGCGAGAATTGTTATAACCGATGAGCTTCGACTATTCAGCTTGCCATCGCTCGCATAGACGTATACTTCGTAGAGAGAATCCATCGTAAGGTTTTCCATAACGTACCATTTTTCTTGTGTTTTCACCTATGTATATATGCTAACTGAAGTGTAAAACTAACAAAAAAATACCACAGAAATGAAATTCTTCATTTATTCTTTTGGAATTTATACAAACTTTCACTGAAAACAACAATCTCCGTCGAAGTGCAAACCGTTCAATAATTACGTCTTAGGAAATATGTAATCTGAGAGAAAATCAGTGCGTCGTTAATGATATGCTGTTGTTACTTCACACTACGTATCAAAAAATGCAATTCGCAAGAGTGAACGATCAGAAATAATAAAAGGAGAATATGAAGAATTGGAGCAAAGACATAACTGTGGGGAAATTAGAGGACTCGAGATGTGTACTAAAGCAAGACGATGTACGCTTTAGCGCTCTTTTTATCCGATTGAGCCCATTCATTTCTTCTCAGTAAGCAATAAACATTTGGCATATCAAAATTAATCTAGCAGCTTATAGTATTCATCTACAAAAGAACTGTGATCCGCCAATGACAGAGGAATACGAAATTTTGATATGGTTAAACGCCCACAAATCTATGCAGTGAGCAAAAAAGATTACGCAGAAGACGCAATTATTTCTACCGAATTCTGCATCTCTAGCTTCAGTTCTACTCAAGTTCAGAACCTAGAGGAGACAGAAAAAAAAACACTCAGAATTCGTTTGTGCAATTTTCGAGAATGCAAAATGTACGATGCAGGGAATGAAGGAATTTTCCTCCAATTGAGAGGTTGAGAAGATGCCAAGTAAAAATCAAAGAACCAACAGCGAAGGAAAAAATAAACGAATAGTGAAACTGAACATTAAACCAGCGCTCTATATGAACAAATATGCTGAAGAGAAAAAGGGATCTATCGAATGCAAGTGAAAAAATGGATATACCGATGTCCACGTAGACGAATCTCCTGCGGGTACGTAATATAGCGAGAACGTCGGCGGCTCATTAATTGGTTCGCCATTATTTCGTTCGGCTATCCATTCCCACGTAACGTTGACACGTCTTCCATAATTAAATGCAACATGCAATTTTGTTGGTGGTTTTGGCTTATCACCAATATCTATAATACACCTTTATGCGACACCTGAAGTGTTTATTGCAATTTGACATTTATCACTTAGGAAAACGCTTTCCAATCAAACAAAAATCACGTAAATGAATGGCTTGTTCGCTTTTATTCTTTGCGGGCAAGTGTATCCAAAAAGGCTGACAATGACTAGCAAACATCATTCTCATTCACTACCAATTCAACCCACATCGGTGTACACCTCTCATAACGAGTTTATCTGATTTCGAAGTATTTCGTAATGCTCACGACGATATTACCATTTTCAGGAAGTGTTTCGAAAGTGACACTGAGTGAGGGCGGACTAGAGCCGAATTTATTGAATGAAGTCGCTCGAGCAGTGAAATTCATTCCCGGTTCGAGGTCGTCGAAGCGAGCGGA
Organism: Parascaris univalens; assembly: GCA_037576465.1. Taxonomy (NCBI): domain Eukaryota; kingdom Metazoa; phylum Nematoda; class Chromadorea; order Rhabditida; family Ascarididae; genus Parascaris; species Parascaris univalens. The sequence goes on along the minus strand of CM075173.1, from coordinate 44,678,305 downwards.
GTTCGCCGTCACATTAACCTGAATATTCAGTAAGGATAAATGTCTCATACAAAATGGAAAATATTCAGAACGATTAGTTAATCTATACCTATAGAATTTCATATCGAAATTCCACTGAAAAGAAACCCGATTCAGACAACCAAAATGAGAATATACTAAACGATAGAGAGATAACGAAACCAAATTAAAAATCAGAGTTGGTGAAGTTTCGGATGTCTAATTTCTTTCTAAAATTTGCACAGGACTTAACTTCTTGCAGAGAATTTTTTCATAAAGTGATTTCTATTGTCACGGAATAAATTTTATATAGAAGAAAATTTTCTTTCAGTTTCCCTTCAGCTGATTCTGTATTTGAATTAGCATCCGACTGATGATTACTTGTTTGAAAATACTGCTGCCTTTGAACAGTTGGATTTGATAAACGTCGACCGTTCCACGAGGCACATCCCATGAGAGCAGAACGGATGTTTTGTTCCGAGAGACAACTTCCAGATGGGAAACGGCTGGAGGAAGACTAGAGTTCAATGTTGCAAAACAACGCATCAGCTGTGATGAGTAAGGAATACATTCGGCTGAGAGAGTAAACGGATGCCGACATGCATTCAAGCAGCTCTCTGGTAAATCTGCAAAAACGACATCAACTCACTTAAGCACCATATTTAAGCACATCAGTAGTTATCAATTTACTGTTCAAAAAGCAATGAAAATGTTATGAAAATGTAAAGAAGATAGGCATTTGCGAGTTCTTGAACGGTAAAGTAGTGAACTTAATAAGAATAGGAGAGCATGTCGTGTGGCTTTGCTGCATAGCTATTATATGGAGCAATACTTTGCGAAGTAATTGTAAAAAAAGAAATTAATCCTGTAAGCACTTTATTCAAACAAATATACTGATTTCGCGGTATGGTGAAAAACTCGAAGTTTTTCAAAAATGATTTTAATAATGCTGAGTTTAGAAACCATCGATTAATGCTGAGAAAATACCAGCCCCACAAATTCATTAGCAGCAGAACTCATCTTAAAAATTGGAATCACTGGTACTTATGCAGCTATAATAAATCCCCAACGTCCGGACTGGACTACGCTTTGCAGGTTCTAAAGATTGGCAAAATCTAAAAGATTTTAAATGAAGCCATCAAGTGCAACTAAATCTCTGATCTAATGGATTTCGCACAGAAATATGCATACGGATGGACAGAACGAATCTTCGCAATATGATTGCTTCAGATGCAAGAATACAAAAGTACCAAAATGTGGTAGTATATCAATCGATGACATGCCGACCTCTTTTAGAAGCAAATTGGAAATTCAGCTTAAAAGGGTATTCGACCGAGGAATTACCTAAGACGGGTGAGAAAGGCGATTATTTGCAAGAAGGAGCTGGAACTGAGAGACTATCTTGAAAGACCATCCCATGAAACTTCATCGATTTGGCTTCTGCAGTTCAGAAGCGCTACGTGTTGGATAGATGGATGAACACATCGTTATGACAGACACATCGTCGCCACAATAACTTTTTGCGAGCGGAACGCGAAAATTGCTTCTTCAAAGTGTTTAAAAGGTTTTCAGATCATCAGCCTGAAAGTCAATGCGCACTGGATTTGAGGTGGCTTATCGATGAAGCGGACAAAACTATACCAGACTCGATACAACATCTGCTATGGTCACGACCATCCGATGCACACTGCACCCAAGTGTCGGCCCACTGAGCACAGTCCGCAGTTAGCGAGCTGTTGAACGAGCACTGCGCAGCACATTCGCCGATAACACCTCGCTCTCGGCAGCATCCTTTGAATGAACCCTCGTCGCTCCCTAAAGACTAGGTTCCTTCATTTCGATGAAGGTGGAATATACCTTTATAAACGAAAATGGCAAGCACACAGCTGAAATATTTTCAATAAAGAAAGATGACCCCAGATTTCCAATAACAAAAAAAGCGCCTGAGATTCAAAAAATAGAAGAGGTCTGGGGAAATATTCTGCAAAAAGTGGTTTCACTCGACATGCGCATTATATGAAGATCGATCTTTGGAGGCTACATTACATGAGAAATTAAATGAAACGGAAAACCAATGAACATAATTACCATCAATAAAGCTCAATAAACATCAAATAAGTAATTGCTGACAAAATTTTGCATCTAATTCTGTAAAATTTGTTGTTCTCAAAGAGGGAATTTGCAAGGAAATACTAAACTTTTTACGAAAGTTAACGATAAAAAAACTCTATTAGCGATTTTCATAAATTTATTCAAGGTTGTTACAACAAAAGTGCTCATAGATGGGAAGTTTCGTTAGATAATCTTTTAGCTATTGCGTAAGTGATCTATGCAAAATAACGTTTGGGAAAATATTTACCAATTTCGCCATTGCCGAGATTTTCAACGTGTAGCTCATTTCAAACACGCGAAAATGACCAACTAAATGCGTATAAGTGGGTAGAAAAGTGTCCCCTACCAGCTGTTCTATTGTGCCCGCCCCATTAACTAATCTCAAAATTGCAGGTAAACAATAAATATGCAAAATACCTTCACATCTCAATAACTGTGAGAATGAGAGACTGACCGTCGCAAACGGCACGCAAAATTTTAAAGTCTTTAGATGTTCGTAAGTCCTTCAAAGATTGATGGAGCAAAGTGAAATGCCATAGAGGGAATCAATTTAAAGTGAGTACTAGACGCGATAAATTCAATAACGTTAGCTTCAGTGGTTTCAAAGTTGGAATTATTGGGCAGACAGATAGATATACATGTGCAACCTTATAAAAGCGCTGAGAAAGCATCTACTTAGCACATATCCTAAATCAGAGATCAATGCCAAACTTCAGCTTCTAGAATTTGATTTCTAAAACTGCTGAAAAAACCCATTCCGAATTTTTATTCGTAACTTTCTAAAGAGATGGGTCAACGAGAGAATAAGAGGCTTAACGAGAGTTGAAACATATTCTTTCCGAGATGGAAATAAACCGAAAAGAATTACATTTTGGACAACAGTAAGTATTCGTTTCTGTACTGCCCGATACAACACAATCGAATGCAGGTGGACAATCACGAATTCCTGCTCCACAATGATACCTGCAAAAATAATTAAGCAGTAGCATCTTGAAGTTTGGCTAGTCGATGGATATTCGGGGAATATGCACAACTTCCCTATAACTTCGTAAAATGAAAAAGTACAGAACACAGTAGGTGTTCTATACCATTGTTTACAAGGAAACTAAGACGCTGACAAAAAAAGTGGAGATACCGATGACCATTGGGATGGAAGAGCGGTTGTCCATGTGCACAGATGCTATTGTCGAGAGAGTGTGTGAAGAAAACTTGCGCCGTCGACATAAGACTATCACCTGCGGCGCCGTGACTTTGTATGAATATCGTATATTCAGTGTCCGCTTCAAGACCGTACTCACGATGCGGTGATGTTACATTATGCACCTGTAAATTCAATTCCTTCTTTCAATGCTGTTTTTAATGCTTTTCAATCTGCGATTACATGAATATTAATTGCCAAATACATCCAAAACAAGTTTCTTTTCTCCGACTGCGGTTTACTAATTACTTCAGGAATTAAATGTGAAGAAATTATGCACTGCCAGCAACTGGCACACATGACTATGGTTCCAACTTATTTTAAACAGTATGTTGCACTGCATTCGTTGCATCGTAACAACAAAAAGAAATTCCTAACTCTTTCACCTGTAACTCACCATTGGTACAACGTTATCATGAAAATTCCCTCGTCTTTTATAATTTCACCATCATTCTATCCACCTTCAAAGGGTCATAATAAATTATACAGTTAACAGAGAGAACCAAACCTCTAAATGAATGTCAACTCATGCAAGTTCGAGATCATACCTCAACGACCTCTGAATCGCGGTCGTCTTTGCGAATAAAAAGCGAAAAAGATTCGACAAGGTGAGCGTTCGCGATCGGTTCTGCCCATTCCACTTCCACCCAGTCGTCGCCCACACCCGTTACAGTCACATTTTCTGGCGCCGACGGATGTGTCTCTGAAGCAGTTTTTTCATACGGAATGTCAGTTATCTGCAGTTCTTGTATATGCATACTTTCAACAGATCGCCAAACATATTATGCAAAACCAGCCGTCTCTTCTCTCTCTCATCTAATGATACGTCTTCTCCGGAGTTACATCGTTTCTACAAAGAATCAACGAAATGAATTACGAGAATGGATACACAGTTAGAGAAGCAAGGAAGCAATGAAGCGTATTCTTGGCTCAAGGTTCGGCTAATCGAATTTAGCCGATTGCAATTTAACAATACTTCCTGTTCTTTTATTAAGCTGTGCAAATGAGGCTACATGGGAGAAAAAAGGAGACGACAATAAGGAGGAATGGAAAGCGCAGTGCGTCCCTCAGAAATTCTCCGTTCCTATTTCGAATGCGCGTTAAATTTTTTACTGGATGCTCATGGTGGCAAAGAATCAAATGTGCCGTACCATATCCTTGTCGGAGACATTGGTAGATGGCAGCCAAATCGAGGTTGAGGCACAATAATGAATGCATGCTGAGTGGTTCAGCGACTCCGCCGCATATCTTCAAGCAGTCATGTTGTACGCCCTTACGCACACAACACTGAGTGTGGTTACGTCCATCTGCTAGACAAGGACTCACCTGAATGAGAGTATTTCACTTTTCAAGTAAGAATGTTTAGCATTTCCACTGTTTAAAAGTGGAAATTTAATGTTTGATCGCATATAACGAGCCAGATTCGCATGCAATATGCGGAACGGAATAGCGTTTACAACATTCCGACTATCATCGACCAACTGTGGATGAAAACGAACATGTCACAAAACATGACATTTGCGTCCCATAAATATTTGAGTCTGACGTTTATATGGCGACAAACGCGTGCGATATGCAATCTCGACATCATTTAAAATGATATTACACTTGAGTGATGTGATTCTTTGTGAACGCGAGTAATGCAGATTATATTTTCGCAATACAAAAAAAAAAAACACACACAAACAAGTTTTGCACATTATTTCACGAATAATGCAGTAGAAAGGGATGAATTGACCCTGTTTTACAGACACACAGCTGTCTTGAGTGGTATCGACTCTTACCTTGAATTATTGCACTGCTCCCTCTTGGACGTTGTGAAAAACGTGCAACGTCGTCTACACGCATCCCTCAATTTCACTGCTACATGTCAAAGAAATAACGTTCGCACAGTGAGTGGATGTCAATGAAGCACGTTATTCTCAGAAATATTATACTTACAACAATACTCGTGTTGCTGTTGTAAGCACATTAAGTACTTCAATTATTATTCTTTGAGGTGAAATTTTCTCGAAGCGCAAATATACTTAATAACCGTACCGATTGAGTGCGCGCTGAATAAAACAATGTTGAAAAAAGCTTTCCGCAACTTCACATTTCCATTTCAATTTCTCCACTTATTGCTCTCGTTTATGTGTCAAAAATCACTTTTCATCTTGTGTTCACTCTCCATAATAAATATAACTTACTTTACCCTAATTTATGCTTAAAAGAACAAACATATCACAGAGAAGCGAAATAAAAATTAAGAGACTAAAAATCGGTACATTGTTTGAGGTGACACCACTTGTTACTGCCTCAGAACGAATGCATTTCTTCTATTGCATATGCTTTGCCTCCCATGCCTTATTCTTCTCTAAAGTATTTTTAACACACTTGCCATTGTTAAAATCACTTTTTACTGTCTCGTTAGCAACGTCAAGTTGCCTCTCCTCCCTTATATTTCAATAATTTTACTTCCCTTCTCGTCGAAATATGCAAAACTATTCATGAAATCCATAAAATCAAGTTGCAAACATCTATCTGGATGTTGAGAAATAAACGATGAATGATGAAGAAGACACTTCATGAATCGCCTCAACTCTGAGGCTAAATACTCTTCAGATTTCATTCAAATGTGAAACGCGAAGTCATGAGATTGAGGCCGCTTCATATTTCGTCGCGAGCAATGATGTAAAGTTGCAAAGGCCAACGGATAGCTTGACCTTTGCGAATTATTTCAAAGTTACCTTTGACCACTCGGTGCGGCATGACGTCGATATCGCGATTGTTTCAAGTGTGTTCGGTATGTTACCAATGTCACACATTTTCGACGCACAATACTGTGAAGCGCCATTAGCCGCGCAGCATTCTGCAATATGGATTACACTCGCACTCACCTGTAGCGAATTTCTCAGGATCTAATTATTTTGCATCTAGACACTGGAACTGTTTATGTGAAGAAACAAGAAAGCGTCGAATATTCTTATTCTCAAAGTAGTAAAGATGTCTGGAATATGAAACAGCGATCTCCACAACCAAAGTCAGAAAACTCGAGGATACAACGCACAACCGAAATCGCAAGTGAACTCAAGCTCGAGCTCAGTGCAGTAAAAGATTAGCGGCAAACAGTGAAATTCGACGAGAGAGAGTGTTTACGCTCGATTTTTGGCAACGAAGCGTTCGACGGTGTGACGATGGCGTTGGTTGCTGCAAGTGCACGTGATGACGGCACAGAGCTACCAAATCCATTGCTGGCAGTCACATATACACTATATAACGAGTAGCGGACCTCAGATCTCTCAACGTGGCGCATGTATCTGTTGTGTTCAACTGAAATGCACCATATTTTCCATCAAAAAAATTTGGTGAAAAACACAACTCCTAAAGACCAGCGCACTGCAGATGCTGATAGCGCACAACACTCAAAAATCAATCATTAAGAAAAAGACGTTAGCTATAAAAGTGTCATAAGTATGAGGTCTAACAGTGCTACTAACTATAAACTGCTCACAGCATGCGTTAATACATCAATAAATCCGTACATCTTTTAAGGTGGTAATTCGAAGGAATCTAATACGATTAGCTCCTGCCTGCTCTATGCAACTTCTGAAACTTTCTTTTCTTGAAACAAACTCCCATAATAGAGAAAAAATAAAGCTTCGATGAGAAAGACAAAAAATAGCATTTAAACCTGGACTTATGCCTCATCTATACATTAAAAGAAAAAATTAGAAATCAAAGCACATTACCAACAGTATAAATGATTTTACAGCTGCAAAAATGAAGGAAATATATCAAGAACGGAATACTCATTTCGGAGGTCTTTAAAAAAGGTCATCTTGTTAATGCTGTTAAGACAAAGTCGGAACAAAAAAGATGTGATGACTGTTGCAATGAAACACAAAATGCAAAACCTCGTCAAATTTGAACTCGCGTATCGTCGAGTCATTAGTGGAGGAGTCGTGTGTTACAAACAGCCATGTTTGTCGCTTCCGGCGCAATTTCACCGTAACTGGAACGGGCGTCGTTGAATCCATATCCAATGGGATTTCTTCATCGATCATGCCACTCGGCATACTCTCCTCATAATCACCCGAGAGCAACGGAATACCACTGCAAATATACCGCTTATACTGGCTAAATTTCTACAATTAAACGCATAGAAAAGAGTGATGTATTTAATCCCAGATCAAATAATTCCTCTGCTGTAGGTAATCTCCAAAAAACGTAAATGCATAAATATACAAATATATATTAAAAACTGCGATCAGACGGCACTTTCAAAGTGAAAAACTTTTCTTAGAATGCTTCGTGCAACCATTCAATAACAAAATTCATTAAACCCACGCAAGAAACACCTTCTAAATTTTCCACTGTTCAAAGCAAAGCTAAACTGATCAATTCTAGGTGATTTACAGGCTAAACCTGTAAAGTAATTTTATAAACCAGCGAAGTCTTAGAGAACTGAAAAACAACGAACAATTAAACAACGGTCGATCAAATCGCATCTTACTAAATATATGTTAATAAATCCTTATTCGGCATGCTGACACTAACTGAATGAATATTTAATACTAATTTTTACACAGGTTACATGATAACGCAGCTTGTGTTTCTAAATCGCTTTGGCGTTAAGTAATAAAACGACGAGGTAAACGAACTCTTCGCCTCCGAGGAATGGGAATGATGGGATTTGCTTGAAATAGACGGTGTAGTACTCGATACTGAGATGTTTGTTCGAAGATTGCGGTTGCGGAGGTCTCCAACAGACACGCAGCTCATCCGACCCGATTGCATTCACCATCAGATCCAAAGGTGGATCAGGATATGGTACTAAACCAATCAATTTACCACAAATGAAAACCAAGTAATCAGCCTAACACTGTGACAGGACGCTTTATGTAAATCTATTAGAGCGTTGCTAAGTATACTTTTCAATATCTCCACAAAACAGCTGCCCGTCGATACAGAAATTATATTTTGCAGATGCCGAAGTGCTAGATGAATGAACGTATATAGAAATAACTTCAAATCATGGTACTTTCGGTTCTTCTGGAGAATGCAAAGAAAACAAGTGAGATGTAACTCTGCTCCAATTGGATAATATCTTTCATAACAGGCATGAAATGAATATAATGATAAAGCTTAACGAGATCTGTTTGAAGGAGGGAAGATGTACTCACAGTATGCACGATTATAGCACTCAAATATCTCGGGAAGGTAATAGAGGCAAAGACGATGCGACTTGCGAAGCATTTGGAATCGTCCAGAACAAAAATCATAGCAGAATGATGGCACAAGTTGCGTTTTACAGCATTGTACATGGCTTCGATTACCGCCTTCTGTTGCACACGATAAAAAATTCTTATAGTCGTCGGTTTTGCAACTGAAAAACATCAGTAGTAAGTGTAACTGAAACTTACAGCATATTAAAGTTTATAATTAATAAGTGTAAAAATCTAATTTGATTTTAAAGTCTTTCAATGACACCTATCACATGAATAAAATGCTTTCATGGAAATTTTACACTGTTGTTTACATTCCATCAAGTGAGAAAACCTTTCAGTAAGTAAGAATTCAACGATTATGATGTGTTCGTGGTGAATGATGAAACTAATAGAGTAATATGGATGGGAAGTACCTTGTAGGATCGAAATGATGTATATGCATATCGCGAGGTTTGCACATCGCCTGACATAGTGGGGAGATTCCCTTTGCGGCACAGCATTCGCTGTAGTCATAGCTTATATTCTCGTGGAATCCACCTTTTAATCCACTTTCTGGAATTTATAGTTCAACTCATTTGAACATTCATTATTATAAACACAACACACTGCCGTCTTAATCAAACAAATAGAACTGAACTGTTCATTTCAGAGGGCTGCTTACTTATCGCTTTTTTTTCTCGCTTTCTGTCCCCATTATTGCGACTCTTTTGCTTAAAGAACTCCCCAACTTATCAAAGTTTCATGTTGGAGTTCTCGATCACCCAAGTTATAACTATACGTACCATCTATACATTATTAATCAATGGTGCTATGCATAAAACCGATCATGGGCCAAAATAGATCAAGTGCAGCGTCTGTGGAGCATGTCCAGTTTATTTTCTATAAAAACTGTAGCCACAAAATTGTGAAAAAATCTAGAAAAACCCAGTAATTCGATTTTATTAGTTTCTCAGAATTATTTAACTCAGTAATGCACTAGCCCCCAACCCTCCTCTTCTCTAAAGTCGATAAGTTGAAAAAGATTACCGAAACAAGAAAAATTATGCCACTTCAAAAGATAAGTCATTCTGCCGCTTTTCAGCTCAAAAATTGTAAGCACAAATGACATTTCGAATCTTTGTTCACGCTGACATGTGAAGTGGACGCTGTGTCTAGCAACTGGGCACTGGGCAAATGGCGCATTTGTTGGTGGCGCTTATGTCATGGGACGGGGCTTTCAGTTGTTTTCGAACAGTTCGCATTTGGCTATAAAATACCTCTAGAAGTATACCTTTTCCGCAGACGGCCCCTTTCGATAGATCCCACTCTTTTGCAATTTTTTTTTTTCTCCTCAAAGGCACTTAATCTCCCCGTCCCTAATTCCCACATTCAAAGGAACCCTCGTTCTCACATTCAAAGGAATCTTGAAATCTCGTCTCTCCGACCAATAAAGTGGCCTACAAGAATATACCGCAAAAATCGCTAGCAAGCCCTCCCACTCCAAAAGTGCCCATCCCTTCTCTCTCTACAACCAGAATAACACAAAAGATTTTTCATCCTGCTGTAAAAATATACATGTCGTTGACTGTTTGGAAAATATGTGGGAAAAATAAATTGCCTCCATTGTCTTCAAATAAGAACGTCAAGGAAGCTACAAACTATGTCTTATTTAATGCCGCACGGTATACACACGCGGTGTCGAAGCAATCTTATTTTATGACAGCCCCAAAGTCACTAAGGTACCGAACGCTCTCACAGTACATTAGGCACCCTCAAAACAGCAACATCACCCGAGAGGACAACCAAAGAATGTGAATGGGAATGATGGTCAAACGACTCTATAAAACCCACGCCATCTTTCAAGCGAGGACAGAGCAAGAAATCACCCCTCCCCCCTTTTACGACTCAAAGTCCCGACTCCTTCTGTATGCTTCTGAGCTTCCACTCTTTAATGTCTCTCGGCTAGGAACGGGTACAACAATTACGGCACGTATCCTTTCCCGATCTTCGCTCTTATTACTTACGAAGAACAATAATATTAAAATATGCGTCTAACTTCTCATAGTTATTACTTCCTTTAATCAAATTCTCTCAATTTTAAGAGACATGAAATGCTGAAAAAAAAAATTACCTATCGAAAGAGCATTATGAAAACAGCACTCATACAACTATTTTTCAATGCTCACATCCACGCATCACCAACTCTTTCAAATTTCAGTAATATAAGTGCTCAAACATTTTAAATTTTAACAAATTTTGAGAGAACGGTTAAACGAACCCAAGACCTCGAGCTGGAACTCGAGTTGTTGCGGCTGATTAGAAATTTGGCACCTGTATCGACCGGCATCATCGAAGGTCAGATTTTTTAGCACCAATGTGAATTCTTCAGAGGCGCATGGACAACAAGCGTTGTCCACGCATTGCGAGCCATCTTCGCAGACGTGTTCATCCGAGCATGTACCCGTGCACTCTGCAATCACTAGCTCATGCAAGAGCTTTTTCTCACAAAAATTGGATAAACGCATTGCACAGACAGTTCACCACTTAATTATTCACTTCTAAGAGCTCTCAGGTGGCCGTTAATAAGAAAATTTTTTCGCTTGGAAGTGTTCCTGATTGAAATTTCGGAAACTAAACAACTTTCCTGTTAGCGACCTAGGGAAGAAAGCACCTCTCGCAACAAGATAGCGTCCCCTTTTCGTATACTATTGATGAGTGGTGCTTCATTACCTCCTTATTTTGCAGCACTCTGAAGTCCGATTCTACTTCTTTGCTTTTTTCAAAAAGTTTAAAGGTCAGAGAACATTACTCTCTCAACGAAACTTTCCCCATTTTTCATACCATTAGGCCACGAAAATCTCTTTCATTTGTCCTTGTTTCCCACCACACAAAGTTAATATTCGCGAACACATCGTCAAACTCCTTCAATGTGTCGGCGAAATTAATTACATAAATTCAACAATTACATGAATAATATTAAAGAAACTAAATCAAAAAAATGATTGCTTGACGCTGATCTCATTTAAACGAATCTCCCGAAAAACGAAACCACAAATCGTGCATCCTTCCATCTATCTGCACTTTCCTTTTCAATGTAAATTAGCATACAAATAATATGTCGATTCAAAAATCAACGGCACCTTTTTCGCGATCGATTTCGATTTTATGTTGCAAAAGGACCGAATTAGGATCGACACCAGAGCTATCGAGAAATTTGGTCGCGTTGAATAATGGCACATCGTCCTTGAACCATGCGACCTGAACTCATCTTACATTTATTGTGAATGCTTCAAAATTTCACTCTAAATATTATCTGAAGTTGTTGAATTCTTCGAAGAGATATTATACCCTTTTAAAATGCGTCAAATATCGCTAACTTGATGGGAATGATAATAGGCAATTTGAAAAAAGAAAATGTCACTTGAAAGGCGAAGTGACATTTGTGAGTGAAAGGCTTTCTGCCACAAATATTGAATGATGTTCATCGATGAAACGACCAAAAAAAATGAGCCTTCAATTACGATGCCAATAGAGCATTTTCGTTTCTCTATGTCCGCCCAATTGGTAGAGAACAACGTTCAACTGGCCGGAGACACATGAGAGCGGATATATAAGCAATCGCTATTCCACTGATAAGAGAACAAAAGCTGCTCCTTCCGCTGCGATGCAATTGAATCATCGCTAATATGACCCTTCGAGAGGCCAATAATAAACGGATTGAATTTTTACGACTCATAAGCAGTACAATCGTTGTCGAAATAAAGGACTATATGAATAACGAAGTGTTCCGAAAACATAGGCGTTTTTTTGCGCGCCAGCAAAAACACCTGGAGAGAATGCTGACGGGCAGCAGATTTAAGCGATATACATCGAGCATATTGGAAATCACGAAAACACCTTGAAAAGATGTTTGGAGAGACAAAAATTCAATGTAATGAACATTTCCACACAAAATCTCTTCGAGTAATGAAGCAAGTAAGCAATCTGCTAAATACTGGTTCTATGCGGATAGCGATAGTTACTATTTTGTTTGTACTTCTGCAATGCCTACATCAATTTGCTCTTATATAAGGTCCATTTTTCAACTACCGCTGAAGTATAGTATAAATCATTTTACAAGTTAAATATAGTATAAATCAATTTGAACTCTTACAGTATAAGATGGAACATTAAACAAGTCATGAAGTGTTTCAAGAACGCTGACGGAAGCAGACTATGAAACACAATGAAACGTAAAACGCGACAACACTTTTGCTTTTCTTCCCGCCGGTGGCCTATAATATCACACTAGGAGAGGTTCGAGTGAAGGATGTTTCGAATTAATGTATAGCCAAAGATCAAACAATGCTGCGTTTCGCTGTGGTGGAGGATGCTAACCTAAAACGGAAAATAAGAACACTATGGGCAATGTGAATCCACTATAAACAACGTGATAAGACGGTAAAATAGCGCATTTGCAAGATTTATCTGTAATTTCATTGAGGCTTTCTCAGAAGACTCGCTATTTGCATTTAGCAATCTCATAGTGATCCGTGCAAATGCACTAATGTCTTAGGCGATGACTAAGATTGTATGAGCAATGCCACCTTGCAAACACGTCCACTATGAACATCTTCCGCTGATGCGAAATAGAGATAAATTCATCGTCAGTGATATAAACTTCACGGCATGTTTAAATCATCAATAATCACTGCATTAGCTGAACATCAAAAACATGAGAGCTGAACATCCACATCAAACCGAGAAGGCGAAAATGGAGAACTCAACCTATTCAGAGAACTGAGGCTGAGGCTACGCTTGGGGCTCTATGGCACAACATAACGAAGTGACGAATCTATCGCTACGCAGCATTTATGAATAAGAATTGTTTAAAGGGGTTATCAAAAATTCCAACGAATGGAATGACCACCTCAACGAAACGTCCCAGCTGCCTCTCCGCTCCTGATACCTTTCACTTCGCTTCATTCACTAGGCAACCTTTTGGCTGACTTCACTCTATACTGCTGATCAATTTTAGATCAAATGGAAGAGGCTGTCGGAACAGGTGGTATGATAGGCGCTTCCTTCATACCACCCACTGAACCAACCAGTGACTAATTTTACTGACAATAAAACACGCAGCAATGCACTAATAATTCAAACAAACAAACCGCTGGTACAAATCATTCGCAAATGAATCGTTTTTCCGAACCTTCCGCCCATCAAATGGCCTATGAAAAAACCTTTTGAGTATTTTGAAATGTGTGCACCTCTTGTCGAACTGTATAGGCTGATTCGGAAATTACATGAGTGTGCGCTACCTTAATGTGCAGAAGAAGACAACGGCTTCCATTGTTCCCTGGGCTAAAGTTACGCGGTAGGTAGACACATGCATATATTCGAAGAGATAATATAGGAACAACGCGACGGGCAAATGTAAATTTAAGGAGACGAGTCGGAAAGAGAGCAATTTTTGTTGAGGACTTTTCTTTAAACTATTACTGTTTGGCGGTACCTTCGAAAGGATTCAACGAGAGCGAAAATTCGAGGGAGTAAATGCAATGGTGAATTTGAGTTGAAGAAATCAGCAACCACATTCGCTGCGCTGTCTGATGCCATTAAGAAGAGTAAACACGAACGTAGCGGTGGAATATCGCTTTTCTTTAAACAGTTTTACGTTCGATTCTCACAGCACTGATTTCGACAGCTTTATTTAATGCGTATACGACATTTGGTGACATGAACGCTGCGAACTGATTTAAAAGGTATATAATTCGAGCGAAAGTAATTTGCAAGAATCAGGATATGAAATCTGCATCGAACACCGCTTTTCGATGTGCTTTTTGAAGTGGATTCAAAGCACACCTGAGATGAAATTCGGGATCAGCGATCCACCTTACTTCAAGCTTTTACCACCTCAGCAAGAAAGACATCGATGAGACGTCTGCAAAGAAGCTCAACGAAATAGGTCCTTTTAAGAAATATAACAGTAACCGATTTGAGGCAACAATTTTCATACATCGGCATTAAATATGTAAACTGCAACAAGAAAACAAATTTACCGTGGCAGCATGTCGCACGCAAGTGCTGAGTGTACATTCGAGTTGCGCAGCAAATCCTTGAATAACGGTCATATAGCCCTCATCAGAGGTTGTCAGGTGTAATTCGAGGGCCGTAATCCGCCATATGAGTAGAAGATTAAATAAATAAGGATAAATAAACATCCTTGAAAGCAATTAAAATAATTAAACGATCTATTCAGTGAAGAATTGAAGTAAAACGACGTGCTGTAATCGCTGCAGACGAATAGATGAAAATAACGAGCAAAGGAAGCAAAGTGATTGGATATATCGATCAAAAGAAGTGGCGATCGGGAAATGGACACCCAAAGAGTGGAATCGTCGACCACTTCTCAACGGCAATGAGAAACGAATAAATAAACGATGTTTGTTTGCAATCAGTAGTGCAGCAGCTAATGCAATGGGCCAATTTAATGCTCCGTTGTGAACATTATCCTCGTATTTTTTAAACGTATTTTCAAGTAAAACTTGCAGAAATCGTTGCCTTTTCCTGACGCAACATTGATTCACTCACGGAAGTAATAAGAAAACAGCACCTACTTTAGTGACTATATATTGCAATTAAAAGCCTATCCCATGAATAGACGTGAAATAAGCTGATGAGGTTTGCGAAGGCTGAACGAAAGGGGAGTTGGAGGGGAGGGGGGAGCAAGGGCAAGTTGCAATGTTTCGAAGGCAAAATAAACATCCAAGAAAAAAGACAAGTATTTCCAGGATCGATCAAATTAAACAATACTCTCTCAGGAACAGTGAACAAAGCGAAACTGCTCCTAAATATGAGTGCAAAAAAGTCATACATATGCACTATCAAAAAATTTATGAATATATTGTGGAAAATCAGCGGCATCACTTTTATATGAAATAGATTGTTAACGAATCAGGAACACATATATCGTCAACCTTCCTCGTCCAAATGGCTTCGCGGAGAAATTTCACAGGAAATACAACTAAGATAAAATATAAATTAAGAGCAGAAGGCAGAAAATCTCGAGACAGATATGCACATCCACTTCTATCAGTTTAGAGAACGACGATAAACCGACGATTAGGATGTGGCAAAAAAGAGAAACAAATCACAAAGCACTGACCCTCTCAGGAATCAGTGGTCTGCCCTCAGCAGATATTAGATCCGTAAAATGGGGCAATGCGTTGTCCACTCATAGTTAAAAACCAATCGTCATCTACTTCACAGGATACAATAATCAATATGACGCAACTCAAGTGATTTTCTACTTCGAAGGGCGCCGATTTTCGAATTGCACGAAGAGGCGTGTCCATAGGAAAAACACCTCAGTGAGCACGTTCTTCTCTCTCTTTCTCTCTTTGCAGTTCGCTCAACGCACATTATGGGAAGTGAGCGCACTAATTTCGGAAGAATTCGTCCACAAAACGCTCTACCTACACTCATTTAACGAGTACTGCGATAGAGAGTGAGAAGTTCTGGAGCATTTCAGTAAGAATTATCCCCCTCCATTGCTGCTGCAGTTTTCTATTCGCTCCATTTCTCCAACTTGGATATTTCCTCTCGCATTTCTCCGTTCGAATATCTTTCCCGACTCCATCCATACTCTTATTTCGTTGCAGCACAGTATTTCTCCGACCACCTTTCCTCCTCTTTATGGATCTCTTCCCACTTAATGAAACGATGAAATAAATTATACGATGCACATATTACCGCTAATAAAAGGAAACTGAAGATATATCAAAAATATATCGGAAACATAAAAATGAAGTGGGAAATTATATTCGCTATAAAGTGAGATTAATCGTCTATGAAATTTCAATATAGTTGGTGAGTGGAATTAATTTCAATATGCCCATAGAGTCATATTAACTAATAACGAAATGAACGATCCACTACAAGCATTTGCAACTGCGCAAAGCACCTCTCGCTTGCGTGAAATGAACTCCTCTACGATAGCAGATATACGTGTTTCGCGTTGCCGCCAACGGAAAATTCATCAGTAAAAACACCGTGATATGAGTGCTCCTTCACACAACTAACTGAATGCCGCATTAAATTGGCCGCTCTATTTCCTTCGAGATTTCAAAAGAATTTCCAAATTACATCTTTTCTTTGTGCTGCAATAAAGTTAGGAAAAAAGTCCTCGAAATGATTATTTCACTGGAAACGGTGTGAGAGAGAGAGAGAAAACCGTAATGATAGTTTTTCGGCTTTCTTCAGCGATAACCTCAATAATTTCACTTCTATCCATCGCCTATAATAAACCAATCATCTTAGTATTTAATAACCCCCCATTTGTATACTCTAGAGTTTATTCGACGAGAAATCACTACGGATAATTCCCTACGATGAATTTTGTTTCGAATAAAGATAAACGATTTATGTAACATGAAAGCTTTAAACAATTGCCTCTGAAATTAATTTTTGGAGGCATATTTGCATGGAAATATTGCATAGTTTCCGCATAAAATAACAAAGAACGACAGTAATCACTGCAAGAACATAAGTGTGTCTCCTTTTATGCTTCATTACAGATGTTTCAATTCATCAGCTCTTATCGGGACCTGCTTCTGAGTCTCGAAGAAACACATAAATGCATATAGGACAAGATAGCCGGCCGCAATGCAGGTCATTGGGCGCTTTTTGAATAAATTACCCAGTCACTGGGAAGGATTCATCACTTCATTGTTGGTGATGAAAAAAACTTGAACGAAACCGCCTAAGGCACAACTAATTATAGCACCTCTAATGAACAAATGAGAGCAAACATGATCGATTAACTTCGTTTTTCGTCTCCAAGCTTGAAGGTCGTAGAGTAGTTTGTATCTCCACTGAAATCACCATTTCCCAGTCGCTTCAAGGATATCGATCCATTGAAATCACTGAGAAAAATCCGATCCCTTTTTCATTATTGATTATGAGAACACAGCAATGAACTTTTAGTGCAGTGCAAATACTTTTCACAGTGACGCAAAATGGCACGTCTAGAAGTGAAGTGATATTACTCCTCGATTACTGCATTATTCTTAGTTGTATGGAGTTTATTCGTGAAGAAGTACAATGCTCACACACGAGAACTACTGCGAGAATGAAGAGGAGATTTTTCATTCACGAAGAATATTTTCAAAGGGAAGTTGGACAAATGATGTAATGTTTTCGTGACGACACTCCTTCTACGAATGCACTCTCAGCAAATCGCATAGAACCGATGAATCACTCACACCGATCAGGCAACACATTGTCTATCCAATATCCGTTGGCCAGTTCTTATTATATTACTGTGAACGTGTGTCGATGCGCTTTACTGATTTACCTTAGGAAATGAGCACCATCAGATTTTATATTATAGCAAATAAGCGCGAGATATTGCGCAGAAACCAGAAACGAGGCTATTTTCAAAGCAACATCCTTCAAGAGTTCTCTTTCTCCTCAGCGAGTCCTTTTTTGGGAAAAATTATTGTTGATACGAAGATGTGATGGAAGAAGAAATATGACAAGATAACGCACTATCGCTTTATCATTAGAGAACGCTCAAGAACGTCGATCGGGACAAGGAAAAGTGGTCATAGAATTCGCAAAGTTCGTAATCGCGAAGCTTTCATGAGGGATTATACCGTAAAAATATTCAAAGAGGCATTCCCTACGGCTAAACTCTCCCAATGAAAAGCCTTTATCTTATCACAATCACTGAATTATCAAATGAGTCGAATTTGTAAAATCAACGTCTCTGAGAAGCAACTACTACTCTCTATGAAGTTCTCTTCGAACAAGTAAACGTATGCGACAGGATGAAGAGGAACAACTGAGTTTAAAGCCAACAAAAAAACCACCCGAAGAAAACATTATTGCAACGGGGTGGCGATAATAAAAGAGATAGCATAAGAGGATCTAAGAAAGAAAGAAAAAGGCGTTATTTCTCCCTTTGCGCGAGCGACGACAGCATATGAGAATTCGAGTGAGACGGCGAAACCACTTCCCTTCTTCTTGAAAATGTTCGTCGACGCCAAAGGTGTCTCAGAATGCATTTGCCATAATCGTACGCCACATAAATACGCACATCGCTACTGCTATCAGTGTGTCAACTCGAAAAGCGATACGAATGTTTTCGTAACATTCGACAATCTCAATACAGAATACAAATACTGCACACAAAGTGAAGCAACGTTGCATTCATCGCTAACTTATTTTTAATTGCAAACCTTACAAATATTATACAATTTGCGTTATATCTCAGGAATGCTGGATTTTCTTATCGGTATGTTTGAGCGAGCAGTTTGGGGGAAGAACGTGGAAAGGGAAGTGTGATGAAATTAAAGAACAAACAAACTTAATCAATGCCCTAAACTGCTTCTTTCCAGCAATTCCCCCTAAACATTTCAGAGACTTTCGGCAAACATCACAGAGAATAAATCTAGGAGGAAGGGAAACGAAATGATGCATATTGAAATGCTCTTACAATATCGATATAAAAGCATTTCACACTATCGCACTTTCAAATGTTGTTCAGTGAGAAGTGGCGGGTCGCTGCCGTGATTATATCAAAATCGACGAGAGGAAAAAGCTTTTGCTTTGCTTTACAAATCACTTATTAAAAAACTCCTTGAAACCATATCTTAGATGGGAATATTTGAATAAAATATCGAAATACATAATTTATGTGCAAAATTTAGATTTGCTTAAATAAGCTAAATTTGTTCTTTTTTCACATCAGCACTATTCCATTAAATTAGTGCTAAGTCGGAATTATCTTCAAGTGGAGAAGGAGTGGGATTGGGGTCGACTGACTCTGAACGAGAATATTTATGTGGCAGCACAATAATGCTACGCCCAGACGAAAAGAGATATTGTTTATTCTTTCACTCAACGTAGGGATCAATTTCTGTGAACGCAAGGATCAACATCGCCAGCAAGTTGCATTCAAGTGGTCACTAACAGAGAAATATCCATCAGTTAAATATTTCAATGAATAGTTTAGCGAATATTGATATCTGATTGAATAATTCTTGCATGACTACTTCCTATAATGCCGTATGGTTTGTTTTAGAGAGCACTAAAGTGATTACCAAAGACATATTTGGCTGAAAAGCAAACTGACTTAGCACTTATGGTACGCCTTCACCACTATTCACAATGCTGGTCGAGAGTAATGAGGTCGAAGCGGATAGCTCTATCGCGAAACATTTCACCGCTCGGCGATTTGTCCACCTAACCCGCCGCCGTCCCCGACCTCTACACTGGCTGTAAAACAAATGAAAAAAAATTCGTAATTCATAGAATATTTATCGGTAAGAAAGTAGAAGAATCAACAAAACATATTTAGATAATGAAATCCATCACAGAATGGATATTAGAGGAGGGTGTAGGATGAAAAAAACCATTAATTAAACGCTAAATATTCAGGATGCACGACGTTTCTCTGGAAAAAAAGGATAATAGCCTGAAAATAGAGGAAAATTCCAATACCTCAGATTGGAGGGTTTATTTAGAGCAAAGAAAATTAAATTCTTTCATATATAATAAACAAATAAGACTTCATAAACGCATATTTGCAGCACCAAATGAGTTGAATATTTCCTTCATTTTTTGTAACATTTTCTTCTGCATTTTCCTGAAAAAGTCTCACTAAGTGACGAAGAGTAAATCAATAAAATATGACCAATATATTGCTATCGAATTTATTTACAATAAAATATGAACATCATTACAGAACTAAGCATTTTTTGAATCTTTAAAGGCACAATACAATGTCGCATTTGCAACGACCTTTCGTAAATGAGAGCAAATGCATTTATTCGTGTTTACTCGTAACAAACCAACCGATTCTATCTAATTAATACAATACGCAACTATTCTATAGGAAAAAATCCACCAACATAATGTCACCTCAACGTACGTATACATATATTTACTTGCCTCGTTCAGTCAATGCT
The DNA here is from genome assembly GCA_037576465.1 of Parascaris univalens. NCBI lineage: Eukaryota > Metazoa > Nematoda > Chromadorea > Rhabditida > Ascarididae > Parascaris > Parascaris univalens. The sequence continues at coordinate 44,657,855 of CM075173.1, read as the reverse complement.
TTCAGCTCAACGATGAGCAAAGAAATTTGATGCATATAGTCTACTCCTATCACTTCCTTATGCAACCAAATTTATTCAACGCAATCACTGGTTCTTCTCGTTACGAAGCACTTGTCCTCAAAGATGATGTGAGATGTGGTTATGAGAATCAAATTTAGCTGTAATTACATTGCCGCAATCAGCGGAATTACAAAATGCACATATATGTTTGTCTCTCAGATGTGTTTTCCCATTTGATGTTAAGTAGCTCAACCTCACAACCAACAATAACATCATAAAGTGGAACTTGGAACAATCTCTGCTAACAATCGCAAATTTATTTCTTGATGAGGGATATGGAAAGGCCCAACGAAACATCACTTATAAGCCTTATGGAAGAACTGTTTGTGACGAGGCTGTGATGGCAATATTGACTGGCAATAAAATATTGCAGCTTGGTTATCCAGAATCCGCATCGATTGATTATTCACATCAACGCCAGATGAATATATAATTAATGACCACACTGAGCGTTTTTCAAATATTATAGTGGCGACGATCTTCGGATAATTAAGTGGAAAACATGGGCAAAACTCACGGTGAACGAAGAGGAAAATCTTGTGAAATGAGTAGGTGCTATAACTTTAAAAGTACAATGAAATGCAAAGAAATGAGCCACTCGTGAACGAGATCGCCCTTGTGAAAGCGGATGAGCACTAAAATGCGATCCTCCTCATTGACAGTTGCGCTAATATTTATTCAAAGCGCTTCACTAATCAAACAACACAACTTTAACGCTAAAACAACGACCACTACAACGATGCTAACCGACCGTTTGCAATGGTTGATCACGAAGAGAGAGACAGAGAGAGAGACTTGACTGTACTGTCAAGGCCATTCGGCATTCAATCGATTTATGCAACGCTTCTCTATCCGCGCGAATGGCATGCAGTCATTAACAATGTCATCCGTACAATATTACATTCCCGGAAATTTGCCTGCATGGAACCATCTCGAGAGCTCCTTTTTTCATTTCATCGTCAACAAATCGTTCTTCCATCGCATTCTGGATCATTCACTCCGATTTCCGTTACAGAAATTTCTATTCCACATTATTTGCGGCCCCATTGGCATAGCTACGATTACTCTATATGGCTTGGGATTCATATATACAAATATTTAACTCTCCACTTTATTCCATCCACGGCCAACGGAAGTTAAAATAGGCGTCATATGTATTTTCAAGATCTAATCTCGATTCGAGTGGGATCTGCATAAGCAAACTTGAGCACCGGTATCTTAAAGGTTACGTCAATTTCGGACTGCCTCCGCTAAATGTGAGTTGGTCATGGATTATTGTCGGAAAACACATGATGTCTTCTCTACCTGTGGTTTCTTTACCTGCAGTTATGATTACACCTGTGGGCTAGCCGGATGTGCTGACGTCTGTTCTGTGGGGCGCGATAGTTTTGGACACGTCCATTCTCGGGACGCAGAAAAGAACAGAAAGAGGTCATAGAAGTCTTAACTGCGAGAAACCGCACAGGATGAAATTTAATCTAGAGATCTCCGAAATTTTTCCGGAAACCAGAAGTCCAGGAGGATGATCCTCGTTCTAGTTCCCATATTTTCAGTTTTTCACACAACACTACGATTCATCCTTTTCCAAAAAGTAAATATGCGAACGGCATCGGAGCTGACCCCAACTTGTGGCGCCATGGTGCATTAAACACGACACCATTCAGAAGTCTGTACCAGTTTAGGTTCAAGTCATCCATCCAGGGGAGAGACTGAAATTTGACTCATACCTATAAGATTAAGCAATTTTCCTGTTCTGATATCAGTCGTGACTTCCCCATACCCAATATTCAGTGTGTGGGTGTGCAACAAGTGGTCTTCTTTGATGGTGCAAACTAGAAGTAAAAAAAAAGATTCGCGCGGATGAAAACAATGAGAACAATTAGGAACTACAGAAACGAATTAGCGAAGGTGCGTTTCCAAAAGCAATTTAATAAAACAACTCGGCCCGCAGAATATCTTCATTGTTTCTTCAGTAATATATTACTGTTGTGACGCTACCGGTGGCTTTGGAGCATGGCCCAATTTCCACTATAAAGTAATTAAGCTCAATATTCGCCGCTTAAGAAAGAACTCTGTTTAAAACGCTGTATGGAGTTTCTAATGAAAGGAAAGGAAAACTATGCCTAACCGTTAGTTAGGAAACGTACTGTTCACATCAACGCACGGGTACATCGAGAGGCCAGTAGGAATAGAGGCGCTGTGGCTTGAAGTAGGAGGTTAAGGGCGCTACGACCTCATTGTTTCAAAATGAGGAAACTAAGCTGGATCAGTTTCCTCACCCCATATTACGTGGCCATAATTACAGAAACTACGGAAACTAGGTAATATTATGCTCTTTCATGTAGGTATTTGGACCACAACATATACTGCGAAAAGGGGCTCTGAAATGACCTCTGAATCAAGGTCACTATAGAATGACTTCTTAATCATTTCAACACACGTGCCTCAAATCTCTTCAATCAAATGCCTCATTTCCAGCCTTCACCGATACTCACTTAATGGGAAAAGAGGAAGCAAATGGAATGTCCACGATCCACTTTCCTCCATCCAGAAACGCGATGTCACGCAAATATCCACTCGATATCTCAGCTTTGCGGAGTGCATTTCAATTTCGTAACGGTCCCCAATTGTACTCTTGATGTGGGTAAAGTAATTTCGTCATGAAAAAAAACGGTGATATTTCAATTCATTCTTAACGAATTAATGTTTTCTTTCCACTGAACGCCTCTCTCGTTTGATTAGTAGGGAATTAATTCGAATACGGAATCGACAAAAATACAGCAATGAAAGACCACTAGATTGCAGTTTCCTAAGTGAACTATGAAGGCCATTGTGATGAAGAGCGCTCGATACGCGGATTCGTTGCCTCAGTTTTGCTTGTCAGCAAGTTGTTTAATGAGCTATACTTCCAAAACAGTTAAGCGAACGAACCGACTTTCAAATGAGGTGATCTAAAAATGTTTTATATGTAAATCTATGCGACATTAGCATCACAAACTAAAACTTCATTCTGCCTAATAACGAGTGTATAAGAAGCTTGAACATCAGATTATAAGTAGATATAGATAGTATATACGCGATAAATCGTACATGTAACGTCAGTTTTTACAGATGCAGAGCTGCAGTACTACTTAAATTATGAAAGTTAAACGGCATTACGATGGAAAACGAATGGTTGGTGTGGGGTAGTTTATTGGTAGAGTGGGTGTGGGCTCGGCGCGATGGGTATATGACATCGAGGTTATGGTCGAGTAAGAAGGAGATTCGGCAGAAGAGCACTAAAGAGGACCGGTTCTGCGAGGGGACACAGTTCGCATGCTCTCACACCCCTATTGATCATGCCCTACAGCCAGCAACATTCAGAGCACCACACCACTTCCGGCAGCAGCTATTCGCCGTTCCGAAACGCCATTTTCTAAACAGTAGTGATCTACACGTTACTTTTCAATGAATCAACACCGATCACACCACACCTCTTCATTGCTATTATTATATTTAACTCACTATTAAAAATATGTTTTGCACCTTTCTTCCCTTGAGTGACAGTCGTCACGGCGACCAATACCTCTGGATTTGGAGCATGAGCTTTTACAAAAGCTTAGTTGTAGAGAACCCTATCTATGACAAATTACGCGTAATTGGACGTCAGTATAGTTGTGGACCAGGTGAACAGAGACTCTCAGGACTAGGAAAGACATGTATAATACTTCTATGTGAATGGCAGATTACTGAATCCATGCGATCTAAAGGAATCACTTAAAAGTACGATTGTTGGAATCTCTCCTTCTCTCTCTCTCTTTTTTCTTTATTGATTTCTTTCATTCATCCCCTCTATTTCATATTTTATATGCCCAAAAATGACGCTTGGATGACGCCGTCGTTCATTTTCATTGAAGTGTACAGAACGTTATTTCATATTGGCATTAAAAAGTCTGCATTAATATTTTCTTTTAAGTTCATTTCATTACTGATATTTTCCAGTCGGCATTTAGCCACTAAAATCTCTCCTCTATATGTGGATAAATAATTTTGTTTTGGCCGATTAGTGAGTGCAAACATTTCGAATTGGTTAGAGACGGCAATCGATTTCGATGAGGGCATTGCAGTGATGCATTAATGATTATTGCATTATGGCAAGCATTCATTCACTGAGGTTACATTTGGTGCACTCATTAACGAAATTGCTCCTTTTAGTCTCGAAAGCTGCATTTCATCCAATAATATTCCTCTAAATTTCAACTAATTGAGAAATTACTTCATCGGCGAACTTTTACCCTTAAGTAATCCATCAAATTTTGTTTTATGAGCGACAGAATAACTCTTCCCTCCATAGTCACTCAAAGAAACATTTATTTTCATGCCACTGGGAATATTAAGCGCTAATATTATAACCTATGTGAAATTTTAACAGTAAAGGGAACTGCCGTCTCAATAAACTTCCGCTCTTTCAAAGAACGTGCCAAAAAATCCTATATAAATTTATATCTGCGTATAAGTTCGAAGGTTCAACTTGATGTAACAAAATAATTGAAGTAATTTGATTGGCGAATAGTTAAAGGAGCGAAAGCAAAATCGAAGTAGTCATTTTGTGCTTCATTGCTTTTGGAGCTGATATTCATGCTGATCTAATATCGAATATAAAATAAATTCGACATGGAATAAATTTGTGCTGATTTCGTTTTCGCTCATATTGGAAATGGTGACACCTGATGGGAAGTCGCTCAGAACTAAATTGGTCGGAAGTGCGAACACAGCTAAAACTCCTTTTGGTTGAAAGAGGCAAACTATCCAAACTGGTTTGTTTCTAAAAGAAAGGCGACTGATGATAGAGATAATGTCCGATAATGTTCGCACTGCTGTCATTTATCACCCAATACGAAACATTTCAGATAAACATAAACAACTAATTGTACAATGTAAAACTTCAACTATAGAAACCGCGAACGTTCATTGTAATCTAAAAGAACGTATGCTGTGGTACTCTGAATGGAGGATACGACAAATGTGTGGGTGAAATTTTCAAATTTAATTTGAAGAGAATTATATCTGCAACTGTGTATCTTTTACTTACACGTTTAAACTGTAACTGAGAGGGGAATTACTGTTCGAAGAATACGGCAAATAGTGACTAATTGATTTCGGAAGTGGTAGCGCCACCATCCAGAAATGCGGTAGTATAGCAGTAAATTAATGGCTTCATTTCCGATGAAAAATAAATCTGCGAACGTCGACAAAATAATATCGTAAATGATAACGATTACTCTTTAAAGTATATTTATATGAAAGTCCAATCGAGACGTACAACTAGCTATTTTTTTCTATTTATGTAATTAATTATATGCAGTCAGTGTATAGACGAAAAAATTACTCTCAATATCTCGATATCTCGTGACTTAGCCAAATAATCTCCTATCATGAACTGATAAGTGAAAATAGCCCTTTTCTACAAGACCTCATTTTCCTATTGAATAAATTCCTTTTCCCATGATGGAACTCGTAAAAACGATGTTTTCAGAGCTCTGAAATCGTTGATAAATAATGCTATTCGCTTCACCGAACTTATAAAAGCGAAGTCACTTCCCTCTTTTTCCAGTAATCTTTCCTCCTCTCCCCTTCCCGTTCTCCAGCATTAAAAATCAAGAAGTCATGAACAATTCATAACTTCGTAATTCCATTCTGTGTGATACGATAAGTGAAAAGAGTTGGAAGGCCTAAAGAAGTGAAATCAGTAATTACCTAATGATAACAAACTTCGTCACATGGAGAAGAGCAAATGGCTTTTGCTCCAAATGTAGGATATTCAACTCTGCGAAGTGCTTAGAAAATATAATAAGAGAAACGATGTTGCGAGAAAATGAGTGGTGCATGAGCAAGGTTTTTAGGTGTGTATGAGGATGTGATATGTAGTTTGCATCATCTCCATGACAACCAAACAAATCCCAATTCACCTGCATACGAACACTTTAACTACACACAATTCACCATAACTTAAGTTTGGAGATTGTCTTGGAATTCACCATAACTCTTGGAAACAAATCAAGGCAACATGATTATGTGCGTGAATTACAAAGTATGTGGAAGAAAAATGGAACTAAGGAGGACTCTCGTGTTACACCATCGGCGACACTTCAAAGTGCATTAACAATACCTTACACAGGAAAAAACTATCCTGGAGGAGATCAGCGAAAATAAAAATTGGACGTTCGATTGACTCTTGAAAGGAACTGCGACTCTTCTTTTCGAAATAGAAAGTGCTTTCAATTATCGGAAACGTTAGTGACAGACGCTTAGCGCATACAGCATTTTTCTGATGTATTGCTGCTACAAATGAAAGCCGTGAATGGTCAGGTTTTGAGCCATATAAAAGCACATATCCAATTCTTAGCCCTCCTGAAATGTATACGAATGTAGTGTGTGAATGCAAATGCTAACTGATGTTTCCTAAGCAACCATGAAAGTGACACTTTTAATGCAATTGGCAATTTGCTTTGCGAAGTTTGCTACCGACGACGCTATCTGTGTGAGGATATATGCACGTGCGTGAACATATCTCTTTTCTTTCCACAGGTTTCATCTGTACAGTTATTATCAGAACGAAACTTAAAATTTAGCAGTAATAATGTAAATGATTGGAATAATCGAAACCCTATACCATAATCCATGAAATCTGAGAATTTCAGAAAATCTTTGGAGATGTTTTTGGCTCAGTAAAATTTACAGCCTAATAATTGCCTAGCTGTTAGAGAATACCTTTAAACTAGAGGATGAAAATCTGAAGAACAATACAGCCGAGAATTTTCTTATCTCGTTGAGTTGCAAATGCGAATTTTCAGCAACCGGTTACTTTAACTCAAAAAAAGCTGAAGGCATCGACAATTTTGCTCTTTCCGGATCTCTCTCCTCTAACATCATTAAATTTAATTTCTTTTGTTGTTGAGTTAGGTTTTCAGTTGCTTCCACAGCTCTTACACCCGTTGCGAACCAATTCCTTTAAGAAAACCCCTAAATCAAAGTTAACCTCCCTTCCCTCTAATCTATAATAATTGTGAGGATTACTTTCTAATTTGAGGCTATTAGGAAGTGATTCTAATCAGTGAAAAAGCAAATATGGGATATTACGGAATTAGTGTAATTTGTGGACACTAGATATGAACTACTTTTACCTTTATTTCTAAAATTTTCTCAAAGAAAAACCAATGATGATAATTAAAAGAGGCATGAAAAATATTGAAAGGGCGAATGAATAGATTTGTAGTATGATAGAGTGAACTCAAAAGTTGAAATCAAAGCGAAACTTTCACATCAGAAGAAGAGTAAATAAATGTCACAAACGGTTGAGAATTTCGTCGAATTTGCTAAATGAAAGTTGTTCGCATATAAAATTATATTATTTCTTTTCTTAACTAAAATAATCGCTTATAGTTGAATAAACATCAGCGCAGTTATTGAATGAAAGCGAATTTTGATAGTATTTACTGCAATTTATAGCAAAAAAATTCCAATTTTTTGAATCAATTTTGATGGTAAAATAGCTGAAAATATAGCAATAATGAAGAAATACACATAAATAGAGACGATGTCGCCATGGGAACGCTATGCAAATACGAGATTGCCGAAGAAAATAGCGAAAGAACGCAAAATTTTTGATCGTCGAATTGGAGAATTCGAAATTCACCTCTCACATATGCATAGTATGTGGGATATTCTTTTCTACTTCCGAGGACATATCAGAAGAACAAGGAAGCAAAAAATAAACTGCAAATAATTGCCGAAAAGAGCACTGAGAAACAACATTGCAGTGCGAATTTGCATTGCTTACCTGCTAGCGCTCGTTGCAAAATGAAGAGTGAACTTTGCAAGTTACACGTCGAGCGTGTGCTCCTAATTGCTTTCGTTCATACTGCCTCTGGGGTGATCTATCTTGCTTTATGCAACATTTGGAACGTTCTAATCTCTCACTGTATTTGCGATATCACCGTTCTAATTATTTTTCTGAGGCAAATTCAGCGAAAATCTGTGTGAGCGTTATCTCAATGACCCCTCATCTTTCATTGTTTCATCTTTCTAAACGCATTATCCTATGTCTCCTTTTCCATAAAATTCACACATGTTGTTTAAACAAACACACACAACTAGAAGAAACGAATTATAAGCCTTCTGTCGACTTTAGTCAAATGACTCAAAATGGTATCCTTCCAGCAATTCTTAATAGTCCATCCTTCTCGGCATCAAAAAAAAAGTGTTTCAGGAATGGTGTTGGTACCACTTTCGGATTGATTAAACAGAAAAATAAGACATTCCAAAGATCCCGGCTAAGCTATGATTTATGGCATATCAGAAAGGTGTTAAGCTTACTGTAATTCGCATGATGTGCTCTGTAAATTTCATTGAATTCTCCATTATTCGATCTCGATTTTATCTTCATCGAAATTTACATCAGAACCTAAATTTTGATTTTCGCATTATAATTATTCTCGAATGTCGTGCAGTAATGGTGACACATAAATTGTATATTTATGGGAAGTTTTCCATGAAAATCTGTCTACATGAATGCAGCAACACTGCATTAAAATTGACTTCGATTCACTTAGCATGATTAGATTCGTGATTGCTCTTAAGCGATAAATAAATATATATTTGGCAATGAAGTTATTATTATGAGTATAGGACATGAAGTGGGAGTTCGAGAGGTTGAAAAATTCAGCCGTAACCGAAATTTTTTATAGTTTCACTTAATTTTCAATAAGCTTTTCTCTGAATCCCATTTTTTTATACTCAAGAATTCTTAGCTAATGAACGAGTAATACATTTTCACAAAGATCTTTTGTTGCTTTGTTGAAGATTTCAGATGCTTCTCCACTATCATTTTCCTCTGTGGGTTAGTGAAGCAGTCATTTTGTGTTAACATTCGCTGGGATTCCTTCCCATACCTCAATAAACATATTTCTAACTGAAATGATGCACTCTTGAAATCGCTCTTCGTGATCTCAAACACAACTTTTACAATAATATCTTTCTTCAGTTCAAGGCTGCATTCGTTTGTAGGACTCCCTCGCAGTATATCATCTGCTCTGCGATGCATTTTCACACACTAATTTAGGATTCTACTCTTTCTCAAATTTATTTCTTCACTCATCGATGACTAAAATCTCTACTTCCTTGTCTCGACATGACTGTTCCTTAATGTTCCGACACCTTCAACATTCGTTGACAAATTTAAGAATTTCATCGACCGATATCTTCTGGAGAAATATCGACCATTTCTCGGCCATTATGAGAAACGCATCTCCCAAGTAGTCAATTTTATAAAATTTGCATATATATGTATTCATTTGTCTCAATATGCCGTAAATCATAAGCAACACCTTAGTATAGTGGCAGTCCTTTACACCAGCTCCAAAACTGAACCTTCGACGGTGAATGATCAGGATGAAAATGGGAATCTTCGTATCGGATAATGGTATCGTAATCATGTCGATTTCTTTAAGGATACTCACCTTCACGTAGAACAGTTTACATAAATCCCTTCCAGGATTTCATTTGATGCAACTAGATATGTTTGAAAAGAGATCCATAAACAAATTTTTATGAACAAATAGAAGTTTTTACTGCGAAAATGAAAGGAGACAAGCGGTGTTATTTTTGTACAAATATGATGAAATATAAATTGGGGGATGCATTAATGAGTGCTGCGACGTGCACTAAGGCGATATGCGCTCTCTCGTATCTCGCGGCCCAACGATTGACAGTTCAACTTGCGGAAGCTTCGAATTGCTCTTTTGAAAGGCTGAAATAAATGTATTTAGAGAATGATTTGGAAAAGACCAATTCTCGATGTGTACGAGAAATCTGGAAGTCTGGAACACATGAAAGAAAGTAATGAAATAGAAAAAATTATGTATTCAAACCTCATCATATTTCTCATGACATGGTCGTCATATGTCAATGAATGCAAACCATCCTCAGACCAGGTTGTATTGTGAATGGGGAGGTCACAGCTTCGGATATATCCAGCATTTCATTTAGCAGTTAAATGCTCGACGTGAACGCTTTAGAAATGATTCCAAGTTGCTAATAATGCGGAATCCCATTAACTGGCTCCTACAAATCAACTTTTACCTCTTCCTTTCTCCTTTCTCTCCCCGAAATAGATTTTCCTCCCTAACACCGACTAAATTCACCGAACGATGAAGTTTGGAGTCGAGAGGTCATAACGAAATCAACGGTGAGAGTTTCACATATGGGCAAAGATTGCTTCAAAACACTATTTCCTACTGCCAAAAATTTTTCGATGCCTCTCTTTCATACGACCAATGCCGTTACACCATGGAAATTATAAGGAATTGACACGGAACAGCCGAAAATTCTGATCACTCTTCATATCGCCTATATGTATCTGCACTGTAATAAAGTGCTTTGATTAGAACGCTATTATTTGTTCGTAGCAAAACTTCAAGTTTTACATAAGAATTATGTGGTTCAATTTTTTTCAAAGCGTTCCTTGAAATATTGTGAAAATCAAAATTAGTCGTCAATTATATAAAAGTGATAGTGAAGTAACAGTGAAAATCGGCAGAGTAACGCAATGCATACGCCGGATCCCACGTTGCTTAGTTGTCTTTTCTCACTTATAGGCGATCAAATTTCCTGCACAGACTAAGAATATTTGCTTCTTTAATCCAGTACGCTTACGTGTGGTGTAACGTTTGGAAAATGCTCATTTTTCTCCTTTATAGAGTAGCAAATTCTTTAAACAATAGTACCATACTTAAGTCATCATTTGCAAGATTGCATTATCTGCCTATTGTTAGAGCTTGTTAGAGAAACCGATAAAAAATTCAGCGTGAACCATGTAGCTCATTGCTCTTCGAAAACAACGCGCTATGCAAATTCTCAAAGAACGCTATTTAAATGGCATCAGTGATGTATAGTTGAGATGATGAAAATGAGCAGAACGGAGTAAATGTTCGAGAGAACTGAACTGAATCGCTCAAAAATGAATGCTTATTTTCTATGATAATGGAAAAAACCCTTCAGTTCTCTACGTTCAAAGAGAAGATGATCTATTGAATTCCACTCAACTGAATGCACTGTCACTCTTCTACAACTGCACTTTCAAAAATTTGTTTACACACATAAAACGACTACAATTCGCCGAACATTTGAAGCACTGCAGTCAACGCGAAACTTTCGCATTCGGTTATTTAACGTTAACTTCTCACATTATTTGTAGTAATGAATGTATATGTAATCGTAAATTATGGTATCAGCGAGATGGTCAACTTACGGTAGTGTGAAATAGCAGAGTTACTGTACTAGCAAACTAAGAAGTTACAAACCTTATCGGTGTTATTCCAAGGGAGAATGAGATTCGCTATGAAATCACCCTTTTCATTTTGATCTGCCATTATGAGAAAACGAGCATCAGCGCTTCCACTAACCGGGCAAGGGCATCCACGATCGGCAGAAAAATGAATTATCGTATCCTTAACCACTGATCTGAAATCATCCAGATACCATTCTATTCCTGTACCGTTCTCAGTTTTGTTACATGAATTTCGCTGTAAACAAAGTAAATCAACCGCTAAATTGATTTCATTATTTAAATTTGATAAGCTTTGAAAATTTTCGAAATTTTACACAGACATTAAGAAACCCCTTTTGTTAGCAGTTAAGTTTACGATTCTATGAGAGCATTTTGAATGAAGCATTGAGTAAATGTTGGACGACGAAATATGTGCGATCAATGTCTCACCAAAGTATTCCTGCAGAGCACTCAAAAAATGTGCAATGAGGGAAATTCGGTACTTTCATCCTCCTCCTCATCACTCTATATAGCGATATTCATATGCGTTTTATAAATGACAGAGTGAACACGGAAGAATGAATTTCATTTGGATTCATATAAGAATAAAGCAATATAAGGGGAACAGATTAAGCTGCAAAATGCAATAATTGCTCAGTGAATGTTTCTCTATCTCGTTCATCAGAAATGAACAGGAATAAAGCATGAATGAGTGAATATACGCAGTCACCTTTTGCGATCGGATCTCTTCAAAGAGCGAGCTTTTCGTACATTCACATGTGACTCGTTTACAGTTCCTATACGTGCCTTTAAAACTGAAAAAAAGCATCATCATTACATGGAAGTGCTCTTCGATGCAACTGCGTTAGTCAACGTGAACTGTCGGCGGAATTTTTCAGAGATTTTATTCTCAAACTGTGTTCAGTATAAATGGACACAAATGAAGTGATGCCAAAATGAAGCGGAAGAGGAAACTGAGGGAAAACTTCGTCGTCAAAATTGCACTTCCGATTAAATAATGTGAATTCGAAGACAAATTTTTCAGGGTTAGTGCGTCATATTTATTATCACCGTGTTGCCTGAAGCATTTCTTAGATTCTGTCGTTGTAGTGTTTTCAATAGTCTTAGGTTAAACAGAAATCCATTCACTACTAAAAACGCTTTTTGTTTGCATGAGAATGCCCTTAATGGAGTGTGTGACACTGTTAGATTCAATCGGTGACAGTTGTTTCAAGAAATCTTTCCTCAAAGAGGAAAGGTGGACAATGGGGATCTGCAAAAGCTTTTGCGCATAGTTAAAGAGAGAACCGATCTGTGAGCGGCAGTAGTTGTCGAGTATGTTCTCGTAGGTGCCGACCTGACTGCACGACGGGCACGTATGATTGAGGCCTGTAAATATGATCCTTTCAATCGGCGGCGATCAAAGAGAACCGCCTGACAGCCACACAGGGCAGCCCTCAAAAATAACGCTGTCCCCAAGGCTCGCCTCGAAGCGCCGCTTCAATGCCCAATATACCGCTCCTTGAGCACATCCTTCAAATCCCGTTTCCTGCACGCAACACCCACACAAACTGCACTACTTTTATGCTCTAAACACGTTAACGAACCTCTACATCTTAAAATGTATTGCACCATTCAATGCTTCATCCCTCTGGAAACCTTTCGAGAGAAGCATTTACAACGCAATGCTTGCCTGTTTTGCATGCATGTTTTATTCATTTTTTTGCAAGGACAGAAGGAGACACTTTGAAACCTATACCTGAAGATTTTTCTGAGACAGTGCCAATGCACATGTCATTGTCTGCTGGGTACTTCTTACAGGAAAGCATCTCTGGCCAAGGGAAACCATACTGCCTCATACGACCTTCGCAGCCCTTAAACACATGAAGCATTGCAACGTCAGCGATTAGTGCAGAGAGAATACATTTCCGTTTCATGCCATTCATAGAGAAACTAGTTTTCGAAGACTCCCAAGGTAGCAAGGTATCTTGAATGATCCTGCAACTCAAAGTAACGTAATAAACATCAAATTCCGAATGCAACACTACTAGCTTCTTTAACCACTAATTGTTCTGCTGTAAGGTAAAGATATGACTTTTTAATCGAAACTGATATTCTTGGCTTAATGGTTTATGGCGATTTATATTATACGTGATGGTACACAGGCGGTAAGTTCAACAAAACTAGCAGGTCTGTGAGTGAACTGTTTACTGCACATAGCAGGATATTACTGTGTCCTGGAGGTTTCAGTGCATTCTAATCTCTACGACTAAATAGCGTAGATTGCCATCTGTTTTGAGAAGATACAATCACACAATTTGAATTTATTCACTGCTGTCTAGATGATTTAGCGGCGACAAAAACGAATGTTAGTAGGCAACACTTTAACGTCGCCCACTATGGAAAAGAAATATTTGGAGGTCAAAAGTAACGAAATGAATACCTGTTGAACAGCGGTACAAAGAGATCGGCAAGGTAGAATCTCGCGATCTAATGTCGCTAGACACACCGGCGCGAACAGAGAACACAGAAAGAGCTGAAAAAAGTGTGTGATGTGCTTACTGCCGTCTGAGATATTGCGTTTCTTTGACACATGCTATTTACGACAACAATATTCTAGAAAATTTCTTAAGGCATTTCAGTAACGATCGCGTTTCTAGATCGCTTAACAAATATGCTCGGGTGCGAAATACTTCTGAATGATGACGAATTAAGCCATCAAAAATGTAATTCCTCAGCGATCCATATCAAATCGACCAGCAGCCTTACACGTTAGTGCTTACAGAACATTGAATTCGTCAAAAACAAAGTATTCGTTGGGAGTTTTATGCTCACATCAACATCACTCACACCCAGTATGCTGATAGTTATCCAACAACCAAATATCTGATAACAAATGCCTGATGAAGATGATTTTACACAAATGTTTTGCACGATCATTTTTCGTTGCATTAAGGCCATTTCCACCTCTTTAACTTGATGTTTAGGACGAGCAAAGATGTTTGCAAGCGACAGCATCCACTAATACTAATTATTTCGGTTATTACCTTTATCAATGACATACCTTTCGAACCCCGAACTGAATAAATAAGGATTTAAGAAGTGAGCAAATGCATGCTTCAAAATTATTAGTCAAGTATTATGACTTTTGAAAAAATTCGTATTTGCTGCTTGCAGTCATGCAGGTAATGTCCCTTCAATCGGCGGATACACTTTTGATAACCCGACACTCCTATCGATGCGTAGAGCCGCCCATCTGCCGCCCTACACACACCACCTTGAGATCGCCTCCTTTGTTTGCAGCGATACAATTGCACGCGCACTTACACACTTTTATATCACTCAAGAAGGTCGCAACGTTTGCTAAGTATGCAATTATGAAGGTATAAGGCTGTGCAATTTTGCACAGATTGTAGCCAGTAACGTGCCAATAATAGAAACAATTGAATATATCAGAATATTAGAACGCCATTTGAACCATACCTGAGTATCCGGATGACAGTTAAGCCTATGCAGGGGAATCCATGGCGCTGCCTGTTCAATCACTTCATCGACAGTTTCGTGCTCCAAAAGATTTGGCAAACGCATTGTTGAGTACTGAAAATATTATATTCATTTATTCAATACTAATTTGTGAATCGGATCTTCTACTATTTCACTTGATGAAGCGGAAAGCTTTCATTAAAAACAATATAAACATAGAACATATTGGCTGCTATTGATGCGCAACATTAGTTATGGGTGAATAATTGAACAACGGAATACTGCATGATCAAACATTTATCTTTGCATAATATTTATGAGTTTTTCGAGGGAGCAATGCTCGCCTTGATACTTCTTCAATTTGCTTGAAATTCCAACATTTTTTAGAAATCAGATTCGTTATAGCTTGTTTAATGAATCCCCTTCAGTGGAATTTCTAGTGAAGAAAATATTTTTCGACTCACCTCAAAACAGAGGAAAGTGGAAAATTCAGAAAACGTCATATGCTATTAGTGGTTAAGCCTATAGTGATCTTCAGAAGCTCACCACGTCCGCTTCTTGCATGCTGACTCATCATGCCCAATCAGATATCAAGAAGGGAATTTTTAGATCCTCCGTAAACGTAAATCCGGCGTTCGAGGATATCGTTGGGGTGAACTTCTGACACACCACGGTACTGCCGGGCCTTCGTTGCAAGGCTCTTGCTTAGATGGTAGGCTTACAACGCTTTTAAAGGACGATACAAACAAATGAAAAAGCGTATCCAGTGGCTGGTTGGTAAAGTATACGATTTCACTGCAATTCTTTTCGAAACAAATAAGTTGCATCATATATATTTATATAAATTTTCTCTGGGCCGATGTTAGATTTCAGCAAACATCCTTAGGAAGTCATCCTTATAAGTTCTCATGAAAGAGATGCAGAAATGATCGAGAGGTGAAGGTTGACTGAGATTAAATTCGAATTCGCCTACTAGGCTATAAATTATCCGCATGACATCGCTTTCAATTATGAGGTGAAGCTGTCGAAGCACAAATAAATAAATTCAAATATGGACTCAAACATAATGTTTGCATCACTAGCTACTGCTAACTCCTTCCATAAATGTAAGCAAGTCTTCTGCTGTTCAACTGATGCAGTTAGGTACATCACAATGCTTTACGCATCTCATTTACTCGAAATACAGTTGGAGCACTTATTGCTCTAGTGTAACGCTTTTCCAATACGAGTTTTCGATTTCCGGAAATCATCTGCAAAATGAGGAGCTGATTAATGAAGCAATAAATCTTAATCGCAAAATCCTAGCTTTTCACTGGATAAGAATCTCTGAAGCGTTAAGGTTCCCCGAGAGAAAAATACGCTCACACTCTTCGTTTAATCGCACGTTCTTCTCCGAAGAGGTCGCGATTCGTCAAAAGTAATTAATTTCGCCCAATATCCAACGATTCAAGCAAATTATGTTGATGCTGAGCGCAAACAAAATTTGTTTTTATCTTTTGTGCGTTCATTTGATTTGAAACGAGATTCTTGAAGTATCTATGCAAAAATGAACTTTCCTGGCGTTTCATGCACTTATTTCCGGTCGACAAATTCTCACTCAATTTGTGCAATGCGTTGGTTTGCTGTCACAGCCGAAAAGGCTTACTTGAATGCCGTAGCAGAGGGTTAAATTGCGCGGGATTTCCACACATTTCGGTGCTGAAGGTCGATCTGAAGTGAGCATCGCCCATGATTCCGAGATATAGGCCGAACGGACAACCAGGGTGAACAGGACGGTATGGAGGAGCAGAAGCAAAAGCAGCTTAGCGTTAGCCATCCGGACACCAATCGTGTTATCGGGACCGACCGCAGAAGATAGCGCTAAGAACCGCCCCACCCACCGGACGAGAGGACCAATCAGGTGCAGGCAACCTTTTTGGCGAAATTGAGATGAAGCCTGCGTGCTCACTTTTTGCCAGCCGTCAACAAAACTGGCAAGGCGGTATAGGCTGTGAAGTGTGAGAGTGCGTGCGTCAACTTTTTCACAAAGAAGCCGACTGGTCGAATGGTGCTGATCGGCTGACCTGATAAGCGCTTTTTCACACTTCTGGCGTTTCATTTTTCGTGCTTTTTGTGTGGCAGCTGATTTATCGCCTGGTAATGAAGTGTGTTCTGAACTAACTTACTAAAACAATCATCTCATATGCAACTCGGCTCGCTTCCTATCACACCAATTCAACGTCTATGCAGTCAACGGCAAACGATTACTGTGCAAGTCGCCTCCAAATGAACATCAATCTAAACCTCGTTGTACCTTCTTGAAATTTCAGTTAAATCGTTTCTTTTCCAACGGACCCGAATCATGGATCGAGGACTTCCAGTCTCAAATCAGCCCCACCAGGATCTTTCAAGGGAGGTGCTCAACTAAAGACGACAGCGTTTCAACAGTAAAAGTGAACAACGGGCACGAACGACGTCGTTGATGCAGTACGGCGTGACTGACCGTCGACTTTATGATCGAGTGGCAGTGGGAGACTCCCGAATGTATTTCTTATATTCTTTACCCACAGTTTTTCCAAGATGTTATCGTTCTTTGAAACCGTTCAGTCAAACTGCCTTTTTCGCATTCCCCAAAGGGTTTTTGTCTCCTTCTGTCCGTCGATCTCTACATCAGGAACGGTTATGATGACATACGTGCCATTGCCTGTGGCCTGGAATAAGCTTACATATGATGTACGTATTCTCTGCGGGTATAGATTAAGAGAAAATATCTGCGAATATCTCGATTCAGCCAACCCAAAACAGATCAACATCCACGGAATGGGCTGGAGAATAAAAACATCGCGGAAAACTCGCCTCATCGATCTTATCGACGCCACGCCTCTTGCATGTAATGTTTTACATCGAGCGGATAATGCAGCTCTAATTAAGCGGCACGTGCAAAATGTTCATGTTTGTCTGTATGATGGAATTTGCTTAGCCATATGTGCTTCTGCAAAAGCATTAACCGAATATAGACTCGACCCCTGACTCTTGTTTTGCAATCAATCGATTGCAGCTAAAAGTGCTCACCAGCAATTGAACATAAGGATAACGCCCATTTTTGTTTCAGCAGGAATGATGCCTATTTGATTTGATTTTGGGGCATATATAAGTGTGATGCAAGATCGTTCAAGGCGAATGATGGCACATAAAAAGGATTCAAAAACAAGGTCAAGATTTCAGAGATTTTACATTATTAGTACGAAGTGAACGTCAAACATCAAATGCAAATGTGCACATGAGTCGCAGCGTTTTTTCTTCAAATGCATCTTCTTGCTGACGGCCGCATCTCTCGCTCAGCACATTTGTATACAATAAATTCTCAGAATTCTCCCACATTTATTATACGATAGTCTTTAATTCATATGCTTCATGCATCGCTGACAATGAAGCTCCAATGGAATACTATTTACTCGATGTGTCAACAGCATCTTAGGTCACCGATTGTTCTACTCTCAACGAAGTGCACATCGCTAAGATGGTACTCTTGACCTTCACAACCTTCACAGTTATGAACACATCAAATGCGACATCTCTGTCATCAGAACAGGTCGGGCTAGAGCAGCGAAACTATCAACGTTATATTATGATGACATTCTAGTAGCAATAAACTCAAACCAAATTGCACAACAGTTGGGATAAGCTCGGCACGAAACGAATAAAAACGAATAGCGGCTTCGGCCCTTTATCTGTCAAAAATGTTGACAAGAGAATTTACAGAAAAACTGACAGACCTTTCTGAAAAAAAAAAATACTTTGAACTAAAGCGATCTGAGCGGACGATACGAGACGATAGCTGTTTACGTCACGTCGACGTCAAGCACTAACTTATGCTGTCAACAGACTCAATAAACATTCTCCAATAAAAGAAGTGAAGGTGGAGGCTAGGTCGAAAATTTTCTGCAATTTTCACGCCGATCGAAACATCTAAGAAACTACTTTAAAGACCAAAACATAACATATATGTTTTTTAAACCTTTTTAAACGCAAAATTGCAGTAGTCAAAGATAGCAACATGAGTCGAGAATGATCAATAGGTTGAAGTCACTGTGACACAAAATACTATCGCATTAATGGTCCACCGCGGAGCCCTAATGTCTGACAAAGGAACTTTCATACCAATGAAGCGGTTTAGACCAAAGATTTTTGTACTGTTTTAGAAGAACTTAGTCAAAAGCTTGCTGTAGGCTAATAGATACTCACTGGTGCACTAAAAATTCTGATAGAAAATTTCTCGTTCACTATGCATTGTCCTATGCTTCTCACTTCAGTCGCGATTTATATCGAAGGACGAGCTTGTGTAGAACGGAGAGGAAAAGCAATTCGTCCTCCGCTAATTTCAATAACGGCGTACACTCCAGACGGGAAGCGAATCAGGTCGAATGAAAAGCTTATGTACAAAGCAGACGCACATATTTTACGGAAATCATACTTTCGATGGGGCAACTTGTGCCCTTCGAGTGCAGAAAGTTCCCGTCATTTCTAGTGGTAACTTATAAAGGGAATTCAGAGATGACTCGGTAAAAATTGTTCTTCCAAAACGCCACTGAATATTTTCGGTAGCTAGTGAACGTGAGCGACCCCTTATCTCCTATCGAAGTCACGCGTCAAGATAAGGAATGTAAATTGAGCGGCGAAACGTTTTCTCATTTGCATTAGTGTTCGAGCTTCAACGTAGAAGAGTTCTATCAATTTTGAAGAAAAAAGTGCTTGCAGTTATGAATCGCTAGCTTTCATTTGTTGCTAACTGAGATATCTCTTACTGCCTTGAATTCAATTCCCTCTTGCTCATCGCTTATACTTTCATCGGAATTGGCACTTCATTTTCATCTGTTTCCGCACCCTGAAATTACTGCAATCAAACTTATCACTATAAAGAAGCATTTATAGCCAGGTATCGCGACGCACAAAATCATGCGACCACTTCTACACAAAGGATCATTCAGTCTTTGTGACCTATGAATTTTAATTCACACCACACGTTTCGATGGTCCAAGCTATTATCGCGTAAGAACTTCGGTAGTCCGACGTTTTTGACTGTGATAAAGGAATATCAGCTGTGATTTGACACTTCATCGCAGTATTTTGTCCCGATTATCCAATTTGATAGGAGGAGAGGGAATAATTTTGCTGTGTGATTCGAAAAAGCAGTTCATCAGGGGATCTATATTTTCCACTCGTTAAAGCCTAGTAAAAGGGTTCTCCTCAGGGTTACAGACAACAAAGCCAAACAACTTCCTTCTCTTCTTTCACGTTATAAGTAAACGAGATTCCCTCCTGCGTCAATGAAGTGTCCTAAATCATTTGGGTGATACCTCCTGGCTGGCTACTGTGGATTGGCTCGATTTAGTTTGAGATACCACCTTCTTAGTATTAATGAGTGGAAGAACTGACTTGGTTGACTCACGTTTATGAACTGGATAGAAAGGCGGATGTGCAGGTCATGCTTGCCGAAAATGAACGTGTATACGTCCAATTCCGCGAACGCGGCATTTTCAAATCAAGTAACGCAAACTGCGAGAGTCGGTAGTAAACGGCTCCTCCAGATAGTATCCACCAGTTCGAGCATACCCTTTTTAGAAGCAGTTCCATAGATGGGAAAATAGGTTACAATGAAATCCTAGTCTCCTTATGTGCAACCAATGTTAGTTCTATGGCCGGGTGGTTTCCATCTAGCTAGTTAATGCAGGGTAGCGGAAGGAAGAGAGGATGAATGGGCAATGAAGACGCGAAAACTTTTCTGTTCCCTCAAACCACTATCAAACATACCAGCCCGGACGGAGCCTGCCAAATGAATGCACCTTTCATCACATAGAGAGTAATTCGGTTCCTTTTGGTCGCAGAGAGCTGCTATTTAGTAGGGCAGTACATCCCACGTAAACATCAGCGATTTGGTGAAGTTCATGAGAGGAACTGTTAACGTTTGCTAAACGAAGCATGAAATTGTAGGCGGCAGTTGTTGCCACAACGGCATTTTCTTGTGACGAGGATCAAGATTTTCGCTATCATCCCTTTCCGATGATTCAGAGTGTGGTCACACGATGATCCACCATCAAAAACTTCAGCAGGATGATACTCATTTGTCCATTCAGCAGCACTCTTCACATTCCAATCCTGTTACATGTTTTTTCCCGTGCCTTTATTTCATCTCATAACTCTTGCAGCAGGTTACATGACAGTCTCGAAAACTGATAATATCAAATCAATATCGATCTTTATATATATGTTCACATTCACATTTATATTCGTATTCATATTCAGTGCACAGAGCGGTAAATTTGAAGAGTCCCGCACACTTTGTATTGTGAACATTGATGTCCCATGAGCACGAGGTTTGCACTGTGCACTCTATGATACAAAACATGAGAGCCTTTTTCTGAAATCCTTCCTTAATCAAAAGTTCAAGGGTGCCATACCGAATAAGGTCATTTTTGTAAGAGTCGACTTATCCATCTATAGAAGAATGTAACATTCACTAAAAGAGAGTTTTTTTTTATCTCATCTATGAGTCCCCTATCAGCCTGTGTTCCACCCTACAATTGATTCCTCCCTAAAAATGGGGAGCTGCATTAGTGATAATTCCTTCCCCACTAGCAAAAGTTCCACATTTACAAGTTCTCTAAAATATCATTTCAGGTTAGCTCGCAAATAATTCTGTACTGATTTTCGATGGGTAAAAATAAACTAACAACAAATTGGCGTTGAAGCACGCAAGTCACAGACATTTAATAAAACAAGATACATACACGCATCTTTCGAATAAGAAATTATGAGTACACGTTCCATTTAAGAAGGTCTATAAATTATACGCTGCTTTTACTAAGAAGCTTAAGGAACTTAACGCAGCAGCTTCCATATTCTAGATTTAAGTGAAACAAGCGAGCACATTTCTAGTAATTCTGTTGAAAAAGTAAAAATATCGCATCTTAATAGAAGGCAGCTTAACTGCTACAGCTTTATCGCTAAAAACGAGGGGATGGAGGCATCTGAGGCAGGAGGTTCAATGGAGAAAAGTACGGAAATCGATCGTCTGGATGTAGCGCCCATTCTTTTACACGGGAGCTAATTTGTGAAAGAAAAGTAGCGAAAGCCGACTGAGGTAATAATGATGCTTTGGAAGAACCAGTTTCAACCAATTTCCGAGAAAGTCGTTAGTACTGAATGAAATTTTAGTTCACCGCAAATTCAAATTTTAATTAGAATAGAAACTAAGTAGGGAATCTCTCCTTCGCTTTTTCCTCGCTCTTTTGTTTCTCTCTCGCCTGACCTCCGTTCTTCCAAGATCTTTTGATTGCCTACACGGAGCCAACGTTAATCCGTCTGACATATTTCGCCACCGTCATCATTGACAGCAGCATCTTCCTACTTTCTGAGGTTCTTCGAACGCAACTTCAATGAACAAGCAAGTATTCGAGAGTGGATGCGTTGATGCCCTAAATACGCATCGAGTGCAAGACTTTAGGAAGTCTTAACATCGCCAGTTAAACTGGTGCTTATATGCTCCTTGAAAATTTCATCATAAAATCTTTAGCACTTTTCAGTCTCCAATCAAAAATGAAAGGACTGAATTTAGCATACTAGCTTAAAGATTACCAATATTATCCTGTTCTCCACGATGAACTCGAGCACCAACTCGAGCATTCATTTTGATTCACCAGAAGTTTGAGTATGTGACGAACCGACAACTAAGAGTCTAAAAAACATGAGGCTACAAACGACGGCGTTTCGAGGCCACAGGAGCTAGTAACGTAGACTGGTGAATCGAACAAATTGAGCTGAGAAACACACAGATAACTTTATTACGAACGCAAAGTACAATCAATACAGACAGAAAACGAAGAGCAATTTTCGTTGGGTCATAAGAAGTGCTTCCCGGGCTCATACTCGAGACCCGGATCGAACTGCTCCAACACGTATACCTGCAAGGAACGCTTGTCAGGGCAAAAAAGCGAACACGTTCAAGTGTGCAGCCGTATCCTGCTGCTGAATTCCTTTTCCTTCCGTTTCCGTTATTACTAGCTGGGTGGAGAGAGTGAGAGGAAAACAACGTAACACAACTGCGACTACAGTGTGAAAGTAGAAAACGCCACGCCGTCTGCCATAAGAAATAAATAACTAACGGTACTAAATAAGTGATTAAGCACGGTATGTGCTCTCGGATGTTACTCAGATGACAACATTTTCATTACTGGCCAATGGAAAAAAGAACAAGGAAGAAAGCCTTTATATCTTAAGTGAGGCGACCGTCAGCACAATTCCGCAGCAAAGGATTCGTTTTTCTGCAAAAATGACGATGGAAAAAAGTGGAAAGTTGACAGGTATAAAGCGTATCCAACTTTCTTCGTAATTTTAAGTTCCTCAGTTCCTCAGAAATATACTGTGGATTAATGTGAATAACGCTACTGACGACCTCCCAATGAAGCACACCAATGCAGTTAAATTTCACAGTGCTAGTTTAATGAGATCGACGGACGGATACATGTACCGGGACATACGCACAGATGCAATATTGTCGTAATGCGTTGCTATAGAAATATAGTCTTTTAATTTGGGACGTATTTATTTAAGATTACAGCTTTTCATTACACAATGAAGTGACCTACATAATCCGAAAGAAGAACCCTGAGTTCGGCAGGTGGGTTGGTAATAACGTATCGCTTATTGGAATCGACTGCCGCTTGATCATGTAACCGATAAAGCCCTATACATAACTGTCCATGTCTCTTAAGCGCTGTACTGAACATCTGCCCATAGGAGGTACCCGTTTGCAACTGAAACATGATCACTTATCAGCAGCATGTTGAACTCTTCGAAAAAATAGCCACCTTACAAAAATAAAAACACATGTCTCTGATTTATAATGCGTATCGCATTGTGGCATCGACTGCTGGAATGAATTTTTATGTATAAATTTCTTTCGGAAGTCGCAGTTCTGATGACTGCTTGAAATATAACGAGGCATTAAATGTACATTAAAAATAAGTGGCTAGTAATTCATGGCGCTCAGTGCATATTTGAGACCTCTGTGGCATTAAACAAATTTCCGCAAAAATTTCGCCTAATCCAGCAAGTTGGTGGCCCACTATTATAATTTGTGATGATGCGGACATTATACGTATAGGTAGTTGAACAAGTTGTACCGTGATGCCTTCAAAAGGTTGATCAACGAGCGCAAGCTGCGATATCCGACATCGATCACGATTGCCGAGTGTCTCAGGAGTGCTATATCCTCCCCTCAAACCAGCACCTTCGGCAAGTATCAGCTCAAGTTCCGGTGTTGCTCCACCAGTTACTAATGTTCGAATTAATGTCAGTGCCGAATCATTGAAATATGTCTGAAAATGCATGCAACATTATTTCTGTGCACAAAATTTAGCATACAATTACTGTGATTAAAATGAAGCGAAGATAACGTAGCCTAAACTCTATGACAAAGATGCATTAGTGAACAGTGCAACGAAACTGGAAAAGATATGCCAATTTGATAGCAGTTTCGGGGAGCTAGAAGAAACACTCAATGAAAGACGTGTCCGAAGAGGACTGAAAAGTCCCTGAAAGTTTGGACAATCTGAATTAAGACAACATATGGACGAACAGTGTAGATAGGAGCTGAAAGACGCAATATGCAAAGGTTTCGTTCGTCTAACAACCGTCAATTTGAATAAGAACTGAAAAAATTACTGTGCTCATAAGAGAGTCGAGCACCGAGATGGCGAAGGCGGTACCGCATGCGAAGGGCTGAGTGAGGTAGAGCTCCGTATCCGGGTCGTCATCGTCATCTTGGTCCAGAAATTGCACATTTGAATCGTTCACTACAATTTGTTTCTACTGGAATTTATCTTCAATTAATTTGGATGTTTAAGTGGCCTATTTTCTGGAACCAACTGAAGTTTTCTACAGCCGAAAACTTTACACATCTGAGAGAAGGAAATCTGAAAATAGAAATAGGGCCTGAGCACTATCAATTTGCATAAAACAAGTTCTAATAAACGTTCGAATGAAATCCTCTTTAAACATGGAGTATCGACTGGCGTCGAGCGTTTGCAGTCTAGTCAAATGGGCGAATTGCTATGATCGTAGGGACTTGTCCTTTGGAGAATACCTTTACGGATTGTTAAATACCAAGGAAATAAAACCTTTCTTTCCTCTCCAACCCTGATAAAGAAAAAAATTATGAGATAAAATGAAGTTCTAGTCGTCTTATAAGAATGTTTTGATAAGATAAAGTTCATTTCAACACTTATAAGCTTTTAAAGAAATGTTCAGTCAGCGGCATTATTCTCATCATCCCTTACTACCATTACTGCTCAAAAGAAGACCTCATATCACTGTGAAAAAAAGTGAACATAGCTACAGAGTAAATGTATAAGGATAGAATAATTGTTTATGAAATAAAAAAACAGAAAGAAACGGCAAAAGCACTAACCGAGTTCCGTGATCATAGGTACATTTGTGCCAAAACGAGCGCCCTTCTTCTGTAAAGAGAGTGGACTTCCCAACGGCGATAAACCGCCAGCCGTCTGTCTCACTGGATAAAAGCCGAGCGTATCGTCAAACTAAAATTAAAATGGATTAAGCAACCTGCTTTGTAATATTATTGAAAGACGCAGCATGCATTTAAGCAATGAAACATCCTTGTAAATGATCATATTTGACTGAGAAGGAAAGCGATAGGCACTCTCAAGAAAGAGCGATACAAGTGTAGATTCCGTCATCCCTTCATCTTTTAATGAACAGCTGGGTGTGCGATGTACGCTATGTCATTGCATTCTTAACGATGGATTTCCCGGATTATAAATATGACGGTGAAGGAAGTTATAGCCGGAATATCGCATTTTGAAGCAACGTCAAGCGACAACTGTCGAAATATGCTGATGCTGAAGTTGCGAAAGGAGTTTGAGCAGTGAGACTATCAGTCTAGCGAGAGCATCAAAGCGTTCAACAACAGCTCACACAACACAGCGCCAAACCGAGAACTTGAATATTAAAGACTGCGGCATCGATGAACTTGTAAGCCTTGACTTAGATATTCTTCGTTCTTTTCTTAGGTCTGACAATGCTGAAGTTGGTTCAGCGTTGAAATAAAACAATGAAAGCTTCCACTGTTTTCAGAACGCATAACAGCTGCGACTAAAAAATATTTGCTAAAAATGATGTGCCAGCAACGGGATGGCGATATACAATGCTCCAGTAAAGGTCAACTGTAAAAGGATGACAGCCCTACTTGCATAGCTTTGATGTTGAGTGAGGCAAGAATAGCCTCTTTGTCGGCTAATGTCGGGTCCTCATTCGGATTAGGTATACGTGCAGACACAATGACGCACATGTCGCACAAATTGATGTTCACTGCTCGAAGATCTGCCCTCGATAGAGGTGAACCCTGAAGATGATATCATACGCTTTTATCCTTCACAATTTTTCAACAAATCAAAGTCACACTCGTTTTTCCTCCCACATGAAGATGAAATAAAAATTATAGTTAATAATATGATGCACTCTGAATACATTTAAAAGTCATTGCAATGGTCTCAACAACACAAACCTTATGCGCCAAATGAAGCACTCATCTTTCCATTCATTCTCGGAAATGAGTTGGGTTTTCTCTTGGGCACTTGGAGATGAAATTACTCCAACATTCGGAGAATCAAAAACAACGTTTGAAAAAAATGAAATCCAATTAGCTGAAAGAAATGCACTCATAAGACAACTAAAGACGCAGAATTGCTTCAAAACATGGAAATACGTTTTAAAAAAAGTAAAAGGGTGGAGTTTGTATGAGATTTTTCCGCATAAATAAACTCACTTATGACAGACTTCAACTGGACAACGTAAAGAAATGTACCCTCAGAAATAACAACATGAAAAAGGCATCTATTAAGAATCATATAGTTCAATGAAATCAACTGCGAATATAAAAAACAGAAATTTCGCATTATTTTCGATTCATTATAAAATGATATAATTAACTTTACTAATTAATCCTAATACAATTAACTGAATCCATAGGAGATTAGACTGAGAGAAAGGAAAATGAGACAAACATTGAGAATGGAAATCTTTGGCAAATTGTAGAGCGTCTTCCATTCCCTTTTCAGATAGTCCACATCGCCAACGATGACCACATGTTTCAGTTCATGATAGTGGAAGTTCGAGGCACGTAAAGGCATTACAAAATTGCGTAAGCCGATCAGAGGTGAGTCGCGGTCTGCGAAGAGACATACCACTACATGCCCGTTCAACACTGTCATTGCTGCTTGGTGTCGATCCTGTAGAAAACAAAAGAATGGTTCCTGGTGGGCACTTTTGAAAATGGTCGGATCAGCCACCTATGCATATGCAAATAGCACGAACATACTTCTCAGCTGCCAAATGCCGTCAACTTTAAGCGAGTGAAAGGGGGGAATGTGCACTTAGAATTATCAGCTGGAAAAAATGTCATTTCGAGATATCGAAAATTTTTTACAAAACGCTCCGAAGGTGTAATGAACATGTTGATGAGGGAATAAAATATATAACTAAGACGGTGATTTCCTTCGAGCCCTCAACTCCTTAAGTCATAGAAGATTCTACAAAAAAGTTTGTCAAATGTCTCCAAATTTTGACTCGCTCCCCTTTATGACCGAAGCTCCCGATTCCTCAAAAATGGGAGTCTGCAAAGTTGGAAAATACAGTTCTAAGAATTAGAGAGCGATTCGACTACTCTAAAATCCGGCTACTTCCGACGCCGAAAGCATTTGCCTGTCTTTTCACGTTTCATATTTTAGTAAAGTTCCGCATTGTGTAGCAGTGGAGGAATGGACACGAGAGATATACAGCAAGGATACATCACTTGCATGTGTGTTAACGCAAAGCCGATATTATTCTTCCCCTTACCTCCTCTCCCTTCTGTCGATAGGAACAAAAATAAATTTTAAGACTTACTCATGAACAAAGCAAATGGAATCAATCGCATAACGAAATAAGTTGGAAACCTATGATCTGCTCCATTCGAATGCCTTCCACAGACAACGAACTTCCGAGTTAACACATAATAAAATCAGCACAGAGTTGATTTCCTCAGCGATTAATGGCGTATCTCAACGAATCACTCATATTTTATTGCCTCTTTGGTGTTCTTAAGAAAATTCTTACTAAGATCTGTTACAGCCTGGTTCCACCTCAACGATGAACATTCACAAAGTTCATGGGACATCGAAACAGTCCCTCATCACGAGATTTAATAGTAATATGCGCTAACAAGGACGCATTCTTCGAGTGTTCTGGCAGGACACCAGTGGAACATTCCAGTGCTGTCATACTTCATGTCCTGCTGCTCGAACTCCTTCATAATCTCGACACCACGACCATCAGGTGGAATACTCATTGAATTTTTGCGCCCATTTGATGGCCTGAAGTTGATGCACAACGTTGCACTCAGTTTAATCGTTTTGTTGACCATCATATCTACAGCACTAAGGATGAACATAGGTGATTTCAATAAGGAGCGCTCGTGCAGATGAATCACCCGTTGTGATATGCAGCATACATTTCTGACGACCGTGAAGAAATACTACTCTACAGTCGATGAAGTTCTTTCGTCACGAAATTCAAACCAATGGGGTAACAGTATTTCACATAAAGATCCTTCTGCATCCCCTCAATCACAGGGAACAGTAGCTTAAACTGCCTTCCCCTATATTTTCCCACTATAATCGCATCTGCCAAGTATAGCCACTTGTGAAGATCGCTTACTGACACATAATTTGCAACGGATGCGCTCTATAAATTGGTCCATAATTCGCTGCTAAGAAAGTAATAAATGCTTTCGGATAAAATAAGCAATGAAACTGTACAGTGGTATCGCTGTATGCTCTTTTCCACCTCAAATGGATGTATCGCGTTCACACCAGAAGATATTTGCAAACTTACAATAAACTTGCTTCTTATTTTCCATCGCTAAAAAGACGGATATCTGCTAGGGGATATCAGTCGTTCATAAACTGATGAACGAATGCAAAAAATGGATAAAACTTAAACTGCTGCAAAATTAGCAAATAAATGAAGTAAGCTTGACAAAACAATAGAAATCAGTGAGCTAGAAAAAAAAAATCGGGCTAGCAAATAAGACTTTCATGCCATCAGACATCGCCAATGATGGAATTTTTAACGATCGCCTCTATACCAATACGAAAGCGATTTGCAGTGGCCGATAAAGGACGACAACGAAATGCCTAACGGGTCTCTAAAATTGATTTCGATATTTATTGATGGTAAACTTCGGTCGACAACATCTCAATTATCACAAATGATAGTGCACTTTCTAAGCGAAATGCCTAAATTCCGATTATTTCAGAATTGGTTTTTGCCACGCTCCTTTTGGCGAAAAATCTCCAACATTTATACGCAAAATCTACAATCTTCGTCTACAAATGAGTGCAACCCTGATTTGACTATGTAACCTGGATTAGATCTTGAAATCTTCGACTCACGTAAAGAACCTACTATCATGCAATTATTGCCAATGAAATTTCTAACTTCATTCAGGTATCGTCAACTTGCTATGCAGTGACGACACGACAAGACAGCATGGGTGTTTCCCGAGGTAAACAACATGCGGGAGGTCATTCTAAATGCGGCATCTCGAACACAAACTCAACACATTGCTGCGCAATACTGTACTGGATATATATAAGTCTCAATACGAGAAGAAGCGCTTGCTACCATTCCGCAAGCGCCAAAACGTTTGTGGGGATATCCGAAAAGCGCATAATCACCTTTAATTTGTAATCAACCTCAATGAAACGACCTAAAGCCACAAACAAATATGAGATGTCTCTTGATGCCCTGTCTATGACTTCGGAGTGAGAAACAGCAAATAAAAACATAGGTGTATTTGAGCGATTCGGATCAATATGAGCTAGCCTGCTTTCATACTTTTGCAGAATACCTCGAATGAAAACTTACAAGGGAAGGGACTAGGAGGGGGAGGGAGAGAGCCACCCTATTTGCAACGGCATATCACAGCAAAAACCTTCATTCTTTGTTAACTTTGAGTATTAAAACGGAAGGAAAGAAACTGTTCCGAGTCAGAGGATATCAGCGTCAACTTGAAGCAATCTCCAATCGATCAAATTCAAACTGCATAACGAACGAGTACGACACTTCAGAAGATTATCTTCGAGCGTTTTAAATTTAAACAAATTCCGTCATTTGCAAATTCCAAGCTCGTCGACTGAATTTACAGAAAAAATAACTTTCGAATACTTTTCCGTGGTCCACTTTCCTCAAGTGCTTTAAATTCTGATCTAATCGCTGTGAATGCAATTAGACAAATCAACGAACTATTCAACATCCGTTATCACTGAGTCAAAATCAAGCAATTCGACGAACGAATGCTCTCCTCTCAGTAATCTAACGAGTTTGTACGATGCACATTAGGGCCAATTACACTAAAGCATTAGTCGATATGCTCAGGTCCCTAGAACGGTGGATGTTTCAGATTCCAATATTACTCCTAAAGCATTCCTAGAGGAATTCCTAACTTTTCTGATGAACAACTTCTTATTACTCACAACAAATATTTATAATTTGACAAGGAAAAATTTGACCCATAAGCAAAACTTTTAGAGGGAAATCTGAATTTTTACAAAGT
This sequence comes from Parascaris univalens, assembly GCA_037576465.1. Lineage (NCBI taxonomy): Eukaryota > Metazoa > Nematoda > Chromadorea > Rhabditida > Ascarididae > Parascaris > Parascaris univalens. The sequence goes on along the minus strand of CM075173.1, from coordinate 44,627,355 downwards.
GCATTATGGCGACGTTAAACCTATGCGCATGTCCGTACCTGTCCGTACCTAATAGATTTATTTGCTTGGTGATTTCAGCCAATTAATGACAGAAACAAAGAGTAAAGAAACATAGTGAATATAGTCTGCACCTTACTGCGACCTCTTGAACTAGGAGCTTCAAGTTGACGCACATTTACATTGTCTAAAATTTCCTCTCCAAATTATTGACGAGGACGTCGCATTTGGCTAAGTGCCGATCTAAGAAGCTGTGCGACTTTGGATTTCATTCTTCATTTAAAGTTATGTATGACTTTTCTGACTCCAGCTGTTAGAAATAATTCAGTTTACTGATCCCTGTTGGTGATTCAAACATCAGTTCCAACCCACCAAAAGCGTTGCAGCACAAAACAATATTCAGCTTCTCGTCGTACGAGTTTGGAATCTGTTTCCTCTTGGTATACAAACTACACTCATTCGCCTCTCGTGTGAACTGCTGTTGCTTAATCATTTCAGTCCGAACGCTGCTGCTATTCTGAGGTGTTGAATGTCTCTTAACCTAGACTGATTCTCCTTTACCTTGACAATGTCATATTCTTTCTTGAAATATGAGAGGATCTGAATATTAATGAGTGAACTGTGCACGCTCTATTGCTTACTATAAATGGTCTCATAGCGAAACCTAACTGCATTAAACTTGCGCAACTCAGCTACTCGTGTCAGATCCCTTAGCACAGCTTTCAAATTTGTTGGAATGTGATTGTTTGTTTAATGAATTGCGGCTCGTTGCAAAATTTCTGCAAATGCTTATGCCTCTTTAAGTGTTCATTACTTCTTAGAAGAAATGATAACTCAGGTTGCAAGTTGATTTAATAAGTGAACCATAAGTACATTATATTCACTTGTCAAATATGCAAGCCCTAACTATATTTTTGCCTCATTTAAAAATGCACGGACGAGAGAGACCGTTGCCACAATGCGATTCACGAACAGAAATTTGCGAAAGCGCAAAAAATAAAAGGATTTTGAACGTGTCACATGGAAAACGATTACAAAATTGTGGTCGTAGAAGGAGATGTATTCTATATACGGGAAGGCTTGAAAGCGGGGTATTGCTAATAGTACCTCGATATCAAAGTCTGCATTTGCACCGCAGACATTTTCAGGAAAGCTGAAGAGGAAATGCAAAGCATTCATTACTCTAATGGAGTAATGTAATATGCAAATGTGTGTTGGCTTCACTAAATCTTTTTCTTCATTCTTTGTGGAAATGTTCGTGGCGCAAATGTCAAGTAGCTTCTATTTGCGAATGTGCATAATGCTTGCACTAAAATACTATTTAAAAGTGAGGTTTGTGCATCGAACACAGAGTGCTGCTACGCATTAACTACGGATGCATGAGATTCGGCGATGCAAGTGTTTACATGAGCTTCTGTATTTCGTATGCCAGACGTAGTGATTGCGAGTTGGCGATGGGTTCTTCTCCACTGAAACACCCAGTTTAGCACTAGCACATGTAGGTTGCTCTCGCTTTGTTATTCTCCCTATCTCCTTTTACCCTAACCTTCTTTCATGCCCATTAACGCAGCATGTTTCATGCAGTGAAAGCCATTAATGCAAACGAACGTTATTAATATCGTAGAAAATGTAGCCAGATTACGTTGTTAGTCACCACAATGAACAGGATGCACAAAACACGAACTGATATCATCGTAAATGTTCACTTAACCGTTTCATTTAGAAAGAAAAGGGCAACACCTGTCGCAACTGTTACCCATCGAAAACTATTTGCACAAACATTAATTTCACTGATTTCAGCTACAGAATCTTCCAACAAATTTCTCCGCAAATGTTCACTTGATCCTCAGGTCTACAAATGTTGGGGTGTACTTCAACGTGCCTTTCAACAGCAAATAATTATTTAAGCGCAGCTTATAATTTCACACTCCACACACTCTCTCTTAAATAGTTCACCAAGAAAAAGGAGAAAATGCCGGATACTTGGAAATATCTAGATTCTCCACTCGAATATACGATTGCCAATCAAGAATAAACGTGAAACAGAAGTACCTCTGATCTAACCGTCTGAATTGAAGTGCCGAATCGACGGTGGCGTTAAGCATTGGTGTAGCACGTGCTGAAATCATAAAGCCAAAACTGTTTCATAAGAACATTTTTAGACGTGGAATTCATGAGGGAAGACGCGAAGCAATCGACGGGTACAGTGGACGAGCATCTAACGACGCGTTCACATTGCAACCACGTGCACACCCACCCGACAGCAAAACACTTTTTAGCTTTCCATTAAATCTCAAAGGAAGTTTGGAATCCACTCGAAAAGAATGGAAAAATGAAATATTCTCGAGCAGAGCAAAGAGCATTAGGAAAGCTTAAATGATAGCAGATTGCTTAAAATACTTACTGAAAGAAATTTACCATTAAATTTAAGCTATCAAAAGCTTGATCATTTACCGGCAATTTCGTCACTATTTCACTATTCCAAACATTAAGCAGCATATTTTAATACTTTTTGTGTTATCACAAACGTTACGAGCGACTAGTATGCGCGCACACTTTCTGAAATTCAACAGTGATAGGTGTGCAGGGAACGAGAAACTTCTTACATCAGAGACGAGAGTCCTCTACTGTCACTCGGACCGTAACTATGCCCTCATCCTTTTGTCATCAGGGAATTTTTGTGGTGAAGTTTTCTTTGGGAAAGCTGTTTAAATTCTCATGGATTTCGGATATTCTTGGGTAGAAGACATATGCTGATACTTCTAAAATTTCGATGTCGTTGGTGTCTTTCATTTATTCTCTGCTTCTCAAAAGATCCCCCAAAATGTTCGCCTATCGAGCAGCAGTTTATACCTGAATTCGCTGATTCAGTAATAAGAGTATAAAAAGAAGCCGCTGAGATGAAAAAATTTTTGAAAGCAAAAAATCGATCACGTTAATGGTCGTTGAGGGGACACTGCTAGAAAACTGTTGTTGCTCGCTGAGTTTGATAAAAAACACGGGGGAGGGGGGAGCGGTGAGGAATATTGTATTTAAGATGTGGGTGTGTCCGGGTTGCTTGGTTCGCGTCACACAAACAAGCTAAGCGCACTCAATATCACTGCATACGCATTTACCCATTTCGTTCATGCCGTTTATGCAGCTCTTTTTCGACACGGTCTCTGCAATAGTATCCGATCGCCGATTTGTAAAATAACCCAAAGGAACAATGACAAAAATACGCAGCTTTATATCTCGTTGACGAGTGTCTCTTATCGACACATCCATCATAACATTTTCAATAATTTCTTATTGGAATTGAAAATCGGCACAGTGTTTTCTCATTTTTTCCTCGAATATAATTCGTTAAAGTGATTCTGTGAAGAGTGAAAGCATTTTCGAGGAAATCGCTAAGAATGGCCAAGTTTAACACAGTGTTTTTCGAATTACAATCCTACGGCGAAAAAATATTCAGTTTTTAATTTCCTCTTTTTTTCTTCTGGATCTTGTCCATAGAAGCATCCTTATTTAGTGATTTATTCTGGAGGATCAATGGATACGTCAATGATCGCTTACCGACTCGTTTCGAGAGCTGCACCTGCTTAGCTCCTTTACGAAAGAGTGCCACTAAAATTTGAAATATTTCACAGACTGACCTTTTGATGATTTTTACATTCAGGAGGAATTTAACGCTCACCTTATGTGCTTTCTAGAGAAATTGATTTCAACGTTTGAAATTGTTGCTGCTCTTGTCACCAATGCAATGCCAGTGGGTAAATCCGAAATCACTTCGAACAATGAATAATTCAAATGAAAATTAGCTAACTACTTCCTATACGCAAATGCTTCCAGCTAATCCAGCTGGGTAGGTAAATTCTTACGGCAAGAAGAAGTGGCTAAATCGAGTAAAAAATGGCGAGGATTCTAAAATGATAAAGTAAATGCTCATAATCTGTCGGATTTATGCACCAAAATTTCGGTGAAATTGATGGTGTTTAAAATCAACAAAGGCCGACTGAGACAAGAAAAAAGAACAACGCAGAAACCGAAACTGCTGAAATGATATGTTTTTATGGATGAATTTAGGATGTGATTCGATATTCTTGTAGAGGTGCTCACATATGTTTCTCAAAGGAATGACTGATGGGTGCTAACAACACTGGTAGCTGAAGGAGAGAATTAGATGAACAGCAAGCTCAGCGATAATCTTATACTATAAATTTATTATATAGACTACAAATGAGCTGGATGCTCGTGTTTGTATCATCCAGAAAAATCAAATTTAAAGCGTAGAAGCCCTACCTGTCTCATCAACAATCAATGTATTAAAGGTATCAAAGAGTGTGATAATGTGTCTCGTGCGAGAGGCTCGTTTCACCTTGTCTCTTTTCTTAGGCAATTTCGTTTTTAAATGAAACGCCCTCTAAAAATGACGCTTCTCTCAATGAAAGATCGCAGAACCTGTGTAAAAGGCAATCAAATAAATAACCTGCATACATTACTGTTGCGTTGTTAGGAATATGCATATGGAAAACTGTGCGAAATGAGTGCATCAATTTTGAATATTTATGTAAGCATAACCCACAAAGTTTGCTCGAAGAAAACTCGCAAGTAGCGTTATCTTGTTTTAAGAGTACTACTCAAAACTTATTTCTGATACCATATATTCTATGAGAACTGTTCAAGTCAGTGATACAGTTGATGGCTAGGGTTGCAGGAAAAGTTCGAAGCACTCACAGTTCCGACATTTGCATTTCTTGATCAGCGTGACATCCATGATATCCTCGTGGCATTGCTTACACCAGTAGAATGCCCTACAACGATCACCTATTATTAAAAGCCCTCATTAACTCAACGTTACTCCATGAATTCATATCGCCTTCCCTCGATATGCTTCATTTAGCAGCTGAGCACGAAGCAGTCATGCAAGAAAACACAGTTAAGACTTGCTACAAAACCTCATAAGAATTTCAGGTGTATCGAACTTAAACATGAGGATGGTCTATAAAAATGGTCACTATATCGATCCCCAACTAAAAGATATTGAGGTCGGGATTAACAGAATTCGAGCTACCTTTTCACCTCATCGGCCGATTGCGCGATGAAGAAGCCTTGTGTTTGTGGCTGTATTGTGGTGGTCGGTGCAGGATTGATGGCAATGTTGCATTCCTTCTTTTCGTCATCTTTTAACTCAATCGCAAGCAGCAACAATCCGAGTCGCGTGAACAGCAGACTGCAAGATATATTTTCTACAGCGGATTCCATCTTCAACTAGTAAATCATTTCGCGCATGCTACATCGGTTACAGATTCCATTTAGTATCAAAAGTTTCCATCAGCTGCACAGAAAATACGATCGGCGAATTATTTGCAACCCGACATTCAACTTACATTCTTCGGAAGAATTTGAGAGATTTACGAAGAATTTCCGCCCAATCATTTAGCGTTTGGCTCTTTCAGATTTTAAAGTTATAAAAAGAGACTGAAATCGCAATATTCAAAACAAAAATTTCTCTCCAAGTGTGCATAGCTTTGAATAGGTTTAATGGATATTCCAGCTTCAGTTTCGGTCTGAAGTGACTTTTAATGATATCAGGTTCACGTTTTATAAGCCGATGGCAGCAAGGGTTATCCGAATGACAGCATTAATCATGCAAATAAAGAGAGCGGTTAGCCAAACGCACAAAATAATATCCTGAAACGGCTGGACACGCTCCGAGAAGCTTTAAGTTATATTTTCATCTCCCGCTTCATGATGTTGAAAGATTTGTTGCACTTATCTTTTCTTCATCTATTCTTACGTTCCTCCTCCATCTTTCCACATACCACTCCCCCTTTCTCTCACGATGTAAAAGATGTCTTTTCAGGGCGAAACCAGGCAACCATAGAAGGACCTCATTCTATACGCTGTACATTGCTGACATTCTTGCAGTGTTCAACAACAAGGTCGTCGCGTAGCAATGAAACGACTCGACAATTTCACCTTCCGCAATTAGAGACATAATTCAAGAAGAAGGGCCCCCTGGAGTAGCAGTGAAACGTTTATGTGATTAATTATAAAAGATAAAAGAGAATGTTGTTGGCAATGATAAAAGAAGTAATTAGGAAGCAATACTAACGTTATGCAAAAGCAAAGTTGGAGAATTTGCCAAATAGCTAAGCTAAAGAAATATTCGCGACCAATTAAGCAATGAATGAAAAACTTCTAGGAAAAATTAGTCGCTGAAAGAAAAGGTGAAAACATTAACGAAAGCGAGTTATGCGTGAGCTCGTTCAATTAAGACACTAAGAAATTAGACCTGTAGGCAAAATTTTCTAGCTTTATAAGCAATCGAATCACCTTATTCTTGAATATATAAGAATGGGTTTTTATTGCCTTTTTACGGTAATTACCACATCATGCAGTAATATTCTAATTCCAGAAATACATCTTTACCTACCTCATGAACTGTTCGAGGAAAATGATTTAATTAAATAAACGCTGAGATGAAGAATAAACTTAGAGGAAGTATTCGAATTCGATGATAAAGAGGATAGGATGCTTACTGAAATCGTTTAATGAATGCCGATCGACGCTTATTGAGTTAAATGTTATCGATTGCAATTTAAAATAAAGTAAGAAATGAAAGAGATTATTTTGCGAACGCTTTACTTATCATCTCATGAATTTCATTATAAGCATCCTTATTATACTCCCAGAAAATCGACTTTCTGGATTGGCAAAAAAATCCTACTCAATGATTCTGAAAATTTTTCGAAGCAAACGATATCAGACGAGAATACCCCCGCAAAATTATTACTAAGTTCTTTTGCTCCCGATTAAAAAGATGAAGAAACACCAATATTCTAATATCTGATTGTTGGAGTGAAAGAGGAATTATTAGATAAGTGTTTGACAGATAACGAATAACTGAAGTGATGTATTATGATAAACTGAAAACTGCATGACAACAAAGCAGAAGGCTTAAAGGATCTCCGGATTCATGAGAGCATGAGTTAATCTCGAGGCGCTCTTTCAAATCCAAAATGCACTCCAAGCAAGTCGAAGGGGTTAAGAGATGTGCAGAGCATGTTATACGTTGTGACCGGTTAATTAACCAACTTAACCAGGTCTAACTCAAAGGCACTTAGGTAGGTCTGTTTCAACACACCAGTTATCCAACGATCGCGACTTGAAAGCATTTCAACCGCAATCTGACGCCGACCACGGACGATGGGGTGAATGGCCAGACCAGAGAATGAAACGCCAAAGTGAAGAGGAAACAGGATATTCAAGGCTTTCCTCAATTCTGTGAACATTCCTTAACGACGAAATTTCTCATCCATGACACCTTTTCCTCTTCCAACCCTAAGAATTTAGCGCTTTTGACAGGGTTAGTAGCAAACAATGCCAAATGGTAAATGTGCAGATCCGACAGTTAAAATGCGATCTTATCGCTTCGTTTGGTTGCTTACTCGGCCGCCTCAGGGAAAGTCATCCCGACGAAACCATGCGATAGAGTATCTGTGTACATTTCCATGCCGGCGCCGCACAGATACAAATTTAGCCAGTCTGGTGTGTGTCTCGACTGAAATTGAATACGCATCTTACAAATCACATTTCTCCGCCTTATAATTATAAGGAGTCTTATCCTATTAGAAGCAAAAACAGGTGAAGAAATATCCCAGTAGAAAGGATTGGTGAATTAATGCATGGAAGAATATTGACGAAAGTAAGATCAATTCAGCAATGTCTGCTTCAAATTTGACACCCCCTTTTCAAGACAACATCCTTGTTCCGGTGCGTGATTATTGAAATAATGCAAAACAATTATGCTGTCATTTTACAAAGTACATGTAAAGAAGAGCAGTTTGTTGCTTGACGATGAAGAAAAGAAAATGATGACATGCATGCCCTTTTCGAAGAAATTTCAGATATTCCTCCGCGTTATTATATTTCCCGACGTTCCTTTGTTCGGGATTATTGTTTGCTGAGCAATAAATTCTTGCAGATTATTTCTACACAGCTAGCTACTGCAGTGATGTACCGCAGTTGTCGCATCCTCCTCCAACACACTCCAATTATGCAATCCAGCATCTGACCACTTCGTGCCCTCCATGTCCATCACAGATATCATTCTTATCAGTTCAAGAAAACACAATTTCCCACTATTTTTCGCATGCTATTTTTTTAGGTCGCGCTGCAGAAAAACGATGTGTCCCCCTAGCTCCTCATCAGAAATCTGTGAGTACCGAGCTATTTGCACGTGCACAGACGGTGCACAACAAAATCACTTTTTCCGTTACGTGTAGCAGTGATTCGACTGTCTTCTTAACGACAAATGCAAAGTGCAACTTTGCGGCTGCAAATTGCCATCGCAAGTAATTCACACAATTCGAAGCGGACAATAAAAGCAGACGGTTGCTCTGCTTATAGCAATGGAATATTTTAAACATAAAGCATTGCCATACACAACACCTCGCTTCTATCCAGTTAACATATAGAGCACATTTCACTGCAATCACATTTATATTTCATATCACCACTATGGATCTCGACTTAAGATTAGTAGTAAGTGCGGTGCTCCTTAATTCTTATATCCTTTATGTACCAAGATTTTAGTCATACAAACGCATTTTACACTGGATTTTTGATCAATTTCTGCAGCAGTTCAAAGTCGGAAAACATGTCACAACTACTGAAAAAGTTGCATTTTTCGGTAATTTCATTTCCATTTCTTACTAAAAATTATTAGGTCTTATATACTTCTCTATCATCTCACTACGGAAGTACCTAATGCCACCGAGACGGAGCAGAATTGCCTGATATCACTGGCACAGAGAGAAACTCCTCGATGAGACCAAAAGGCTAGAAAAGTGTTTCGTGCGACCGAAATAAAGGAGAATTAATTTTTTAAGCTCATTTGAATGCTCAACTGAGTTTTCAGCTGTTGATAACTCTTTGAAAAGAGATATAAGCAGTGAGACTAAACTGATATTAACGAAGAACATGATAAAAAGTGAAAGCAAAAAAAGAGAGTGGATGAGTACAAAAAGAATTAGTTGGATTCTGAGCAGTTGTTTTTTTTTGGCTGCCAATCTTTGTTTCTTTCACACTCAGAAGCCTTTGTGATATTAATGCAACTATTAAGCGAAGAAGCGAAACAAAGTACAGCAATACAGCACTCGCGTCAATGTTAGCGCTGGAGCAACAACGAAAGCTTAGTTTATGGTAGAGAGGAAATCAGAAGAATATTATTAAATTCTTTGAGAAAAAGCGACCACTGAAACAAAATTCAGCAATTAATATTCAACATCGATCCCTCCCTCTAACCCCAACCGAATCCTCAAATTGGTTTTAATCCAGAAGGTGAGATTAGCGAAAAGATGAATGCCTACTATTTGACCTTCTCGATTCCTCTTCTTCTAATCAAAATGCAAGGATATAATTTTTTGGAAAAAGCTAGAGAATGAAAAAACGAGCAATCTATTTTTCAAGCAAAATATAAAATGTTCCATTTCACGGTAGAAAAAATTCTGAAACTGCAATCAAAAGAGTACTTTTTTGAAGGTATAATAATGAATGAGAAGAAATTATACGATTTTTTAATGTACGTGTCAAAAGTGGGCCGCTGAGTGCAATGCATGGCATCACAGCGAATCAAAAATACACTAAATTCCGTCATCTCTCAAATTTATAGCGATTATGCGGAAAAAGAATAATTTAAACAGTACTCAAAAGGCGATTAGCTCGTATGATTTTCTTCAATTTTACGACGAACTTGCAGTTCATACTGCTGCATAGCTCACCTTAGACCAATCAATCATCCCCGGCCGCAGAAAACAAGAGTACATTCGTATAGTACATTCGTAACATTCGTATGCTCTATGTTGCACTCATAGGACTGAAGACAGATTCGCTGAATTTATCTCAGACAATCCGGCAGATAAAAGTGATTGAATACTACCAGAAGTGATTAGACGAGAGCAGCAATCAGCTCTAAAGCCTATGTGATCGCAATTATGACTGATCGATGACTTAAAACCAACTGCACATACAGCTAAGTGTGAGATAAAGACCATACAAGCTTCATGGCCGTCATGAATGCACGTGAGATTGTTAAAATATGTGGAACACTTTAGACAGATGAACACATCTGCTTTCAAATACAGACATTTCATTCACATAGCGATATACGTATGTGAAGAGTTCAACATTCTTTACGGAAATGCAAACAGCTTTTTACGCGCAGTGATTATGCTTCGATATCAGCATTAGCTAACTTCGATAGCAATGGGGAACGACTACTGCCAAACAAAATTGCGCACTTTTCTATCGAAACGTATCTGTAAGAGTGAGTAATGACTCCTTAACGAAGCTGTTATATTCATTCTTTGAATTGTTGTTACTTTTTGTGTTACTTTAATGTGCAGAGAAAGTTTGACAATGATATATCCACGATGATGATTTTAGGCATCAAATCAGAATTCTCTCCTTCTCTTTAATACGATATGCTTTATACAGCATTTGGACTATTCACTACTAAAGTTGGTGTTGATCGCGCATTCAGTTCCGATAGGAAAGCAAATTGCTCTTTTAAAGAAGTGTGGGTCTGCGTTTATACATAAAACGCCATTTATGATTTAATAATGTTTTTATAGTGCAGCTTCCACTTTACACACTCTTCATCTCCCATATAAAACAATCATTGTCCTCTCAACGAAACTGTGGAGGAATTTCACATGCCACGGATGCTTGCTAATAATTTAATGGTGTCCATCAACGAAAACTGAGCTACGTGTTCAAATTTTCAAACACATTTTTATGCCGTAATCAAATCAGAGAATCCATCGAGTTTCACCAAATGGGGTACCAAAGAACTGCGGAATTTTCTTCAATATTTGGTTTACGCGGAATAGGACAGATCAGCTGAAGCTGCTGCATGTGCTTAACTCCGTAACAATATGAGTGAGTCGATGAGTGGGGATTATTTTGATAAATACCTGGTCTAGCACAAATACTCAAGAAGGCAAATGCATAAATCAGTTAGTTATTTGCTGACTGCTACCTTCTTCAGGCTAACTTAGTTTAATGAGACGTACTCACACATCAAGTAGTATCCTCAAAGCGCAGATATATTTCCCACTGTTTAATGAAATCGCAGGTGTGTTGTCAGCCACATGAGCGAATGAAGCTATATCATCCTATTTAGGACCACAGAACTCATATGGAGAGGTATCATTCTTTTCCGCCCAAGCATTTGCTTTTAATCTATCCATCTCAACTGCAATCACACAGACATTGCGACTAACTGCATCCAGCTCTGATTACATCCATTCAGTTCCATTTATCTGCGCGTTTGAATGTCTGAGATGAACTCAGCCAACTCAAATGTGCGCACAACGATGATCAATCGCCACATGCGCATTTTTGCTCGTATCGCCGGTAACATAGTAAGTACATTCGCAAACTATCGCAGCGATAACGCTATGTTACGGGCACTAAGGAAAACGGCAATCCACAGTGCATATTACCACAGATGCGCGTTAAAAATGTTAGCACATAATTTTCTGCTAACAATATCCATAGGAAAGGAGGAAAATCAGGGAAGGAAAAACATTCTAATCCGTCAATTCCCTTGTAACGATTTTCTCTCAGTCGATGGGTTCTCTCTCTCCTTAATTCATCCGTTCCCCCTTTATGGTCGAAAGTTTTTATTAATACTGAATTTACCGCGGTTTACTACGTAAGTTCGGTTTACCGTGAAATGATCATACCGCATCCATTGCATTAATGGTGCACCTGTATGAAAATTTCATGACGTATCCCAGTCAAGCGGGGAACCCTCTCCAATTTCGAAAACACTACTTTAGATTAGACTTTCTCCTTTCATAGCACAATCGAACCTGGAAGTGTGAAGTCCCTAGGATGAGTTCAACTAGCACCCTCCTCACAGCAGTGTTATGTTAGCTTTCACAAGGGATTGTAACACGCACCTAACCACTTTACATTCTCATCATCTTTAAACACGCATTCCAGCAACTTGAAACTAAATAAGAGGGTTACTTGGAGTGAATGATGGGGAAGAAAGACAATGGGGAAGGAGGAGGGAGAACAGGAATGCTCATGTGGATGTGGATCTTACAATAAAAAGTCGTGACAATTCGAAAAGTCCTCGGAAAAATTTCATGCATATTTCTCCTCCCTCATGCAGAAATTTCCTACAGCTGTTCGGCAAAATAACTTAACCATGATTGTGGAAAGGTTATTCAACGAGATTTCTCTAGACATGCCAATACTTACTGCTTAATGGACGTAGCTTTAGCTTATCGTAATTTGAAAGTGAATCAGCTTTCAAATTTCTCAACAATTTGAGTATTTAACAAATGAGAGTCTTTCAATTAAATTAAACCTCTGATAAGAATCATATACTGATCGTTGTGTGATGATGTTAGTAAATAGAGACAAATTATGTATAGTTATACTGAAGCTACAATTAGTGAATGACTTGAACTGAATGGATAGAATTACTGCCAAAATTTCCGAACGGCAAATCCATAGCCACAACAGCACTGCTAACTGATGATTGTCATGAATTCGACGATTCGAAACGTCAACATCGTATCCGCCGATCGTCACATAATTTGCAAAGACATGATTTGATTATCTCAACGATCAATATACAAGAACAAAACCGTTCAGAAAAGTTAGTATCAGTTTGAAGTGTAGTAATTTACCATAATGGGAACAAATTACCTTCTCATGATAGAGCACTTGTAATCGGGGAAAAGATAAACAAAGAGAATTGTCAGTGATCATATAAGGACATAAAAATCGATAAAATCAGTTCAAAATCGTCCGCATGCCGCTTACAAGTTTCTTACATGCGTTTAGAAATGTCCTCGTGATTTTAATAAGTGGATGCTCAAGTAGCGGTCAGTTCGGCAATAGAAAATATTAAATAGACAAATTAAAGAAAAACAAACTCCGCAGCTTCCGGGAATGTCATACCGACGTAGGAATGTGAGAGAGTTTCTGTGTACATTTCCATGCCAGCACCTCGCAAATAGTCATTCAGCCATGAGGGAGTATGTGGTGACTGAAATCACACACTCTTCAACAAAAAAGAAAAAGGACGCACACACACCAGGGACAAGGACAGACTGGCGACGATATATCAAACATACACACAGCAGCTGCGAGAGACGTTTTCGATGTAGCGATGAACGCGACATTTACTTCCTGTTTGGAGGCGAGTCACAAGATAGCCCGCTGGTAATTGCAGTGTTACGATCGGTGCATCTTTTTTGTCACCGCACACATCAAATCGAAGGAGGTCAAATGTTGCATTATGCAGTAATCTATATTACTACATCAACAGCCACTTCGCTTTGATCAAGCAGAATTCAAATTAGGGTTGACTTAAACAATCACTCATCATTCATATAAGTTGCTAACAGTTATCTTCAGTCGCTACTAATGATCTATACTTTTTTGAAATAATGCTATACGAAATATTTGATATAATACACTTAAACGTTGTCTTATTGCACTCTAAACGAAACAATGGAGAGCGCATTATGTTGTAGTATAAGTAGAATATACTTCAGTGAAATATACGACTATTTCCTATGGCAATCCCATCCGGTGAACTGTTATTTGGAACACAGTATTGAGTTGTTTGTAGAGGAGTGAACTCACGCTGACGATTTAAAATGTTATAAAATAATACGGCCTGTTATCGAGAAAAAAGCATAACAGAAAACTTGTTACTTCAATCACTCATGCAAAATAACTGTTAGCAATATATTTTACGAAATAGATTTATGTAAGGAAGATGAGAGATTGAAGTGTTATAAATGCTATAAGACAGAAATAAAACGAAAGAAACCGTTTTGAATGATCTCATCGCAAAAAGATTGGCCATCATAGTGGAGAATCCAGGTGCGAGACAAGACTGCGCTATGAAGCCAAGCTTTAATTCGGCTAAACAGATCACATCATCACCACGACGCCAATCCCATGATGGAATATTCAGCAGATATGCCTGCAATTACTCAAAAACTAACTGAAAATCAAAAGCCATCAAAGCACTTATGCAATTTTAATATTTCCTTCACATCGATGCTTTTTTATTACAATATTCAGAATGTATACTAAACAACTTTAAAAAATACTTTTTAAAATATCCTTGTATAAATATACCTATGCATCCTGGTCATCAATCCACCAACATCAGGCGTTTGAAAAATGGAAAAAAGAGTATTTGCCTCAGCAGTTGCTTAAATTAAAGTGCAGTTTACCAGGTCTATTTCTCCGCTCATTGAAAAGCACGCTGTTTCCACCGAGGAAGTTCAAAATGTTCCTCTATATTTTTCTTTTACCAGCTTTCAAACTAAAAAATAGAAATAAAAAATGGTAAGATTTTCGAAGGTTTACTTTTAGAATTCTGGGTAATTTCTAGCTGAAGAAGCCAGCCAAAGAGAAGGGTGCTCTTATGAAAAACTCTTATGAAAAGTTGGATTTTTGGCCAACCACTCTTATGAAAAAAGCTGTGCCTTAAATGTTTCATTTCAGTAGTTGGCATTGGATTTTTGGCCAAACTTCAACTTACTCACTCACTTCAACGATGATTTCAAGCCATAATTCCTAGCAAAGAAATTTACTTTCACTATCAAATTTCACTGTTATACCTGGCTTTTTCCAACAGTTCTCCCATTGTTCACTTTTTTGTTAATGCTCTATGGGATTCAGTTTAGAATCTGTGACATGTTTAACGACTAAAATGGGTGGCAATGGTCATTTTGCGTCTTCTTCATATCGCGTTTGTCACGCACGCGGTATGGTGCCACTGAATCATTTCCAGCACCGGTTTTGATTCCAAACCTTGAATAGGGAGGATGAGTAGAGGGGTTTAGTATCGACAATGAATGCGAACGAAACTGTGCTAGTTTTATTTCTCGACATTACATGATCATGCACGGTGTGAGCACTGAAGCAAATTAACGGGAAGCCATGTTCGAGCAGAAATGAATGGTATTGGGAATGGGGTCGACACGCAATAGCTAAATTAACATCTTTTTTTTTCGTCATTATATGATGGCATAGCTGCTCGAGTAGTGCACATTGACGCAGATTTTACGACCACAATCTACTTTCAAAAATATACCATCACAAACAAATACAACTAAAACTTTTCTTCTCAATAGGCATCATACTTTTTCAGTAACAGGCTAGCAGCTACGAAATTATCAACTTTCGTTCGTCGTTGTATCGATTCCCATCGGATGGGAAACTTTTTTGAAACATAAAAGATGAGCTAGACCGTTAGACCCTCAACAACTGTTGCAGAACAAAATCAGTGACTGACATATCCATCTCTTGCAACTTCTATGCGAATTCCGCAATTTATATCAGTGCAAAGAATTCTTATTCTTTTTCAAAACTAGATGAATATCAAACTGAAATTCACTGCAATAAATCTCAGATGTAGAAAATACCCAATAAACCTACACATAGAGAAAAAAATTAATCATTACTTGGCATTTTTACTCAAAGATTAAAAATTAAACCTTATTATGGTATTGCATTAGTTGAACAATGACACGAATATCGGAGCTGTAATTTTTGATGGAAATAACACGCATAATGTTGGCTGCATCTTCTGCATCCGGATCGCTGCTATACTTATTAGCCAACACTAGACATGCATCCGCCTCATCCACCTAAATTGCATCTTAATATTCTCAAATTCGGTAAAAAAATCAACAAAATTTATTCAATGGTTAGCATTCAGAAATGCAATGAAATCACCGAATTAAATTTTATCGAACATAAAATCATCATTACTGCAGTCGCAATTATTGCAACAAGGGCATAGACGAGAAAATGCATTTTCGCAACTCAAATTTTGCTCTATCTTCATCTCTCTCAATGCCAATTGAAAAAACAACAAATGCATGAAAGTTAATATTCTTGAGGTTATTTGCTGTACATTCAGACCTCGAGGGAGAATTTGAGTGCATTCTGCATTGAATCTCCTTGGTGCTCCTCGGTGTCTCTCTCGGTGCCTAGATGCACCAACGAGGTGCATGCAGAAATATTTCTCGACACCTTCAAGCTGTCGACAATAAAATTTTTCTCGACGCTTCTCTTGACTTCTCTTCGCACAGTCTTCGTAAAAATATTCCAAACAGAAGTTACATGCTCCGAATAAAAGTAATTTGGATAAATTTAGCAGTATAAAATACCTTGACTCTCGATAAGTCAATAGAATCCATAACTGTGCCGGTAAAGAACTCGACCTTAGTGAAATGTCTCTTAAAAAGACCCTCAAGCTCGAGATCTGGAGGCACCCTGAAAATTATCCTCTCATTCACTTTTTGTGTTGATACAGAGTGCGGTAAAGAAATTGGAATAAAGCTGATGAAATGATTCGCTTGTAACATTTGACAGTGAGCAGAATCGTTTCTGCAAATGATTTTCGATTAGTTTTGACAAAGCGAAAAGATGAAAGAAGAGATAACAAACCTATGAAGAAAGACCACTTCAACATCAACATCCTCTCGATCTTCATGTAGAAAATCCTGAAGGAAATGGCTCACCGACTCATACGTTATATACCCGCATACGACGATATGCCTATAATTATGCATATTTAACATTAACCATGAGCGGTAGCAATCTCTTTGGCGTTTTTGCGAAATTTCATTTGCAAAGTTCGCATCGCCGCAAAGTGATGTCACTCTCTACCAGATCGATAGCTCAGAAGCAATTGAAGAGCGAGCTATTCAGGTAATCGACACCCTGAGGCATTACACCAAATTTCACCTCTCTCAGTCCACTTTTTTGGCATTCACAGACAATAAGGGTGTTTAAAATTACGGATGCGAGCGACCTGCAAGCAATTGACGCCGATCAGATTAGGCACGCAGTCCAAAGTTGGCTTCGTTATGGTTTTTTAATGCTGATGTCGCGATGACAGGAACTGCAAAAGCGCATATCCCGCCAGTGTCTCCGACTCAATTTTCTTTTTGCTTTGACTTTCTGCCACTTTCTCATTCAATGAAAAATTTGATGGATCGACAGCTGACGGAGGAACAGAACTCGGTCTCTATCTAAAGGACCGTTTCGACAGATCGAGAATATACATGAGGCAATAAAGTGTGGCTGGCCCTAACTAATTCCGGACGATAAAGTTACCTGGAAGGTTAATGCGGTCACATGGAGGGGACGTAAATATTTGCGAAGACTGTCCCCTTTCATGCGACTGCTTATCATTTTCACGTGTTCAAAAACGACTAGGTTCCTGATACGTCATTCTGTTGAAATTTTAGGGCCGTTCTGGTTAAGCATCTCGTTTCTAGCTCGCTCTTCTCCTTCTCCCTTCTCTCTTGAGGGATACTTCTTCTTACAGGCATCATCAACGCTTGTAATTTCGGCTGGCACCCTTTCATGAGGGATATTCCGCTAGATGGATTCCTAATGTCCTATTCGAGCATCCAGTCAAGAAAACAAAGTTTAATTACAAAATTCATTTCCTTCATTGTGCGATCTGCAAAGTCATTGCATGAACACGTTCGATAACGACGCTCTCCACAAATAACTCACTTTTTCCCATGTTCGCCTTTATACTCACCGCCGTACTTCTGTCTCGAACCGATCAAGTCAGCAATCTCGGGCACATAACTTGCGAACATCGCCTGCAAACTGGTTCCTAATCACCTTATCCAATGAACAAAACCGCTTTCATTTTACACAAACAACTAAATATCAGTGCGATAAAAACGCTTTTAAACAAGTTATACATAAGTATATATTTACTTATATACACAATTTATGTATATTTATATAGGAAGGGATAAAGAAAGAGAAGGGGAGAGAGGAAGAGAGAGAAAAAATAACACATACATATTTGTATATGTATGGCGAGACAGAGGCGGAGATGGAATAACATATATAAATATAAATATAAATAAGTTACATATATTTGTATATATATTTATATATAAATATATATATTATTTCCACGTTATATTATGTTAGCACTTATAACTGTTGAAGAATGCTCACAAAGTTTGAAAGAATGGCTGAAAATTTCTCTCAAAGGGTGTCTTTTCTCTTTTCCCTGTTTTTTAGTTTAAAAATAAACGCACCTCTCTTCCATAATTTTGAGTCGCCTCGAGATGAAATAATTCACAAAAAGCGCTCCGAAACAAATAATTCATCAAAGCATTTTATTAAAGGAAAAAAATGCATGAGAAGGGAACGTATATTGAAAAGAACAGCTGTGTAGCTTGTGCCTCCGTAGAGACATAAACATTTCATGCATAGTTATCAGTTCCTTTTCTTTTTCACTAATTTAGTAGGTGCCTTGAAGTACCGACAGATCGACAAAACGAACCAATCCGCCGAGGATGAAGAATACCATAAACAGGCGACCGAGAAACGTCGTGCAATAAATATCTCCATATCCAACTGAAATAATTATTCACATCAAACAACTAACGATTAATTGAAAGCCTGAAAATAGTACAGTTATAGTTAATTTGGTGATTCAAACAGAGAAAAGCTGCATTTCTAAAACAGCATCAATGGATTACATATAAGGCAGCTAAGTTCTACAAAATGCCTTCATTTAGCATAGAATTATCTTATCAAAGCTCTCAGTTAACCTCTGAAATAATCCACGCACGATGAATGACGTCACTTTCAGATTCAGCTGACCACTAATTACTTCTAACCCTCCTATATTGATTTGATCTCACAGATGTTAGCGTTTCTCTTCATGCACTTATTATTACTAACGATTATCGCCTTTGTATTGCTCTCACTGAACACACTATACAGCATTACTTTCGTCTTTAAATGTCTTCTATTGCTTATTGACTTTAACTTCGATTCTGTCAATTTGCTTATCATCAAAACTACCACTATTAAAATAAATCACTATTGATACTACCACTGATTGTATTGTTCTCATCAAGTAGAGAATGATTCTTCGCCATTGAAGTTTCTTATTTGCGAAGTTCAAATGGAAACAAGTACTGAGTAATGGGAGGTATATGACCATATTTTCGATCTTATCACTGACGTTCTGCAATTCTCGCATGCAGCTTGCAAACTGACCGGTAAATGTTGCAATAAATCACAAAACATAACAAAGTAAATGTCAACGTGTTAAATGTAGGAGCTGTTGTAACAACTACACATATATCGGTGTATTAAAGTGGTACATCCGATATTTCAAATCGAATGAAAACATTCAAATCATCTTTGAGATCAATCGAAAAGAAAGTGGAAATTAGGACGAATGAAAAAAATGAGCCAAAATTGTCGAATTCATAGTATCTTCTCCACTGTTCGCTAATGAAGATGGATATTAAAATATATAGTATTCGCATCTCTGATTAATCTTAATCTGTTCTCAAAGCACCAAAAGGTGTCGAAATCAGACAAGTAACACACTAACCGGTTGACATGGTAACAAGTAGGAAATACACACAATCCCAATATGTTATGCGATGTGTATTGGCAAAGTTCTTGAATGGATCACCGCTGTTCTCCAGCTGCAATAATGGCTGATAATTTCCGGATGAAATTTGTTTGAAAAATATTTGAACTACGTCTTGTTCTGGATTTATTTCTACTGTCCTTTTTTGAATGTTATTCTTTCGTTTAATTACATTTATTTTAATATCGTTTTTTCACGCATATATAATTATGTTTATTTGCAAAATGGAGCTACTATCCGTATCGTCTATAGGAATTTGCTTCTATTGGCTGAGAATAATGAAAGCTCCAGTCTTTCACTCGTCCCTTTCCTCAGTCGTATCCCACTCCACCACCTCTACTTAATAAATGATAGTTTGTTAATTTTAAAACTCGATCGCTATAATTTGATGGGTCTGTGAAATAAGGACACTAACCACATGAATAAATCCAGCGCCTGTGAGGCAAACAGAAATAAAAATGGAAAGGAGCTGAGTGAGCCGGATGGAGGAAGACGTTTTGAGCACATTGAGGTATTGCAGAATGTCTGGCACTGTCATCAACCGAAGCGCACGAAGGAAGCGAAGACCTCAAATTATAATCCTGTTCAGTCTATTAAACGCGTATTTAAGACTAAATTTAGCGCACAAATTTTCTTATTGACGGACAGATTGTTGGTAGTCAGTAAGGAATGCAACAGATGCTATTTGCTATCTCACTTTTTGAATTATTGAGGTAAATCCAAAGTTACGCACATACCGTTCGAATATTGCAAAGGTATGAAATTTGCGACAATTTCTGTAGATTATATCGTCATATTTACTCATTTCTTTTGTAGAACAACTTAATAAAAAACAGTATAAAAAAGACGCAGATGAATGGCAATATCTTAAAATGGTGCCACAATAAAAGGCTTATAAAGGGGAAATGTAATGAATATGATGTTTGAAAAAAAAGAAATCAAGCAGAGTTAATTTCTTACCTAACCAATTACGCTCCAAGTAGATTGCCACAAAACTGGGAGGAATGGTGAAGTAATCGATGAAACTGTACACTTCCAATAAGAACCAAACCTTATCTGAGGCCGCTATAAACTGCAATATGATTCATTTCGATGTTGCCATAAAATCACAAATTCATTTTTCAGTAACAACACAACAATCCCTCTCCTCCATCTCCTGCTCTTCGCTCAGATGACATAAGAAATATGAAGAAGCGATAGCAAGTGTCAAAATTGTCAGCAATTTCAAGAGGTAACAATATGGATTCGATGTTATACTGCCTTTGTCATTTAGCAAAATCCTTTGGAAGAGGCAATTCTAGCGAAGGTGCAATATTTACGGATGCAATTTGCAAGAATCATAACATCAAAACCGCTAAGGGCGCCATATGCAATTCTGAAATAATAACATTTTTATGTAAAACGCGTCAAATTAGTTTTCCGCGATTATCACTAATCAAGTAACTTAAGCGTTCCCGTCTTTAATATTCCCGTCTAATAACAGAGAAATTCGACAATACCATGTCTGAAAGTAATATCTCTAACAATATGCTCTTATAGGAGGCAACCTGCTCGGCGAATTCCTTGCTAGATCTCCGCAAACATGGTGAATGATTGCTATTTGCTTCAGTTTCTACGAGTGGATGTATATTCAGCTTGTGCCTCCAAAAAAAAGAATTTTCATTGCAATTTTCTATATCAAATCCTATCAGGTGGAAGGCTTTGTGATAGAATACAAGGAAGAATCTCAAGTGGGTAGATTTCGCAAAACCATAACAACGCAGCTAACTTAGGTGGGAAATTTTTTTAAAATGATTTCTACTTGAATCCTTTTGCAAATCTTTTCAAACTCGTTTGAAAGCACGGAGAACTTAATGGATATCAGTGGATTAGGAGCTTTCAGAGAATAAAAACTTGCAGAGGAAAATCTATAAAACCAAAAACGAAACATCGTTGAGATGATGGATTGTGAGAGAGAACGTCTGTTTAGACTAATCAGTGGAACATTCTGAAATACAAAAAAAACAAATTAAAAATCTAAATATGCATCAATTTTGAATGTAGGGCAGTGAATGAGCGACTGAAGTGAAATGTTAAGAGATGAAACGAGAGGAGGGAATAAGCAATGAAATATGCATTATTTTCCTCCCATATATTAAAATTGCTGCATTGGATACGCAACTATCAGCCGTAATGAACCTCAATTTGCTCTGCGGGCACGCTAGATGCGCGTCAACTAAGTTTACGTTTAAAGCAACAGCTGTTTACCAATTATATTTGTGTCGGACATATGAAGACATAATTGCACGGAACTCTTGAGAATGGAGAGAGAGGAGTGTTCTCGCTCTCAGAAAAATTGGCGTTTAAAAAGCTAAGAATTCAAGCAATCATTCAGAAATTGACTTACATTTAAGAAATAGTGGAAGTGAATTCCATGAAAATGATCAAAAGACATATTTTTGAAATTTCTTTTTTTCTATTTTATTTATTTTTTGTCTCAGGCAACGCTTGATAAGAACGCCTATGGAGATATCATTTAGTTAAAATTTGTCATTTAGTTCTAAAAAGATTTGTTATTTCCGCTGCAGTCACTCGTAAGGGAAACATATGATCCCGATACTGATGAAAGCCGAACATTGTAGTTTTTCATTAAGCACCTTCACAATTGATGCAAATATCCGTTTAATCAATAGGACTATAAAATAAATGAAATACTTGCTTCGGCTGTAACACAACTTAAATCTTTCCCTCATCTGTTGATTGTAAAAATGAAGGGAGAAAATGAATTCTTCTTTGAATCTTTTTCAATAATGCCATAAATCTATGCTCAAAATGACTTTATCAGATCCGCAGTAAAAATATCGTCTTTATAAAAAGCAGAAGAGCGATCAACGATAAGTCGAACCCGAATGAAGAAGTAAATGAGGAAGAATATGTTAAAACCGAGGTCGATCTGCTGTGAAGGACTGTCCGACCACGAAACACATGTCTCCACTTGGAAATTCGGACTGCAATCATATAATTGACACAATATACTACATGTTAAATAACAGATGGTAAAAGCAATGCGGATAATCTCTAAGTTGGATCACTAAAACGAAAATATGCATTATACTGCAAACGGTGATGCTGTGATGCTAAAACACATCCGGCTAAACAAAATCTTTCCTTTAATTGCATACTTTGAACAATGCTGTGCGGCTCTGAATAAAATATAGAATGACGTATTGCTAAAATACGAAAAAAAAATCGGAACTGAGCTAATTGAAATTCGCCTAATGAACTTTCACCGCTAATTCAATCATAAAGCTTCAGAGTGAGGCATGTTTTTGTATAGTAGACGTTTTTATTGGCCAATACCGATCAAAATTAATGAGGTAATTTCTCAACAAACAGGAATCAAATTGCAGATGAGTGTAGATTCCGAATGAAGACATAAACACCGAGCAAATTTTATTTATCTTCGAGGATTATGGTGTCGTTCTTTCCTCTTCTTTTTTTGCAATACTTGCTCGGTGATTATACACGCTTCGTCGGTTAACAATTGCATTTTCAAGTCTCATTCGTATCGCCCTTTCCGTGTCGCCGGTTGCCTTTAGTGCTGTTTTCTTTGAGCGAAATCCCTAAGTCTTTTTCTCATGTATAAACGCTAGTGCAGCTTCAAATGCAAAAAAAAGCATCACTTCGTGCAAAATATCGCAAATTTTATCGAAGCTTGAGCGCATGATGGGCAAGATTTGATTAGAAAATACCGCTAAGAAAAAGCCGAGAAAAAACAAATTTCTGGACGACATTAAGGAATCTGGGAAGATGCATCCGTTCAATGTGTCACATAGTCGATTGCGATGCAATGACATCACTCATTTGCAAAAGACCAGAAGAGGAAGACTAGTTGAAGAACGTTGCACATCACCATCATTCACTCTCTCTGTGCATTCGTCAATCCCAATTTATGCCTAATATGTTCACTAGTGATGCAGAGGCACATACTGCACCAGTGTACAAAAAGTTGCCTTATTTAATAGATGATTGCTCTTTTGAAATAAAAATTAATTCGTAACTCTCCATCGAAATAAAAAATTCTACACTAACTTCACTAACTTTTTCGACACATTGCAGTTATTTGAATGCAAGCAAAACTATCAAAAAACAATATTTCTGGAAACAACTCGAGAATATATCGTACTAAATTGCAGCGACACGAAATCATACAATTGTTCTTCTCACTCCACAAAGCAGACTGTAGAATAAGGTCATTTCCCCTTAAATACTTCATTAATCAACTCCATAACACAGTGGCTAACACTGTGAATAAATATACTTATAAGCAATCGTTTAAAACTTACCGATCCTCAGCTGTGCTCAAAAATTGACCTTCGGTGGAGATACATTAAAAGCAGAACAAACTAGTGAATTCTCCGAATCTGCGGACCTACCATCGATGCAGTCATACGTAGTATTTTCAAAAGCATCAGATCCACCATGAAAAACTGTTATTCTAAAACAAGAGTCGATGGAGGTGCGCTTTATAGACGGGAAACCTTTTAGTAGGAGGAGTCTGCTCTTGTTAAAAAATAAAAGCAAGTAGCCCTAATGAAAAGCTAAGGGAATGCTAAAGTGTTGAGACCGGGACTTACTCGCTGCTTTGCAGTGGGCGTCTCTTCCACACCTCAAAGGTTGTGGTCTTCCATCCCAGAAAAACGATATAATGTTGTACTTGGAAAGAGCAATCGGTCAGTGGTCATTCAAATGAAACACTAGCTGGCAAATTTCGATTATCGCTGTATCGAGAAGTATAAAGCACACTCACTGTGATGCGTCGTAAAAGTAGATGACAAGCGATCCAATGGAAAGGATGAAGACTAGCACAACGAGGATGCGGCCGGTCATGCTCTGCCCGGAGATCAGTTCACCAGCCCAGTCCTTCGCCTCCGTCATCCAACCGATTTGCACCTCCTCTTGCTTGAGCGCTATCCCGTCCACTTCGTTCTTTAACAGACCGTGTTTTCCGTTCACCTTCAAACGTCACATTCGCATGCAATACCAATGAAAAATGTGAACGCTCGACATCTTCCGTGTTGAATATATCGCAACAGAGTACTTCAAGAGAGCAGTACCACAGCGGAATTGCAATCATAGACGAATCTCCATATATGCAGCATTAGTAGAGAATGCACGTTGCGGGCTTACACTGAGCAGGAAGACGGCAGGATCTGTCAATTTTTCAAGGTCAGGAAGTCCACTTTATCGCAAAATTTTTTGGTAAGCTAGAACAAGACAATACGCCTAGCCTGCGAAAGAAATATTTTGAATTACGCGGCAGAAAAGTGGTTCAAGAAGGAACAGCGTGGGCTAACAAAAAGGAAAGCTCTCTCTATCTGCCTCTCCCACCATCTCCCCCAACCCTCCACCGAGCACGTACACGACAGTATTTATATCGCGGGTCCTACTTAACACAGAAATACTTGTGCATCTACAATTCAACGTAACCTGCTTCATAACCTTAAACCGTATCCAAATGGCATGAGAGGAAGAGGAGGTTGCAGAGGAGGCATCTGCCAGATAATTCAAATGAAATTCTGGAATAATTTGGGGAAAAGCTGAAAACTATCTGCCAACATAAAATTTCCCTTTAAAATATGAAATCTTTAATAGCAAAGAAAGAACTGAAAAGGAATTGAAAATGTCCTAATATTTCTCTCCTAACCAAAATGAATTGATAGAGGAATTAATGCATTTTCACCTAACTGGCTAGATGAATGATGAGCACCGCTAAGTGGCTACATCAAAAAGCTTGAAACTCTTCAATGAAGACGATAAAAATCCCCTGTAGTACTTATTCATTCTGAAAGACGAGCACTAAAAATCTTTATATCATTCTACTAGACGATAGATGAATTGCATCATTATCTGTGACACAAAAATTTGAGTAGAATTTGCAACTCTTCACCAAACATTTCGGCGATCATAAACTATGATCAAGACTCCGACCGTGTAGATTATGAGATGCTCACATTCACGGTTCATGAATTTGCACAGGAGATGACGAAGAGCCGGACAAGAAAAAGCCCTTCGCAGAGCGAATATGCAAGGAAGTTTATAAGATAAAACAAGGGTGATGAAATCTCTATAAGGCTGCTTCATTTCACTGAAAACACCTGAACTGCAAATATTACAGCATTCCAGATTGTTGCTGAAAATCAAGCCAGACTTGCAAGTGGTGTCAAAAATGAAACGAACATTAAGAATTGCTCAGTTCGAGCTGAAGTTTAATCAAGCAGCTTCATCGTTTAAAAAATAATGAAGTCCATCATTGGTTGTTGTCAGTGAAGCCTAATACCACCGCAGTTATTCATGCAAATTTCATGCATTTATGTAGAAAAAAAAAAAGACTGAATCGATACCTCAAGTTGCTCGGGTATTGCATCCAACTCATCGCGATCCCTCCTCTGACAAAACAAGTGCGTTATTATCCTCCACATCACCACAAGAAGCATTGAGACACAAAATGTCACTATGCTGAAAAGAACGCTAAATCGGAGGCAGAGAATCTCATTTGCACAATCAAGAAGAAAATTACTTCCCTCATTAGCAACCCTCTTCATATGGTCATGCTTAGTACCAGCGAATTGTTACAAATTTCAGGAGAGAACTTACATGCATGCTGCAATGCATGTGCGCCCTCAATGATTGTGAAAAAAGCATCGAGGAGCTGATCTGCAAATAAAACCACAACAACTGCTAAGTTTCATTACCAATTAATACCTGCACCATTAAATGACTGGACTGTATTGCGATCAGCTCGAGGAAAATATGAGGAACGATATTTGCAATAAGGAAAACCCACTTCGTTTACATCAGCGAAGAATCCGCACAACTGCACTCACTGACGAGTTAAAAGCGAACCTTTGGGGTACCAACGAGTGAGTAATTCTTAGTGGGTCTGCAGTAATGTTTTTCTACAGAAAAACCCATTAGATCTTGTCATATAATGTTTTCAACATATTCTGCGCTAATAATATGTGAACACAGCAAAAGGATATGGACGAAGAATAAATTCTGCAAACGAAAACCTGTTGATGTTTTAAACCGCATCTACGGTAACTACTGTCGCGCGTTCGCGATTTCATGATAAGGGTGGTAGTGTAAAAACTGATGGTTTCCTACTCATAATCCTTCCATCCTCTTCTATGATATATCTAGTGATACTGGACATATACCGTTTTGGAAGTATATCGTAATGCAAAGATTAGATCATGTAACTAAATGCCTTAGCTATGTGGTATGGCTTTGTGAATTCTCACATCAAGTACAACATTTGTAAATCTATATTTTAGAGCAGCTGTTTAATATACCTATTATTTCATATTTCGTAATATACCTCATGTATATTACAGTCTCCTATTCTAAAAACTATCCTGAAGAAAAAACAAATCGGCTTTTAACTGCATTAATATGCTGCTCTCTGAATCAATATTGCATACAATTTTCAGCTCCTACTCGATAAGACGATGCGGGTAATAAACTCGAAGAACTTTTTCTATGCAGAATTAAAGTGCCGAAAGTACAGTGAAAAATTCGTGATCAAAGACATTGTTTATACTGTTTCTAGAGTATTGAAATTACTCGTCATACACACAAGTGAGTAATTCAGAGCTGATATTCTATGACTTTCATACGATGGCAAAGTTAATTATGGTCGCTGAATTTGGAATCATTCCGATATTCAAATGAAGCTCCATCTATGCATGCATAAGCAAGCGCATATACTTTAGCGTATTCCCTTTCAATGGCGATAGTTATGGACACATCGTTATACGTTTAGTGTTAACTGCATTTTTTAGTGTTTATTGATGCGTAATTTAATTGAAAAAAGAAATGAAATTTCTTACTCGTCGAGGCTGCAAAATACAGGCAAAGACTTCACTTGCTAGGAGATAATGGCGATTGATTATACGCTGCGTGAAACGTTTTCCTGCTTCTTTTTTATCATCGATCAATGAAATTTAGTAATCCACTAATTTATATGACTGCTCAATTTTAGCTGCGATCATGATTGAGGGCTAGAAGAATGTTCCATGAGTATAAACTTGAGATAAAGATGATGTGCTTACTCAATATTGGTAAAAATCATGAGACTTCAACCATCATGCAATGAGCGGAAAAAGCAGCTAGTGGAAAAGCATTTCAGAAGAAGAAAGGCAGAGTGGCGTGGGGAAGGGGGAGGGGGTAGGATAAGACAACATATGCATCTTTGTGCTCAAACCAGCTAGCTCACTCTGTTGTCAAAATATGCAGAAAATGAAAAGCATTACACAATAAAAAGCAGTCGACTTAAAAAAAATTTGGTTTTCGACCTAAGAATACATTCTAAACTTTGTGGGCACCTGAGGTGGCAGTAAGTAAGTTACAATAAGAACAAAAGCCGTAATATACAGAACACTTTTAGTTTCACTAGTTCAAACTCGAAGAAAACAGGAAGGCCTTTAAATTCTATCACAAAATGAATAAATCTATTAAAATAATGGAACAGCTGCAAGTTATTCCGGCCAAAGAACATTATCCTCAAGGCTCATTAGTGAAACTGGTCGAAGCAATAATCGCTAGTGTAGTCTTTTATCTGCATCAAATATGTCCACTCTAGCGCATTTTCAATGTTTAAAGGCCTACCAGTTCAATTAAACCACTTCCCTCGACTAGCCGAAAAGCATTTTATGTTGCAAAGAAGCAAAAAATAACGTTCAAAATAACCACAGAGAATATGAGTGCACCTTCAGATTCCACCTACGTACGATGTTTTCAATTATAATCGATGGACGACTTTCAACTAAAACTAAACAAGGCTCAAAATGGCTTTGTCATAGGAAGTTAACTATCCTGACTAATTTGCCCTCTTTTTATATCGTAATCTAGTAACACTTCTTAGTACCATCCTCCTGTGCCAAAGTGTCCAGAAAGAAATGCTTGACGTGATATCTGGGTCATATCTTGTTGCACTGCCAATCGCGCTAACGGCCCACATCAGGCCAGGATCGGAACCACAATCAGGAGGCTAGTAGCTAGTTGTTCGGTTGGCCTTGGCCAAATATGGTTTCATTTGCGGTCCCTGTCGTAGCTAGGACAGGACATTTGACTGAACATGGACGTTCGTTTCAAAAATGAGTTACAGTTTTATCGGGCTGCGATATTATTTTTGAAATGTTCGAAATAATTCAAACCAACATCACAGAACGTAATTAGTTCTGCTGGGCAAAAAGCGCGCAGAAGGCGTCAATCAAAATGAGCGCATAACGACACAAAAAGATGCAAAGAAAACGAATAAAAAAGTGATACCTGGACAGGAGAAAACACCAATATTTGCGTTCCTCGAGGCACTTCCGCTCCTCATCGGTCATTTCTTGAAAGGCACGTGACATATTACAGTGCATCGGATAGCCGTAAGGTGCTGGGGGGAAGCCTTTGGAACCCCCCGCGCCCGAGTGATACACATCACTCATGTATTAACGCCAAAAAACGCTCAGTTATGATAATCCTATGAGGATAAGGGAGCAGCAGAACAATAGCTGAATGGCACTTCACTATGATAGGCACTAGTGGTGCGAGCGATCACTGTCACAGATCAGTTTGCGCTCAACTTGGACCACGAGAACAACGAGCTCGAGCAGTGCTCGCAGAAGCTAGATGAGGGTGGCTAAGCGAAGCTCTTCGATCAATGAGATGCCTCGCGGGCCACAGCTGTGGCCGCTTGTCTTGTCGCACATCGATCGCGCGCTCCCTTTCAGAAACGAATGCGGACCAGCCTGACGGCCGGCGCATAAACCCGCCTCCTCATCCACTATTCACCCTCCAAATTAGTCTAACCCACTTCACCTCATCCTTTTTTCCCCTCTCTTCTTCCGTGATTTGGCTATCTTTATATTACCTGTTGCAAGTTCTCAATTTATAATACCCAAATATTCATCCTTCACGTTGCAGAATTATACTGGTCATGAAACTTCTTCTTTCAGCTGCTGGAAACCAAAAATTAAGCAATAAGCTTCCGTTTTCACTTCCTATAGTGGACACAACAGAGCATTTCCTAGCAGTGGCAATCTCAGCTCACGAGAAGACTCACACGGGTTATGAGGCTGCATGACGTCTACAACGTGACTTGGAAACAATAAGCATATTGATGGGCTCAAGAACCAGCTGTGAAAGAAATGCCGACGAAAGCGCTAAAAGACTGAAGTGACGACCGTGCCTCCTTTGGAAGTCTTGCAAAATAAAATGGTGATCTGCTCGATGTTGAACAAAGGGGCGGAGGATATTATTTTTTTCACCAAATTTGAAATGTTTAAATCTGTGTAGTGCACAGCGATAAATACCATAAATGCATTGGTCTCGGCATTAGTGCTTGATGAAATATATCTGTTTCGACTGGATCTCTTTTCGCTGATCAACGTACATGCTTGCTCTCGTTTAGTCTTGTTGTTATTTAGTGGAATCCAAATTTATGGCGGAGATATTCCTCCAATGGAAGGCATTTTTTGGGGAACCAAAAAGGATGTGGCGTTAAAAAAAGGCCATCTACCTTTTCAATGCGTTCGATCATTTTGTCGGTTTTAGCAAATCTCCATAACGCATTTTTTGCAAGTTCCCCTAGCAAAAATGCATAACAGCGATGTCACATCACCGCATATCTATCTCTCCGAGCAATAATTTCACCTTTATTTGCCCAATGAATTCGTGATTACGAATTCATAGAATGGATCCTTATGCCATATTTCACGTTAATCGCTCAAGTTTGAAGGAAATTACCGAAGTTTGACGACGGAAAAGAACAGAAATAGATTTTATGTCACTCAGACAATAAGAAACGATTCTGTCGTAGAAAACTTTTGCAGTTATTAGGATTAGTTTAGATATTAAAGCACCTTATTTCACCCATTTACTTAGCAAATGATGAGCGTGGTTGCTCAGCTGTAGCTCCACCTCTTCTTGATCGCTCAATCATTTGTTATGAACGTATCAGCAAACTAATACATCAAAAATCCGTATACTAATTTTCATCATTCTCGTCACTTCACCTATATGTTAACAACCTGATGCAAAAAATTCACTTATTTTGGAGTGAAAATCATCGAATGCAGTATTGTGGCAAACAAAACGTAGTCAGTTAAATGTTGGTTAATGCTGGCGAACTGTTCTTTCAAAGCAACCTAGGAAAAGTTATTGCTAGGCAGTTTTATTGAGCTATGCGCGGAATTCGTAGCCAAGAAATGCCAAATAAAGTATATGTTATTCACCTACATCATCCAAAGAAAAATTCTTAGCAGAAGTATTCTTAGTACAGTTATTCTCATTATAGTCACATTTTTATGTAAGTACCCCATCTATATTCTAACAATGACTGGATATAATTTGGAATTGAATTTTTGGAAAATATTTGGACGGCGTCAAGTTGCATCCGAAAATTGCATTAAATAAGTAATTTAATTTAAGAATATCTGGCTGAGCAACATCATGACGATCAGATTATGAGCAAGTAAATATGTAGTGAGTAGATCTTCCTTTAAGTCGCCTTCATACTTCGGCATCTGCCAACTTTGTTGTATCATAACTCTATTGAACATCGTTTCACTTAAACTTTGCTATTTGGTATATTGCTAAGTTTCTATAGAAACTATAAAAATGTTGGAACAAATCAGACACGCCATTTATTATTAGCAGTGATAATCATATTTATTAAGTTAGTGGTAAAAGCATTCGCTGCACAAATGCTCTTTTTCTGAGAAATTTTGCTCGCTCACTGCGATTAACGATGCATATGAAGGAAGTGAATTTTATTTGTGTAATGAATTAACGTTATGCGAAAAATATAAGCAAAGTGTGTCAGGGGATCCGATGCGATCTGCGCTCTTTCAAATGAGCCCAGCAGATTTCACAGATTGCCTACAAAAATGTGAAATAAGCACAATACTACCCTCAAAATTCGACGTTTCAGCTATCCATGCAAATCTTTTACCAAAATTTCAATTTTCTTATGTTCTACTTGGTATAAAATGGGAATCAAATCACTAAGGAACCAAAGTGAGCATTAATTTTTCTCAGCTATGTTCGTTTCAATGTTGTTGAATCAGTGTGAAAAGTAGTATATACTTTTTCATGGAACATGGTTCGTATCCGAAGAAGCACATTAAACCCGCCAATTTTCGTAATTCTAGCATCTGCGGTTCGTCGCTCGAAAGTGCTCAAGAGATAAACACATGCACGCATTTAGGCCACGACGCCATTATTATTCACTTCTGCATTTTTCCAAGCAGTTTTGCAACGCCCCATAAAAAGTGAAAAGCACAGCAATTTGGCGTCTCGCAACTTTTTAGGAGGCATTCCGTTCATGATAGTCGTCGTTTTTATTTGATTACATCGTAACCTCAATAAACTAACTTCTTTAAATTTTCGATAAACTTCGTTTCTGAAATTATTCGCATAAATTACCTCACGCAGTTTTAAAAAATTCAGTAATTCATCTTTTATGGGTCAGTTCACTACGATCGTTCGATAGTCGTTTGAAAAATAAAATTCGCTATGCACTTCAATCAACGGATCATTCGCATGAATTTTCACTGCTCTGCTCTAATATTACGAATAATTAAGAAAAACGAACGTTCAAAAAAGGGTTTCATTGAGGTTTCTCAATTAGTACGACAAATTAAACTGAATTCGTGCAGTGCGCTTCCGCTCATCGAAAGCGTTGCACTCACACTAAATCCAATTCGACATAGATTAATATTCGACTGTAATGCAGCCACCATGATTCAAAGAAAAATTCAGTTGAGCAAATGCAATGGTTTATCGGGAAGCAATTTCCCAACATTCGACTATTTCATTGTGCATCATCGACTGCAAATGAAACTATTTTCAGTCATTTTCTGCTTTATTTCCATCTTACGTCTCTCTTCAACAATACTGCTGGGAAGATCTGAGCGATGAGAGTGCGACGTTAAAAGCATTTCAGTTGAGTGTTTATAAGAACTGGTTCAAATATAATATTATATTCAATCTCCAACCGACTAAGACTTCTTAGGGGTTCACGCAAAGAACCCCTAAGAAGTCTTAGTCGGTTGGAGATTGAATATAAGAATCTTTGCACGTTCCCATGCAAAGATTCATAAGGATACTCTAATAAAGGATGGTTGCTTACCTCAAGTAGGCTCTCTATCCCTGCTCATGTTATCAAGCAAAAAAAAATTTATCGCTGATTCCGTCATCAATTTGTACACGCTTTTAATCCAAAGAACTTTAATACTTTAATATTCGCAAAAAAATTACAGCCAATTTCGGGAATAAGATATCCCAGTTAAAACTCTATGAGCCCTGAAGGTCAGCGAAATGGTACTGTTGAGAAGACGATACGAATGGCCTAAAAATTAAAACCTCCTATTGGAGAACTACCTCTCATATATATGTTTCAAAGAAAATCCACAGATGTCTATTATCTGGAAGATCATGATATGATGTGATTTTTGACACCATTCAATGATAAGCGAAATACAAATGTTGCAAGATAACGCAAGAATAATGCTGATTCGTTCGGGATCTGCTAAATATCTCCAACTTTACATGAGCATAGCTATCCCGTTTTGAAATTTTAGAGTTTTACATTGCACGCATGGAGCACAAAAATACGTACGTATTCATCAATAGCTTTTCTTCATGGCAATGAAGTCTTAACGCAAATTGTGAATCAGCATTTTAATGAATTGCTATTTATGTATGACATAGGCAGGTACATCACTGCATTCGAATAATGAGAAATGTTCGTTATTCGACTAAACGTGAATGTTCCATTTCGGCGTTTAAATTGGAGACGCTGAACAAAATGGCGATAGATGGCAATTTTTTCGACGTCAACGTATGATTTTTCGTTGGCGTTTATGAAGACTGCATGCTCAAATGGAAAATCTAAAAGAGAGGAATTTATATAGTCTTACCCTGGCGGTAAATTCGAAAATTTCGCGAATATTTGGCAACAATAAGCTCTGCCCATCCAAGTTGTAAATTCATAGTTTCAAATGTTTTTGTTATGCATAGCATTGTTTGCAAAAAAACGCATCTTGGCAAGTTTTGCAGCATTTAATATTTTTACTGAAGTCCGTTCAGTATACCACAAAATGCATTTAGAGTGATATATGAAATGAATTACTTAACATAATTTCCTTGTATGTCCACATAAAACCTTTGCGTAATGATGAGATTGCTATAGGTGAGAGATTGACCAGATTTGACCAGACATCGAGTTTGAATGCTTGTATTGAACCCTATTCAGACATGCTTGGGAAAGATTTGAGTGGGGCCATATAAGAGAATAAACTGAATAAAAACCTAATAACTGTTAACATACCTAGCGGTTCACGATAGGCAAGCTCCAAATCAAAGAAAATCAGAAGCGTATCATAGAAGACGCAAGCAAGACGTAGAATGTCACTTTACGCACTTAACGCATTGGCTGCATTTAATGACGCTTGAGAGCAAATGTTGGGCATCGAGTGCCGTCGTAAGACTGAGCGTCGAAACTTGAACTGTAAAAGATGCGAATGACTAATGGATCGAAGTAAAAACTCTTTAGCTGAAAAAAAGAGCAAAAAACAACAGACTATAAGTATTGGAAGTAATCAAGGGACAACGACTGTTACATGAGGAGGGATGCAATGCACAAAAAGTTTCTATTCTAAGCATTAGATATGGTATCATTAATAAAGCATTCAAAGAGAGGATTTACCCACACAACAATAATTCAACTTCTTCCCATAGTCGAACTACAGACATTCCATTTGTTTGAAAAAACCTATTCGACAGATTTCTTTTTTGTGCCGTTGTTTGCTTTGTAATTTCTCACTTAAGACGTTTAGTAAGAAGTTTTAAGTAAAGAAGAGGCAAGAGCGCTTTATTAATGAGCAATGGATAGGATTAGCGAAGTGCGCTCTTGCTGCTGTATAATGTCGACTAAAGGCTTATGAATTACGACCAATTGTTGTGATCGCTCGCCAGTTGATGCTGTTCATTCCGTATTCCACTTCCATCCTATCTGCATGGAGCAGCCAAGTGAAGCACAACAGCAGGCAGTTCTACACTTCAGAGGCTCAACGCATTGCTGCAATTTCAGTGAAAAAATAAATTCATTCAAACAGCTTTCCGTTTGAAAGTGAAATGAATTTATTTCAATTTTAATTCATTAAACGCATTAATTGCATTTATCAGTTAACACCATTTTACATTTCGATAGGATTGCCGTCCGCAAAGGATTACAGTTCGATAACATTGCAAAGAATAGCAGATCAGATCGATATAGCAATTCAGACCACACAATCCAATGTTTCCTTTGCAGAGATTTATCACGATTATTCGGTAATTATAATTTCTAATGATGAGCTTGAATAACGTAAGCACGAAAAAAATGGGCTAATAAAAAGAGTGGATATCTAAGGTTTTCCTTATGTGCAGTAATCGCACTGCATATCATAAAACTTCCGTTAAGTAATATCTCAATGCAGTTTTCCAAATCACTGTACCGCAAATTCTGAAGTAAAATAATAAGCCGATTGATAACTGATGAAACTCATCGAAACGCATCACCCACTGCCAAAATACAAGGATGCAGGAGTGCAAGCTCGGGTGGTTAAGGAAAGAGAAAGCAAGGCGATGGTGAATTTAGTTGCGTAACGAGCGGCAAGTTGAGGTGTGAGCGGAAAGAACGGTGTGAATTGTGTGTGTGCTTGGAGACATATCGAATAGCATAAACGATGCATGCTGCTCACATTTATTTCCGCAATCTTGATACACACCTCTTCAATGGCCCTCATTGTCACGCAACTACAACATCGACAAAAAGATTTCATGCTCTAACAAATGATCAAATGATTATCACATCAATTCTAGAAATGATAACGAAATATACTCCACTTATTTGAATCAGATGCGCTTTATTGCTGCAGGATGTATCTCACCAATGAGGGATCGTGAGCTATTTATACAGTTTCCTTCTCGAAATTCGACGGGTTTTTTTCAGAGAGAATATATGTAGTTTCCAAGAAATGGGGAGCTCAACGTGAGCTTTGACGAGGAAGCTGTTTGTTTATGGTAATAAGCCACATCGTGGAAAACGAAAAAAATAAGTGTGAAGACGAACTTCGGACGCAACTGAGTGAATTATTTTGATTACAATCGAGTTTTCAACATGCTTGAGAGTTAACTACTTGATTTGAAAATTGAGTTCTTGTAGTGGGCTCTACGGCAAAACGTGGAAGAGCTCGTGCTCAGGTGAATGAGAGCGATACTAGTTATGGTCATGAAGTTTTCTCTTTCACACCTTGCCTCTCTCGTCTAAACCCCCCAAACAATAATTTCTGAGAAGTATACTAAGCTAAATACGTAATTCCATTGCCAAGCAATGAAATATAACAATAAAGGCGGCGCAGAGTGGGACACTAACAGCACGTCTTTTCACAATCTTCGCTTTAGAACCCGAGTGAATGAAAGTGAATGGAAAAAGTATTTGCTGGCGATTTATAAATGTTACATGCAGTAGGAGTGAAAACGTCGCGTCTAAAAGTAAACTGTAAGATGGACACCGTGTCACTTATTCTCAAGGATATAAATGTCGTAATGAACTTAACCACCATAGTTATTACTTGTTATGAGTGAAGCATGACTAACGCAGACAAGAAATTTGAGCAACGATCGAGTCAGCATCTCAACCATAACCGCACGACGACTGACTTGTGAGTTTATGATCTTTATTGTCCATCATGTTGGGTTGTTTATGATGCTTTATGTTGTACTAAAAGATGCTGTATTATTACTTCAGTATATGTTGCTGAGAATGTTGGCCGCTTGAATGAAGTGGCCGATAAAAGGTGTGATCAAAGGCAAATTCGTATTCTTAGAGGTGATGTGATTTATTGTGCTCATCCTTGCGTGAGACATAAAGGCTGTGGCCTATCGTTTCTTTCGGTTCAGTTCCATTCAAAATAAGTCGTTTCAATTCAATTCATCAAATCATGTCGGGATTTTTTCCAGCAGTGAACATCAGTATATGATTGGATGCAAAATCAGTGATGCTATAATGCAGAAATGTAACCTACAGAATGAAAAAGAAAAACTTTCTTTGTTGACGTTCCACAAGAACAATGACTAAAAATGTAATATTGTGTAAAACAAAGTTTTATGTCAGAGAATTTTTTCGACATCAACCGTGGCAACTGCCTTGTCTTTATTCTTCACTAAGAGCCCCATCAACTGCGTTTATTTCTGGCCAGTAGCATTTATTCCTCTCTAACAACCAAACGAATGCATCCCACTACCACTAACAACTTCACCAGGTACCTAACCACTAATCGAACCTTGTTCGCCCATAACCAGGTTAAATTATTACCGAGAATGTTGTTTAATAAAAATATGAATTGTTCTATTCAACTATTCAAATTTGCACCCCAGCAACTGCAGTAAAATCTTTCAGAGTGAAGTTATAGAGAATGAGTTACGAATGGCACAGGTGCGTACTGATAAAACACTTTGATAAGCTATTCGCCACAATGAATCTTTTGCAGCAACAGTTCTCTGCAGCTTACACTCACATCGATTTCTCTTTATCCACCAAAAATCGACGCTTTTTTCCATTTTTCTCACCACTCAACTGCCGATGCAATAAAACATTTAGGCAAAAATGTTCGGTTATTGGATATAATATTTTCTGTACTGAATCTCATCCACTTTCGAAATCCCACCAGTAGCAGGATAGTTGATCTCTATTTCTCCAATTGATCAGGCGCTTATTAGCGCTCATTGAAACTAAAGAAACAGATTTTCAACGCGCAATCACGTATCGCAAAGAATTTGCACTACCGCTCAATAGAAACGAAAATTTAACGCTAGCATGATAAATATTTGATCTGAGCAATAAAATTTATGATTCTCGTTGCTCATGCATTTTCTACAGAGCATATTCAAGTTTTTACTTTGAAATTATCATCATAAGTAAGGAATATCAAGCTCCAGTCATGTTCATAATATTTAGAAGATATCAACTTGAAACCACCCGCAGAATGTAACAGTGAAGTGCCATTCGCTAACCAATTTTTTCTTTCGACCAGAACAATTCGGTTGAGGACCCTGGCAGCAATACGTCAACCATAAAAGACTGTGAACAAGTTTACTGGTTCATAAGTATCACCATCGGGGCAAAAATAGAAGCATTACATTAAAATATTTTTGAAGTATTTAACTACATGTCAACTTGTGTACCGACTACTGATCGCGATGGATAGTCGTGCGCATCTTTTGGATTAATGGAATCAATTATCTGCTAACTATTAAAAAACATATCAAAGAAATTGGACAAAAGAGTATTTGAAAGGATTACCGAGTACGTGGAATTGCATGAGGATGGTGAGAAGAGGTGCGTCGAGTAGCAGCTCATCTGGTAGAGATGACGAGAGTGGTTGGAGTTGCCGCAGCAGCACGGCGCCCTCAGCCGCACTCTACATCAATTATTTGGGGTCGTGCCACAAAAAGCAAAAAATGGAGATCTCGAGATCGCCGCTAGCTGACAGCTGATTTTGACAAAAAAACGCATTTCAATGAGTTATCCGCGAACGACGCAGGCTGTTTGCCTACTCTACAATCAACTTTACCCATCTGTCACATTTGACCATCTCTCACATCTTAGCTCAGCATCAACTTCGATTTTCGTGTGGTGCTTAGATGGCGGGAGAACGAGTGTGATACGAGTAGTGCGAATGAAATTTCTCCGTTGTTGCTTCCGCCAGATAAAAGTGCCATCTGGGGGAAGATATCTCTCGAGGGATAAGTTCAGGGCATGCGTACTTACTTATATGCCTATTTATAGAATAGCAGATTTTAAAGGCTGCCAACAGATAGGAAAATTGTCTTCACAGTTCATTACGATAATTAAGAGTGCATGCATCTGAAATTTGTCATATTTCATAGATTAAAAAAATGAAACGGCGCAAAAATAAACTCTTCGAATGAGTGAAAGTTTGTGCGAAGTGATGAAACGCTTTCTACGTCAAATTCTTTCCTCAAGAAGGTGAGATTGAACTTCTTAACTGCATGTAGCTAATTTATGAAAATTGGGGAGAAATTTGGTTTATATTATCCCCATCTGAAAAGATTTTGACAACGTTCAATGTAAATCTATAGATATTTAGTTGGATGCATTGGCGATGATCCACTTTCTCTGACTGCACTGCAAATTGCATCGATGATCGTTTAATCTTCGAAACAATTTTGCAATTTTATAACGGAGTCAACTCATGGAAATAAACATTTGTCCATTTCACTTCATAGTTGAGCAATTCGAATTCTGTCATTATCTGCGAAAAATCGAGCACTCCCAATAGCACAAAGATGCCCCATTGCAACAAAACTCTTGGCAATCATATGAATCGTTTTCTTTAATTGCACAATTGAATCCTCTCTTCTAGGTTTCTCTCCGTTACGTCGAGCGTAAATTTTGTTGCACGTAAAACCTTCTTAATATACACATAATCTTTCTTATTCAATAGACCGATGGTTTTAATGACATTTGTGGGTAAATGAGGTATGCATTCTCTAGGGGAGATTTTGGTTTCCAAGGAGCAGTGAATTTTTGAACATTTTGTCACGTTGATGTCTTTAAAAATGCACTTCATTTTTCATGAAGAATAGCGTGGAAACGACTATTTTATTGAGCTGAATATTGGCAGGAATTATTATGAAGGCGTAAATCACTGTGAAGCAAATTGTGTTATGCGAAGAATCATATCTAGCAACACACAATTCACTGTATCCAAAAATTTAACCATATCTAATGGACAATCGATGAACTGCATCGTGAAAAATGTTACCGTCGCAGGTCACCTAACTCATCCACACGGTGTCGTTGACTACAACTTTCTGAGTGCTGAAATAGTCGTGATGCACAAAACTTCGAAAAACACTCGGCGGCTATTTCTCATCAAGCAGTTCCGTGCATTCATTCACCTGAGATGATGCCTCGTTTAAGCTTTTCGATAATAGCACTCACAATTCTTCTAGGTTTGCTAACACAATACGTGGTCGCAGTATTAATAATGCATCTGTGATTTTGGAATCATTGAAGGATTTTTTAATGCGATGAGAGTTGATTTTGAGCCATTCGATTATGAAAACTATAAATAAACACTATCAAATACTGCATCCCTCCTCCTTCCTCGCAGCGAATCTTGTAATACCTCATTTATATGTTTCCTTTGCTTTTTGCTCTATGTCGTTTATTAAAAGGCTTCTTATTATGGGAAAACTCCGTTCATATCATGCTGTTTATCTACTTCAATACATTCTATGCTCATTTTGTTATTTTTATTATCCGATTGTCCATTGAATAAAAACGTTTATTAATTCATTTGGGAAGGATGTGATTTCACTGTCACAAAGAGTAATTTTGTTGTTTTAATGACTAAGAAGTGCGCTTTTTTGGCATGTAACGTTGTAAGCTAATTTCCTCAATGTCTCCTTAAATAATTTCAATTCCATATGCGATCAAACTTACCCAATTCAATTTTTATTTGCAGTACCTCAGAGTTGATGGAAATAGGAGCGATGAATTGGCACCAATCGAACAAATATTGAGTGCGTATCCAGTAAACGGCTCACACTTTTTTTGGCAGATTTGATGAGTGAAATGAGTGGCCTATTTTGCTGCAACGGGAAAGCAGTTGAGATCAAAATAGAGCCGTGCTGCATGATCAATAAAGCGACATAATACGGACTGATGTTAAAGTGCACAGTTCATTTGCTGTTAAAGTGCACAGTTCATTTTCTGAAATAGACGAGGAGTGTTCGCTGGCGTAGTATAACATTTAGAATCATAACTATATCACATCAAGCGATACGAATCAGACGAATGAATTGCTTGTTTTTTGTTAATGTCACTGGTGACTGAACTGCGCAATGACGTTTCTGCGGAGTATCTCATTTTTCTTCTGTTTAGGAGGTTCTAATTATGTGAGTTTTGTAGGTAATGGTTCTATAGTCAATGATTATGTTGGTATCGATTGCTACAGCAGCTGAGTTTCATAATGATTAAGGTTGTCGTCAGAGTTTCACATTGTTCAATAATTAATTAAGATTCAGTTGATTGTCTCACAAATCTTCTAAGAAAACAATCAGACGAATTTTTCGTCGCACTTTTCGATAACGCTGCTATTGGATTTCATCTCTATAACTTTCCTGCTATATAATTTAAACGAATTTTTGCTTTACTTTAAATATTTTTATACTTATTTACGTTAAATGTATAGCATAAATTTGATAGAGGGCGAGGTGGGGCGGAAGGGGAGAAGCGAGCGTTGATCGATATCTATGTTTACGTCAATTGAAGATACAGTTCTTTTTTTTCTGCTAGACCGACCTCATTCGGTGATTCAGAATAAGGAAGGTAGAAGCTGTGAGGTCGATTTTTAGCGAATGCTTTTCAGTGCACTTCAACAAAAAAGGGATTCAAAGCCAATTCAGGCTACTGGAAGGAAGGATAAGGTGTAACAACAGCGAAGAGATAAATTGTTACAAGCATTAAGCTTCGATTAGCATCCCCATTTTTAAATGAAGATATAATATAGTTTTCACAGGTCGTGTCTACATTGCCGTGATCACAAGTCGCCCTATCTGACGCATAATAATTTTAATCTTTATCTTTTTTTTCGCACATCAAACTACTAACACTTGCCGGAAATGTCTGTAGGTATTCTAGTTTACGAAAGCCAACAAATAGCCATAAACTAGGCCATGCTCATTTGCATATTCAGTTTAAATTCACTTCCTTGACCATTCGGTTATTTCCCGATGAACTGACGAGTGTCTATTCATATTTCCATGTGGAGTGTGCAGTACCTGGGCCATTCATTATTTAGATATTCCAATTCGTTGAGCTAAATTAATGTTGTTGTTTTTTCTAAGCGTCTTATCAATATTTAAGCTTATATATGCGGTCCCTGATAGCATAATGATGATAATAGAAACACTAATGGGAAAGTGAACCTTTATGAGCAAAGATAACAAACTTAAACTGCAATTCATTGTAATTTTTGTGTATTTATTGCAATTTTATAGCAGTTTACTGTGCCAAATCGATTTGTTGCAGTTTAGAAATCCGTTGTTTACTTCTGTGACAAAAAAAACGACTGCGATCCTTTTGAAGGGATAATGAAAGAATGAGTTTATTCTTTTCAGCATGCAATATTGTTTGACGTAATTTTGAACGTCAGTTGCCTATCGCAAGTACCAGCGATAGGCAACTGACACTTACCCTTAATAAGCAATCTGTATTGCTGTAAGAGATCATCAAAAATTACAAATTAGGCGTATATTTGAGTTGAGCACATTCATCAGTTAATGCAGTAGCTACGTGAGTCAGAAACTTGACCAGTAAAAAAACATGCAGCTAAAACATAGATATATAGTGCATATGCATCAAAAATTATTTCCAGTGGACAATTCAAAATAACACCTAGAATAGGCCACACCTTTCATCTCAAATGCATTGATGTTTCAGAAATTGTATGTCGGAATTCGAGAGTGAGGGTGGAGGAGTGAGGGGAAGATGTTAATGGACATGGAAATAGCAAAAGTCCGGATAATTGCTTTTGCTGGGATGCCGTTCAAAAACCAATGATGATAGATGACGCGCCACTTGTGCGGGTACTGCCTCCACCCTATCCTACCACTCTTCTTCCCAACTGATTCATCAGCCGCAGTGAGCAGATGTGTTGCCAAACACCGCCATAAAGCGGAAATGAATCAATGAGTTTTTATTGTATATTCATTGATGAGTCTATTTTTGGATACTGTGGATGAAAGTAAACAGAGTGAAGCTTACTGAGGTCAAATTTAAAGATGATCAAGCGGCTATGTGGCGATTTTATCATAATCAATCTAGCGGCAGTAAATTGTCAAAATAGGAAATCTTTGAAAATTTTAATTGCACAAGAATTATATGAACATGAATTTGCCTCAATTCGTTTTAAATTCATATAATTTAGCGAATCACAAGAAATGCTTTGGAAACGATAAGTGAACGAGAGAGGTAACTTAGAAGCAAAGATAACTTGGAATGAAGCATCGAGTCACTCAAATCTTTTACTTCGTCTGCTCTCCCCAGTGCTGTCCAGTAAAAGTGCATCATAAATTCATTCATATGCATGCAAAAATCATTAGGTAATAATATTTTGTACTGTTTCAAATTGTTTGACTATCAAGGAAGAAATTACTTCTTTGAGCGAACATT
This sequence comes from Parascaris univalens, assembly GCA_037576465.1. Classification (NCBI taxonomy): domain Eukaryota; kingdom Metazoa; phylum Nematoda; class Chromadorea; order Rhabditida; family Ascarididae; genus Parascaris; species Parascaris univalens. The sequence continues at coordinate 44,584,606 of CM075173.1, read as the reverse complement.
CAATGTGGTAACGATTCGAAATGAGTGAAGTGGAGGGCATCGTTGAGCCGAGTTTTCATTTCACTCGAAAGACCTTGACGCGGATTACGGTCTCTTTGAATAGGAACCTATTTCCGGGGCGCTCAACTCGACGCACGCTATTCATCATCGTCGTGTCAACACTCATACGAATCGCATTTATTCATTAAATAAACATAATTCATCGTGATGCCGCTCTGCAGAAGCCGTTCTCGTCGCTGTCGCCTCTCTTTGGCGCACATTCACCTCTCAATGAGAGCATATCACTTGTATCGTCGACAAAATCATTTCATTCATCATTTCGTACGGTAAATGTCTCGTCATCTTGTTAGTGTGTTTCGTTTCGTTGCACATTCCCAAAAGTATTGCATTCTCTTTCGGGTGTTTCACTCTTAAAAACACTGTGTCCGTTTGTCGGAAACTGCAGAGAGTTTGCAACGATCGGAAGAAAATGATGCTGCGGCCATAAAATCGTAAAAATGAACATTAAATTTTAAGACACACATGGCAAGAGATGGCGAATTATTGAGAAAGCAGCCAGCAAACGCTTCTGAATTTGGATTGCTTCGTGTGGTCTTCGATGATAGGGGTTTCAACTGCAACAGTCGAGAGTTTGTGAATCTCGTCGCGGGGTTCGAAGTTTTCTTCTCCGCCAGGTGCACCTGAAATATGAAATGAGTTAATTAATGATTGTCTTTACTGTGTCTCCCTCAAGATGCGTTGGTGGTCCATGCGTAACAATAAGTAAGGAAGTATTCGTTCGTGCGCAAAAGATGTTAAGTTGGTAACAGTTTTTCGTCTCGCGAAATACGAATGCTCTTTGCCTTGCTAATAACAGCATGAAGTAAGCACCATAACATAAATTAAATGGCTCTGACATAATAATGAGCAGATCTGTATATAGCATTATCGAGCATAAAATAGCATTTCAACATCTGCGAATATATTTGTTAGCAAAATTGGAAAAAAAAGCAAATTTTAGTTTTTTCCAAATGTCATTCGGGAAAAAACGTCCCATGTCTTACGTTGTATGTTGTCGCATGACGCAATTTGCTATCGGTACACCTATATTAGTGAACAGAGCATTGGATCGTCGAAGTTTTCGATCAAATTCCTTACCTAGAACGTACCCGAGAGTAACTGTCATGAGTACTTTTTGTTTGTCAGTGCTTCAATATGATGGAATTCCCACAAACCTTAGAGATTTTGAATCGAAGCATAAAAGATTCGTAGAATGTGACATTATTTCCAACTTTATCTATACGCAAATTTGATATGACAGTATTTTGATATGATGTTATCACATCAAAGAAAAGGTTTTTTTTTCGGAAATCTTCCTTGTATCAATCCATCAGAAGTCTAGCATACTCTTGCGATATGCAAAACTACTCCACTTATCGCTTACATTGCGGCAACTTCTACTGATAAATTTATTAAAATGGCATCATCCATAAACCAGAGCTGCACTTTTGAACTTATTATGATGTTTAGTCTCCTGCAAGCACCTTTGTCAAGTACGTCTTTCACTGATCTATGGGGCTATTTTATCCATCATTTCTCCTGTCTTCCACTAATATCGATGTATTTAAATTAACTCATCAATTCTCCACCCAGTTTGCTTTCCACATTCAAAATAATGAGCGAAGAGCATTCTTAAGTTGTCATAGAGGATAATAGTTAATAGAGATACTATATTATCGTGAATGAATCAGTTCAAACTTCAAAAAGAGATATAGACGTGCGATTCTTATCCGGGCTGGACGATACGCAAGAAAAAGAAGCCCTTTCAACTGTACGAAATAGTTTCTCAGTAGGTAAATTTTGTTCTCACCTTCCAACTGTAATGGAATTCTTAACTGATATTAATTTTACTAATTACAGGCTATGATATATGTGCGCACAATATTTCATATACTGTGGAATTTTATAGAATATTTTAATGCATACACGTTGGTACAAACGATATCTTTGGAACAGTGTACATGCTAGTGGAGTATTAACGATACAGCTACATTTTGCTTACTTTCTCCGCCGTCAAAGATCACCAGTTAGTTTAAAGAAAAAGCAATTTGATAGGTAGGATCCTTATCGATAAACACTCAAAAAACTCATCACCTTAATCATTTCGGTTGATCGATACAACAAGCAATGGAGCTTTGTTTGAAGAAATATATCAGAAGTACTATATGTCGGCCATCACTTCTCATCTTATTTAGTTTCTGTTCACTTCAGAAGTCTCTTTGACTTTGTTACCTTACATTTTAATAGTGTAATAACTATTGCTGACATTAATTTAATGCTCACTCAAGATCATCAACTTTCTAATATAACGTTCTTATGTTGCTGTTTAAGAAAAGAAAAAACACTGCCTGAATTTATGAATGTAGAAAATTAACAGAAAATAAATCGCAATTCAAAATCCTATCAAAGAACCTATTAATGATAGTGAATGTAATGCTGAGACAATCAGAATTTATATTCTAAAAATTAGTTCGTTTCCATCTTGATATTAGTTAAAAATTGCCAGTAACTTAGGACATCAATAAGTGATCTTCAGTAAGTGCAATAACGAAGAGAAACTAAGAAATTTCTCCGTTATATTTATTAGAAAAGCGTGAATGAGATATGAGGTACGCCATTACTGGCATTCTTCAGTTTTGGGAAAATTCTTCTCCTACCTAGGAATCGACAATTTGAGAAGGATTTGAAATAAAGACCGGAAGAATTGCTCACGCGCAGGTAATAGGCGAATAGAACAATTAGTCAAAAGCATGGCTGTGGCTACTTGACTCCTTCCTTCGTCGACTAAGGATCCTACAATAGCGACATCCAAGAATAGTTAAGTTTATAAGGCACGTAATAGCTTAATAATTCAGATAGAGTGGGAAGTTTCGCCACATTACTCGCGATCACTCTCCTTCAAACATAGATTTTACAAATTCAAAGTTCGCTGATAGTTTCCCACTAGTAATCTATATATATATATATATATATATATATATATATATATATATATATATATATATATATATATATATATATATATATATATATATATATATATATGAAGATCAAACAGTAGTGAAGTTAGCAGGACAATGATAGGTAGAATCCTACAATAGCGACATCCAAGAATAGTTAAGTTTATAAGGCACGTAATAGCTTAATAAACAGATAGTAAGTTTATGAGACGGAAATATTCCACCAAAAGTGGTTTACTTATAAAATTAGGCGATTTTCAGTGAGCTTCTTTACTCAGAAAAAAGAAGCTCATCAATAGTAAAGAATGGTTCAGCTCAAAGCAATGGGCTGAAATCAAAAATATAGAATGGCGTCAAGTAAGAAACGTTGAAGTACACTTGAAGTCCATGAAATGAAGTTCTCTCGCATAGTTATGAGTAACAGCTGGTAGTTGAAATATATGAGATGCAGTAATCTGTCCCAAAAATAGCTATAAACAGTTGATGTTGTCTGCGGAAGCAGAACAACAACAAGAAGCAAGCAAGCCTGCAATCTGGGCTGCCAGATGACCGACAAACAATACGATAGGCGGCGGCTGTCAGCCTCCTGGGCGGGGCTAACCAGTGCGGCACCAATCAAATGGAGCTGAGCGGAACGCACACTCGTGTGCATCGAAGCATTTTCGGTCACTCGCTCCATCGGTCATGGACTGCTCCCTGTGGCCGAGATATGCGTACAATCCTGCAGCTGTCACAAATCCTGCTGCTGTCTATTCGCAGCCGTTTACCAGTTAGTCACCAACTCCGTTCTGCTTAATAGTTACCTCTGTTCTGCTTTTCGCACCATGACTGTCGCGGTATTTATACTGCTCTTCCATACCCGCCAACTGTAATGCATGCGGTCATGATGACGGATATATGAGGCGTAGGGTGAGGGTTCGTTAAGCACGACGTCGCAAAACGTTTTCCCCTAAAGCACTTCAGAGACACAAGTGCGTTTCTAAGGTGCGCGCTGCTGCTCAGCACTCGTTTCCGCTACATCGTTAAGACCATGAAATGCGCAAGTCTAAATAATATGTGGCATTTTTTTGTTCCTGGACCTGTCCTTCACCATAAGCCCCCACTCGACTATATTTCATTAATGAGTAGTCTAAACCTCTACTGGAGTAAGTATTTACCAGCGTAACAGCCCCACTGAAAACGTAACCATATTTACTATAGTTGACTCGAATCGTTCTCTTTAGAATATAAACCTATTTTTACAATTATGATTCTCATGAGGGTCTTCCTTTCCATAATCTTTTCTTCGAATATGCGTTAAGTTTTCATAATTGCCATGAAGCAGAGGGAGGGGAAGGAGAGATAGGAGAGAGAAGCTGATAACTGTGGACCATATAGTTTCAGTGGGAGCACTGAATTTCAGTACCTGGAAATTTTTTTGCGCTAAAGTATAAGGACGGGGAAAAAGAAGGAGAAGAGTTGCTGAAATTTGTTAGAATCGATCTCGTAATCTTAGATGATAGTATACGTTGTACTCATGGATCGCGCTTTTCGAGAAATAATTCAACCTGTTAATCCACTATCATCCCCATCTTAAAATTAAAGCATCCACTTCTTATCATGACAATGAATTGTGGGATATTTGATAAGTATCTGACAATTTGCAGATGAGCTTCTGTTCGTAGTAAAGACACGTGAGCGCGTTTACTGTTATAAGCGAAATAATTTAACAGAATTAGACATTACCGCACATAATTGAATGCAAAAGTTTTGAGGTTTGCATGGATAACGCATATTTAAACGCTGAAATAATTGGATGCGACCCTTAAGGGTAAATCGAGGTTGAATTAGAGTTTATTATATCATCAACTAGTTGCTGAATTACCGACAGAGGCAGGCTATGCTATAAACGGCGCAATCAAAGTGCGTCAACTCAAGAAGCGATAAGCAAATCACTGGTCATTAAGTGGCCTAAGCTAATCGAAACTGGCTATCGCTTGATATTCTTTTTGCAAAACGCCTTGTCTTAAGCTGTTCTCAATTACAGAGAAACTCACAGCACTACTTATTTTTCATTATATTAAGCAATTGTGTCATACATTTCATGCATTGAATCTATTTTGTATTATCAGGTCAGTGAACAATGAAGTCAGACACGTAATTGGCGCTTTCTGTTCGACCAATTCATTCGGCAAACTGTTAACTGAAAACAGATTTAGCGACAGTGTGGACTTTAATGGCACAGTTCGATGATTCCGCGAAAAATATCACATCTCTCTTTCGATTTTTCACCTGATTACTCCTTTGAGATTTCCTGAGAGAAGGTCCTGTAATTGAAGTTCTTAAGAAATGAAAAAGTACAACTTAGTGTGAATATGTTAACCAGTTGGCCATAGGAAGAGAAACAAAGCTGTCCTTTACTCACATCTAAGCTACCAATAGCGAACAAAATTTCTGCGATACACCTAGATAAACTGGAATGAATTGCAACTAAACAAACAACATAGTTGTTACAAATTTTTTCAGGTCACACAGGTGTCAATCAATTGGGAGGAGTGTTTGTTAATGGACGCCCACTGCCAGATCATATTCGCAACCGCATCGTCGAACTGGCCCACCAAGGTGTTCGGCCATGCGACATTTCACGACAGTTACGTGTCTCGCATGGATGTGTGTCGAAAATTCTTGGCCGTTACTACGAGACGGGTTCTATACGACCAGGTTCTTAAAATTTGCTCTCAACAGAAGCCATCGGCGACATTGCTGTGCTTCTTTTTTTCAAATTTCTTTTCCTTCATTTTAATGCAAACGTCAATATCGGCTACTAGCCGCGTGCTTTTTGGCAACAATAAAGCATAATTCAATTCACTTAATGCTGCTTCCTTGCTGTGGTATTTCCTTTGATTTCATCAGAGTGCCCTTAACCGATTCTCTGCAGTTGGTAGTCAAGAAAATAGACTGAGCATCGATACGAAAAATAATACATCGGTCGGGTATTGATCCTCTGCCGTCTACAGTAAAACTTAACCTACTTGTTCTAGGCACTAATGGCATGAAACATTTCTCAAGTAAGCATTTCCTTCTTTAGTTAGATGCTATAAATTCTCTTAAGTAGCACTATCTGATGAATGTCTAACAGGAGTTATCGGTGGTTCGAAACCGAAGGTCGCAACGCCGAAGGTAGTCCAGACGATTGCCGCTTACAAGAGAGCTAATCCGACGATGTTTGCATGGGAAATACGAGAAAAACTTCTCGAGGTAGCTGAAGCTGCTAGTATATTTATATTAAAAAAAAAAAACTTTGAAGTTTGCATCCATACATCACACGCTTTCTTTTCATGCGGAATTTGCACGTTCAAGTACATTGAGCCAACTGCTTTTTCTTTGCTAGTACGCATTCTCTTTCTTAAGAATGGCGTTTTCACTCCCCTTCCTCCCCTCCCCTTGTTTTTCATCGAGTCCTGCATAAGTTTTTGTATTGAAGGAGTAGGAAGGAGATACATGTGTGTCGCGAATTGGATGGTGGAGCTGCTTTCTGGGCTGAAAGAAGACAAATATTGCATATTTGGGCCCTTATTCAGGAGCGGGTATGCGACGCAGAGAACGTCCCCAGTGTTTCTTCTATCAACCGGATAGTGCGCAATAAATCGGCGATGGAGCGTATCTCAGAAAGGGCGATCCACCAGAGCGCCTTTTTGCCTCCCACTGCACCGTACTCAATCAACGAACTGCTGGGATTCGAACATCCCAATAAGGTACTTCAATCGTTTTGGAGCAGAGCCGTGCACCAGCTCATTTCCATATTTGTAAATAACTGAATGTAAATACAACGAAATCCTCGTGCTGAATGCTTTGAAGTGATTTTGTTCCCGTTGTTGGTCTCTTGATTGAGGTGTTGTCAAATCTGTTTTGTTCTTCGTTCATCCTTTCACCTAACTTTCCTTTCCTCCTCTGTCCTTCGCACTTCTCGGCCAACAAAAAAAATATTTAAACCCTCAGCATTTATTTCGATGGAAAGATTCAAAGCCAATATTATGAAGATATCCACATTTCTCATCTGGAAAATTTGTGTTGCTAAGCACTATAGAGGAAATGCTTTATAAAATGGATTTTAGAAAGGTGTGAATCAACTATGCAAAGCAAAACATGACGAATTGAAGCATTGATGCATAAAAATATGCGCAGTAGCAGCGAGCTTGTCCGTTTAGTCCGTAATATCTTGTCCGTAATATCCTTCGGAATATTCCCTTTATTGCTAGCGGTTCTTTACAAACTAGAATTGTTTTACTGAACTCGAACAAAATGCAACATATAATGACCGTTACCTTGCAAAACCATTACATGTGCTTACAACTTTTCGCTCTACAAAATGCTATCACAGACTAGAGCAATCATCGGCCATATTCTGATCCTTTTGCAAAGCTGACATCTACTTAAAGATTTTTCGACGGAATGAGTGGAAGTTCTCTCTACTATATAAAACAATAAACTGAATGAATAAATGAGACCTTTTTAGGGGACACCTGATGGTATGCAAATTCCATTGCAAAATGGTGCCAATTCAAGGAACGCCAAAGGAGAAATCATCTCTGCATATGCTTCAATAGGTTCGTTCTTATTTTGTTCGTAGTCAGTCGTCCTCACCTTTTATGTTTTATCACTTTCGCATTGATGATGACTTCTGATGAAGTGCCATAGAACTGAATGTTTGTAAGCATTTAGTTGTGTGAATGTTCGCTGAGATACGCAACTGATGTCATCTAACCGCATTAGGATGCTTTCATTCTCTATATTGAATTACATCAATAATTTCCTCCTTTTACTGAATATTTGTTCAAGTTTATTTAGTTTACATTATTAGTGAAAAAGCGAATATATGTAACAACTGTGATGAGGAATTTCTATCGTTTACAAAAAGATGATTTTCAATTGTGCCATGAATACGGTAAAGTGCAAGCGACATTATTGCAGACAAGAGATGGGAAGGAACTGGTCCTACAGTAGTAGCGGCGACAACTCCTTCACACCACTATTTCGGTGAGAATTCATGGCTTTGTAGTCACTTCGTTGCGCACAGTTCACCTTTCGACATCGACGCCTTTTTATTCTGGCGTGATGGGACTTTTTCCATGACTATCAGATCACCAAATGTCGTCAGATTCAGTCGTTATGCAAACATCTCCAATAGTTGTTTATTCCCGTATTTGCTGTAGTTGCTCTTGATACTGGGGGAACAAATTTACTGCGAACACCTCGGAACAAGTGTTAAACGAAAATATTCTGAAATTAAAATTGAAAAGTTTTTTCCCAACTAAAACAGCATCGTTTTTCCTGGACAGCAGAGAAATCGACGCAGCGTCAGACACAGTTCAAATGACTAAAATTTTTATCGTTGGTTATGCTGATTAGGTGATGAGAAAAGCGATAAGTGAACACAGGGAGTTTCCGTTTTCTGATGAGAAGAAAGTAGAATTTTGAGGATGTGATTAGTTTGAATGCCCGCTTATGAAACAGCATCGAATGTTAGAACGAATCAGTAGATTATTCGACAGCTCTTAAGAGTTGTGTTGCGATGTTCATTCGATTTGCAGTCATCAAAATGCCGTCAGAGGTTAGATGTTTTTTAATAGGGTATAGGAAAAAATTCGCGAATAAATATAAAACTGATAGTGGTAACAGTTTTAGGTTGCAGGCGCGTTTTCATTTCACCACAAAGACTTAGTTGTTGCCGATTATACTCAGCGATAGTGGACATTGATATCTTTGCAGTGACTCAATAACTCTTAACGTCTAATGCAAATTGTCTCCACGAACATTGTGGAACAATAAACGAAGTTACTCCTAACTTTGGAAGATAGTTTCTAAGACAGTGAGAGGATCTCGAAACCTTCGAGTCCTAGAGTTGTGCTGTTGTTTAGCAGACTTTGGTCGAGCATATGTTTCTTTCAAATTATGGTCATAAGATATAAAATTGGAATGATAATCGTGACAACCGTCGCTTCTGGTAGTGGTGAGTGAAATCCAGCAGTAGATGGAAAGGTTTCCAGCTTATTTCCTATAGATTTCACCACAAATTATAATATGTTTTTGAACTGATAATGACCAACAAAGTTTCATATATTTTGTTAAAGAAATTTTGCGTCGTCCATTTTACTAAGAGAAGTTGGCTATATTTTGGTTAAAATCAAGTTATTGTTATAATCTGACATGAATACTTGTATAATTCGACTACGAGACGAGTATTTAAATGATTTGGTTAAACAAAATTTCTTTTCTTGAATAGTCCTATGACTTCCTGAAGTCAAAATCTAACGGACAAAATCCTTTCCATCTCACCTTCAGCGATGACACAACCGATCGCCAGGTTTCAGATGGGTTTCTCGGTGAGACTTGGAGCAACTCTGCGACACGGAATGCTGAGTTGTTATGTTCAGCACCAATCGCCCGAGGCAACGACTCACTGTTGACGAGTACGGTAGTGAATGGGCATCAGCGAGGTGTCTCTTCGTCGGGCTTGGCTGTAGATGATCGATGCGGTGCAACCGGCTCAACTACCTCCTATTGATCAGGGGGCATTAAGCAATTAAGTATATCGTGTACGTTTGTACATTGAATAAGAATAAATGCAATTTATGAGTGCGTTGTGTTGCGCTCAAATCCCAATGCGAATCTTCTAAAGAGCTTCACGGCCGTAAGCGTAAATTTCATTTTGTTTTGCAATCTGCCAGCAATTGCTACGATTCGCGCAAAATGTTCACAAAGTCCTCAATGAATATCCTTTTTTGAAATATCTTTTTCAGTTTGATCTCATAATACCTGTATTTAATAATACCTGTATTTTCATCATATCTTATTAGCACTCTTTTCCTACCTTTCAGAATATCATATTTTTCATTTATGTAGACTCCTCCTCATATTCTCTATCAAAGAGTTTCATTTCTTACTTGTTCTAACATTTCTCCTCATAATATCGCAAGGTCTTAAGCTCATTTTCTTTGTTTAAAAATACATTTGCAGATATTTAGGTAACCTTATTAGCACTCGCCTTTTTTTCTGATTTTTTCCAATATTTATTTATATGAACAGGGAAAAAAATGAAGACATCCCATTGTTGCTTTCGCTTCGAGCATTAGCTACTTTTTGCACTCCAAAGGAAGATCATTCGAAAAGCTGATTTATAGGTAGCAATGTGAATGTATCATATTGCATATGTGCTTAACGGAGGATTCCGGTTCGACACACATCCGCAAACACATTCTTCGTTGATCGAGCGTGAAATAAGTGCTACACATGCTCTTTTTTGGTGTTCCAATCCAAAAGAGTTTTTTGTTTTCTTATACGGCCATGTACATCCATTGTCAGCTCTTCCCGGTGACGTTCATCGACATGCAAAAACGCAAAAACGAAGTGCTCAGGTTTCTGGCATCCTTGAATTTTCAACTATTCGACGTAAATTATGAACACTTCACACCGACTTTTTTAGTTTGCGTAAATTAGATTAGGCTTGCAGCAGTTATTTTTTAGCTAAGAAATTTGTCCCAGCTTAAATTTCGGTAGTTTTAAGCTCAAGGTCGAAATTTCGAGACCCTTCTTAGTCCTTTATCGCTACTGTTTTCCTGGAATTTTTTGGTATTTACAGCATTCGAAAGTTAGATCTCCCCAGCTCTGGTTTTTTGTTCCCAAGTTCAATCTTTTCTCGTAAAGAACACTTTTCAGCGTTATACCAGGGACGGAAAGCGAAAAATGCGTGTAAAGAAGGTGATTTCTCGAAAGCTTGGCGGTTTGTGCTAATGACTAGAAAGGAAGAGAAAATTAGACTACTAGCGGCGTGGAATTAGTCTAATTGGTCGCCAAAGGAGAGAACACCGAGGGAGCGGCTTAGCAGTTTTGTCACAGAGACGGATTATTGCATCTGCACACACCGCCACTGACGTCCCAAATTGAGGGTCTCTTACGTCGACACTAGACTCTTCTTCGTAAAGCCAACGTATCAAATCCCGCATCTACGCCACTTCTTTTATCACCGTCCTTTGCAATCTGCAAACTTTTTCTAACCTTTAGTGTCTGCTATTATAAATCTGAGCAATTCATACTGATTGGTGTTGTTGAATTCAGCTTAGACAAAATATTTTTTTTGTTTCAAAACGGGTTTGCTCCATAAGAGAGCATAATTTACTGTGTTATGTTCGCATATGAATCTATGTATAAGTAAATATATGTGTCCATTTTCGGACAGTTCCAATTCATCGAACACTCAAGAAGGAGTGAAAAATTTCAGTCAATATTATGTGACCAACTGAATGATCCCCAAAACTCTAGTGTAATTTCATCTAATTACTTTCAAACAAGATGATGAGACTTATTCGAAACTAATCATTTGCAGAAAGATCCGTGTTTTGCAAGTTTAGGCGAGCGACTGTACCACTTTAAAAAACAAAAGCTCTTTTTGCATTTTTGCAATTTCTGAGCAATTTGTGAGAGCAGTTGTTCGAAACAAGGCAAAATAAAAGTTGATCCTGCGCTAAATCTTCCAACAGCTCTGTTATCTGTTTTATGCTTAAGCTCTACTATTGCCGAACGTATTTATTTCTAATCATCGTAAGTTTCTACTACCAAACTATTCCAAGCGTTAACGCTGAATTGGTCAGCTGAAGTTTCGACACACCAGTATAGGAGTATTCGATTTTGCGTTACCTCCTTTCCTCATACTACTTGTATCCTCACTGACTACTGTTGCATAATTGCATCATTTCCCGGTGTTTCCATCATTCTATAAACTCTTATGAGTCAGTTGTTTCTAAGAGGTACCGTAATTTTATTGTAGAAACACCAATTTCATTTCCTTTGCCTTATTCAAATAGCCCTACCTCCTTAGTCACATCTTTTTGGAATAAATATTCCGTTGAGATTACCTGAAACTTCCAAGGAATTCTGACATTGATGTAGGTATCGTTCTTCTCAACTAGGTCTTACTAACAGAAGTGAGGTTTTCATTTAAAGTCCAGTCAGAAGCGCAGCATCACGTTCATTTCTCTGTGACATTGGCTTATGGCTGTAGTTTTTGCTCGTCTAGTCAGCCATAGCAGTACGATATCTTCAACTGTGCAAATCAAATCTTCCTGGTTTAAATATTCCTCTCTAATACTTCTCTTTTGCAAACATATGTGCAAATTTATAGAAAAGAATATAGGTGAATGCGACATTCTTCATTAGAAGTACGCAAAGAAGTGGATAAGGGAGCTCTCAGAGTACAAATGTGGTGCCATAGCTTGTCTCGTTAGCAACCACCTCGATGAACACTTCAAAAGGAGACGCACCCGCGGCGGAAAATTTGTTCAGACTTGACGTTTGTTAGATTTTTATTTATTTATAAGTTGCTACCTACCCAATGAAGTTCATCTTCAGCGATGCGAGTGAATTATTGCATGGCAGCCAGGCGTGAGAGGTGCAACTTACCAAAAACTGCTGTGGTCAAAAATCAGTAAAATCCAACACCATCGCCTGCTTTAACCTGAGGGCACAATCGGGATTATTGAGCCCCTATGCTCGTTGCAAATAACCACGCTAATTTAATAAGCCAAATCTTCTAAACTTTTTTCCACTCTTTTATCCATTCTCTTGACCTGTCACCAGTAAGCATAGCTGTCACTTTCGCAAAACATTGAAATTATCGCAGAGGTGGCATATACAACGTACATGAAATAAACAAATAAGTCTATGCCCACGATTGAAGCCTTAATTAATTACGCAGCCCTTTGCCTTAGGCAAAGGGATGCTTGCTTGGTGGTTTACTTGAAACTGTTTAAAATATTCCTGTTGCAGAATGTACAGGAGCGTGAACGGGGACTACTACAGCGAACAGCGGTAATGAGATAATGGCACAAACGGACACTACCTGGCATCAGTATCTCATTTAGTGAATGCAACCATTAAGGTATGAGTTCAATTGGTGTCAGTCCGTTCGCGAGCGAGTAGATTTGGCACAGCATATCAGGGTTTGCTGAAAACTAGCCGTTCCGGATGTGCAATGAACAATAACGATTCAGGTCAACGAGCTGACCGCAGATTAGCAAAATACCATCATACAAGCGCATAGAACGTGAAAAAGCGAGCAGAGAGCATGTAACCGAAGAGGATTAGACAGCATCATGCGCGAATAACAATTAACAATACGGCTGTCATAAACGTCATGCGATTCGTTGTACAGCCGATTGATGCGACGTGAACCTCGTCAACAGATTGCTGCAAACGAGCGATATGTGGCGATAAGTGCAACCGTGCCAATGCCTCCCTCTATAATCAAAAACTCAGGAACCTAGCCTAACTGAATCGTATCGGTTGAATTTTGATTTTGAATCCAACTTGCAATAAAACTCCTTTTGTTCAGATCGATCTTTCAATAAAATCCATTCACTTTAAATAAGTATTTGTCAGCCTGATATTAGATGGCAGAACTCTTCCCAATTCCCGTTCATATATGTGTCATGCTCATTCCGCATGCGAGATTGCTGCGCATTGTTAAACAGTCGAGATGCAGTTGCGAGATATGTGGGGATATTAGCTGATTTCGATGCAAATATCAAACTATACCAAGAATGTATCAATCAACAGCGAAAACAACGAAAAAAGCGATGGAAAATATGTGCAAAGGAGGTCCAACGCCCCAAAAATTGAAATAATTCAATCATCAGCTTTTTTTGCTCAGTTGATTAGTGCTTTATAATCTTTTGAAGTGAAAGTGAATCATTAAGTGTCACGACTTCATATCCAATGGATAATTTCATCCAACTTTCATGTCGAATGAAAACTGAAAGATTAAACGAAACAAGAATAAGGAACTTAAGATACCATTACCAAATATCACTTTATTGGTAGCGCTATCAAGGAGTTTGTGCTGCCTCAATATTCGAAAGTGATCGTTTTCGTATGCAGATACTCGTTCAATGCTTCTGCTCCTGAACATAAACACTGCATCATCAAGAAGAAAAGTTTATTTCAACGAATGCTTGATAGATATGAAAATAGTAGTAAATTCAGCGGAAAAGAAACGTTAAAACTCTCAAATTATCCACATATCATGTTTCCCCATTTTTCTTTCACATTGCCGCTCACTGTTTTAGCAATTAAGCTCCACCACGCTTCCCTTCCCCAAAAAATAGAAAACTCGGAAGTTGTGTAAGTGACACGCGCCTGATCTTTTATTGGTGGACTCACTTCTTTGAACATTTATTTTTCACAAGAAGCAAGTGTTACGTAAAAATTTACTTATGAGACGAGCATTACGATTCTGGAATTGAGGTCCTTACATAAAATTCGATATTAGTGCCCAGAATAGCTCACAAATGGCGCATATTTGGGAGTTTCAGGAGTTGTTATCAAAAGACTCACCGAGATCTTTGCCGAATCCTGATTGCTTATATCCGCCAAATGGTGCCGCAACATCCGTTTTTTGATATGTGTTAACGAAGACTGTTCCAGCCTGCAAACGTTCAGCAACACGCAAAACCTGCAAAGGGATTTAAAATGGAGTTACTGCCACGAGATTTTAATCTTTAATATTCTATAAACATCTACATTTTAAAAAAATCGAGAAGACATGATAAGACTGAGTCTACGAATAGAGAACATCTACTCTCCTCATACATATTTCTGTCTCTATGATCAAATCTGCAAGCGATTTTGAACTGCGCTCCACATTTGACGTCCTTCAGTGACATTTATCACTTCTGTTTGCATAAGAGAAAGAAGAAAATGGCGGAAAGTAAAAAACACCTTCCGACCTTGGAAATATCTTTTGAAAAGACGCCTGCCGCCAAGCCATATTCGGTTGCATTCGCACGTCTCAGCACACCCTCAATGTCACTGAAATCAAACACCGAATAACGCAAGGAATAACACCAAAAACGAATGCTCTCTTATAAGAAAATAGACTAACGAATAGTAATTTAATGCGTTTAGCTGCAAATAATACTCACCAAAGTTTGATTTCACTACCTTCGTTATTATATGAAATATTCTCAGAGTTTTGCAAAGAAAAAACTGGTATGGCAAATGATCTGCAATAATTAAGTAACTGATCATTAATAAAAATCTTATGATAGCAATTTTAATGAATCAACTCACTCGTCAGGGAATTTACTGACCACCATCACAGGACCGAAAGACTCCTCCTTGGCAACAAAATTGTTGTCGTCGACATCGACGAGTATTGTTGGTTCAAAGAAGAGACCTTCTCGATTGATATGATGCCCTCCGATTGCAATACGACATCCGTCCTCTACCCCCTTCTTCACATAATCAACCAGTTTCACCAGGTGAGCACTACAAGTGAACAGCACTTTTCTACACGATAAAGAGCAGTGCTGTAAAACTTGCCACACGGTTTCATACAGTTACGTTGCGCCTAACAAAACGTTTGTAAGCATCAAGTATGAAGCATGCACTCGTTTGCCAATACGCTTGAGCTGGAACTCGTTTATGCTGGAATAGCTGAGTGCCTTCAGCACGCCACATCAACATTCTAGATATACAAATATGTACATAAATGAAACGTTGCTGAACGATGACGAGCTCACAGAATTCTTTGCTATTACAAATTAATGCGAAAGTTCGCTAATGAGGATCACGAAAATATAGCACTACTTGACGAATTAAACCTGTGTCGGTATCAAATCGAAATACCTTCCCGAAACCTGCATGAAAATGGCATAAAAGTGATGCGCATACGAGCATTCCTTATATGACAGCAGCGCACACTGATGCAAGAATCATTCGCACTTTCAAAACGGTTCCTTTTTAGTTATATTCACGGGCTGCTTGCCGATTCTATGCATAACGAAATCACTTCAGAAATTTAACCTCTAATATAGACATCTTCGATAACAACCGCCTACCACTTGCTGTGATACGTTATGGAGTACATAGATGTATCATTCGGAGCTATTTAATTATGAACGTTCTGTGGATAATACGAGGAAAAAAAGTTGCTGCAATAACCGATGATTTTGAGGTCCATGTGAGGTAGCACGATCGAGCGGATCACCGATAACCATCTTCTTAGTTTCGGAGATCATGCGTTGCACAAAATCATCGTGGATCGACTCAGCCAAAAAAATGCGACCAGCCGCAATACAGTTCTCTCCCTTAAGATGTGCAGCACTATCAGCCCACTTTCATCAAAGCAATGCTCCAAATAACTGTATCACTTTAATTGCGAACATCAATGAAGTGAGCGAGCGTTACCTGAGATAATCTATCAGCGATGTCACCTCTGGCCAACACATGTTTCATTTAGTCATTTAGTCACTCCAGAGTGGTACCTCGTCCAGAGATCACTGGTCATGAAAACTCGAACAAATTGGGTGGAAGAATTTTTTTGGAATTTTCGGATGGATTATAGAAATTTTCAACCAACAAACTCGGAAAATTTTCCTTTATCAAACTAACCTAGTGACCATTATAATTTCATATCATTCATGCATCCCTTTTATTCGAGGCAACGCACTTTTTTAGTTAAATCAACGATTACCTTATTGAAGAAGACAGCGTTACAGGCTTGTTTCACAGCACGATCCAGGTCTGCGTCGGCAAAGATTATGAGAGGAGATTTACCGCCGAGCTCGAGTGATACCTTCTTGATATTAGAGCATGCGCAACTATAAATCAGCAAATCAGAGAGATCATCACCTTCCGCCAAGAAGCAACCCTTGAAATTGCTGGATCTCGCCAAAAAACCCGTCAAAAAATTATATTTGGATGTATTTTCATATCAGCTAAATATATTAACTGCGACTTTAATGTTCAAAAGCTAAAAAGAATCTTTGTATATACTGAACTGAAAACAACTGGAACGTGTAACAAGTGGCTTGAGGGAAACACACCTGCTCATTACTTGAGCGCCAACTTCAGTTGAGCCAGTAAAGCCAATCTTCCTAACCAACGGATGATTGGAAAGTGCTTGTCCAATCTCTGATCCAGACCCAGTGAGGATATTCACCACTCCAGGCGGAATTCCAGCTTTCGCTGTCAACTCGGCGAATTTGAGTGCTGTTAGCGGACAAACCTGAAGCAATTTTGCGTATTCGTTCTTCAGATATGTCATGGTGTGATGACTGGATTTCGACATTATGCACACTGCATCAAAATCATGCGATGCGAAGCTGAGAGAGGAAAGAAAATTTCGCGTGAACTCGAATTATTAAGGACGGGAAGACCCTTATCCGTGCAGAACCTCACCCTTGAACAACAAATCCTGAGAAGCTATCTTAAGAATGCTACAGCTCCGCATCGAATATCAAAAGGTTCCTCACGAACCTGAGCCGGTTTGAGGACGACAGTGTTGCCAGCAGCAAGGCAAGCTGACATTTTCCATGAGAGCATCATGAGCGGATAGTTCCATGGGGTGATGATGCCGCAAACGCCAATCGGTTCTCGCACTGTTATGCATAGATTCTGATTCGGTCGAGCATTCGAAATTGGGATCGTACGACCCTAAAATGATTTTACTGCGCTGATAATTAGAGTCTACAGCTTGTGACAAAAGTGAAGGTGAACAATTTTTGCCTGAAGGCGCAACAATTGACTCAAATCTAAGAAAAACGACGAGAGCTCACAGCGGAATATTTTTCCTTCATATATGCATTCCACAAACTACCGGTCACAAATAGTGTAAACCGCAACGAAGTCGTCGATGCTAGCCATTCGAGTGCAGTGAAAATGTCAATTTTTTATTTAATTCTCTAGCCTTTCACTGAATTGCCCATATAACGTACCATCCCGCCTTCAGTACGCAAAGACTTATAAAACATGTAAAAGAAACCTCAATTTTGTCGGTCCAACCGGCAAAATACCTCCATACGTCGATGCTCATGCCGACGTGAGTCTTAAGTGCCAGCGTGTAGACGGCGCCGCTATCAATCGATTCAATAGTGGCCAATTCCTCTTTATGCTGCTCCATCAACTCGGCTAACCTGAATAGAAGCTTCCCACGATCACGAGCCGACATCCGACCCCACTCGCCCTCTTCGAATGCACGCTTCGCCGCCATAACCGCCATATCCACATCTTTCGCATCTGCCTTGGGCACCGAGCAGATCGCCTTCTCGTTGGTAGGGTTGATGGTCTCATAGGTGCGGCCCGACACGCTGTCGACGAACTTGCCATCTATGTACATCTGGTGTGGGAAGCTGATATCCATGTCGTTGATGTGTATGTTTATGCTGTCAAACACGAGTTTAATTTCATCCTCACCACGAAGTTTCCTAACAACGGCTTCAACGTAAAGACCGAAGCTCGGTGACATGTATACTTGAGTGTTCTCAAGCTCGGCCTTGGTTCTGAAGCGTGTCTCTTCGATGAGTCTGGTCACATCCTGTGAAGTAGCGCCACTTTCGAAGAAGTCGGTCGTTTCCTCGATATCGATTTTGAGTATTCCTTGCCATATTTCTCTAAGCTGTTCCTCAACCTTTCTTTCCTCATCGTTGAGAACGAGCTTCTCATGTTGTTCCTCTTCTGAGCCATATTTCGAGCCAGATATTGTACGTCCATCAGGTAGTTTCACTGTTTCCACATTAACGTATTTCAAGTCGCTGGCAGGAAGAAGGAGCCCCTTTGAATGGACAAAAACCTTGCCGTTCGGACAGTCATTAACGGAAACCTCGATAGCATCAGCGGGCATCGATGAGCTCTTGTAAATCGACGAACCGAATAGGGTCACCTTCTCTCCGTTGAGTTTCAACCATGCTCCGGGAATCTGCAACTCCTCAATTCCTGTTTGTTTGTATATATAAACCTTTTAGTGCTACGAAAAGCTCTGAAGAAAGAAAACATTTCTGGCACAACTTTATATAGTAGAGGGTGATAAAACGTTTGAGAGGATGCCATATCCACATATTACCGGAAAATGGAGACGAAGTTGGTACGCAATTCAATGAGGACGGACCATACATAATAAAAGGCTTATGAGTTTTGCTCGTTAAAAAACGTACGGGGTACATGGTAAGGTTGCGTGTGATTGCAAAGATTATCTCAACGGCTAAGGAAAATGAGCGCCTTTTGAAAAAAATGAAGCGATGGCTCATTTGCTTGGAATGTGAAAATATGCATGAATCATCCATCCATTGCCCTCGTCAGTGGAAACATCTACTGATGAAACTTCATATTCACTCGATGTGAGCGCATCGGCCTACCGATGTGGAAACAATTCACCTTATCATTGCCTCTTATGAAATTGTGCATCTCACGTTGATTTTTCGACCAATTCAGCTCGGCTAGTTCGGGTTTCGCTGTAATGTACGGCTCATAGGAAGCTCCTTCCTCAGGCTGCACGATACGTGGCGCCTTTCCATTTGCAATCAATTCCACAGCCTCAGCCTGCGTCAAATAACGCGTGAAATGATGTTTTATTATTACAGTTGAATGTTTTAATGTTATTTCAACGTTAAATAACTCGGACCTTTGTATATTACTGCCATAGCTTAACACTTCGGCTCAGAATGCAGCGATAACAATTAACAGTGACGAGTGAAAGCTGTATTCCAGTATGCAATTTTTGACCTATTGAATGGATTTTCTGATGAGATGGTGAAAGGTCACTGGATCAGACGACAGTTTCCTGTCGCCGCCATGCATGATTTAACGATTTGCTGATAAGTTGGGTGGATAATACCAACATTTCCCGTTATTACCCTCTCAATTTCTGTAGATCCAAACGTTTTTGAGCATAAAGGCGAAGAATGAATATATTTTATTGTAATTGTTAAATATTAGATATCACAACACTAAAGTTTTTAAGTCGTGTTGAGTTTCTTTCCGTTTTCTCAAATATGAGTGGGATTTTCGGAGATAAAAACAGTGCTTTAAGCATACCTGCTTAGATTGATTTGTTTGACCCAGAATGGATAATTTTATAAACGGTCACAGAGGTATTTAATTACTGATGACAAATGAAGGATGCTCACTTTTATATTATGAGCTGGGAAATAATAAGCGATATAGCGTACTTCAGTTATTTGTACAATTTCAGACAGAAAATCGAGAAAACACTTAAACAATCACCATTCCCTTGACACCTTCAGGATAGAGGAATCGCTTGTAGAGAGAGTTGAGAGTGTCATTTTCGTCGACCTTAACGCTCTTCTGAAGGAGGATCGGACCTGTATCAAGACCATCATCTGCCCAAAATACAGTAAAACCAGCCGTTTCATCGCCGTTGATCAATGTCCAATTTATGGCCGATGCACCTCTGCAAAGCAACCACCAAATTGAGATTGCAAAAAAATGCCAACAAGCTCCGAAGAAGGCTCACATCTTCTGACGCAGTTGTTAAAGAATGTCGTGTTGGATCTTTCATACGAAAATAAGGGAATAATTTAGGCGAATGCCCAGCTGGATGAGACAATTGGATTGCGACAAACAATATATGTGGAAAACAACGTCATAAATCACTTCGAATTCATCATATACGTAATTTAACACTCATCGCAGTCAAATGTCAATCAAATTTTCAAAAACACGAGAGAGGAAAAATCCTTTAAATAATACATTAGAGTACAATTAAAATTAATGAACAAGAGAAAATGTTAGGAACCTGTGAGCAGGTAATATAGATGGATGATAAATAATCGATTTGTATTTTGGTTGCTCGATGACCTCGATCGGTATGAACTGAGTGCAGAAGGGAAGGACGTTGAGTTCGGCTCCATGTTTACGATATTCTTCCAGCATTTCGGGAATCAGATGCAACTTACCATCGGCACCCTTCTTCCTCCATCGAGCCGGTTTCTGCACCGGGATGCCCAACTTGTTTGCCTCGAGAGCTGAATCGGTAGTCATATTGGTGTGATTCACAAGATTTGCTACAACGCGAACAAAAATATGCCTGCCCGATTACTGCGGTGTAAAATTTATAAAATGCGTTAGTTTTCGGTAGACTTTGTTCGATTAAGCATAGCAGTGTATTAGTGACTAACACCTTTATAACATTAAACTTTCTGTTAATGCGTAAAAAGAAAGAGTTCGGTCTGCACTGTGCTTATTGAGACATCCTTCCATGAGAAAAAGACGCTACTTTTAATAGCACGTCTACGTTCGTGGGCTTCAGTGGGCATAATCTCTGACAGAGAAGCCACTCACTTGCATCGAACTGAACAAACATCAAACTCCAACTGATCAATTCACCCACGAAACACAAAATAAGACATCAAATGCATTGATCAGCGAATCGTTCCATGGAAAATGATTGCAGTTTTTGCCACAGTATATTCCTGCTAGCAAATGCCATGTAATACGAGACGGTTTTAGATGTAATTTGATGCCTGGCAAGCAGTTTCTATAAGTTAGCCTAGCATAGATACGTTGCATTGAACTCTGTTGCATAAACTAATTCATCAATATTGTCGCATCGGTCATTTGTCACATTTCATCAGACAGAATATACGTTAACAAACTAACCAAGTAGATCTTCTCGTCCATTTTTATCAGGAATTGTATAGACAACCACAATTTGATGACCGTTCTCTCGAAGTGCATTAAGCACATCAGCACCAAAAGCCGACTGTCCAATAATTGCGATCTTCATTTTATAGTCTAGCTAGAAATAAAAGAGAATTTGTTACGTAGTGCGAGTCACCATTTTTCAACCTTTCTAATGTAATATTTTTAAAATTGCATCAGAGCAATTTTTATATTTCATATTTTTGTTAAGTAATCTCGATTGATTACTTCAACATTCAACTTTTTTCAATTTTTTAAGGAGTAAAGTAACAATTCCTTTAACCTAAACTATGAGAGAGTTTCGACGGCTCATGATAGAAAACTCGACATCAACATTCAATGATTGATACGCAACAGGAAAATTCACTTTGCAGATCACATGAATTCACAGTTAAGGTGCTTCTTGTGGAATAGTAGAATGGAATGAACGTTGGGGTCGAGAGGAGGGGAAATAGAGAGTAAGGTGCTACATTTTATTTTCCATAATCCGTTTGTTTTGTAAATATTAGTATTTTACCAATCTATAGCATAAATTGCAAAATAAATACAGCATAAATCATAGGCTATAAATAATCTCGATCTAGTCCACTCTTAGGTTCATCGTAAATGGAAATTACAACTGAATATGAATGGAAATTATTGAAGAATATCAATAAATGAGCGGAGAAAGTATGTGATGAAGTAAACGATGATTAAGTTCGAAGTAATAGAGCGCTTTCATTGAAATGATTTCCCATAGCTAAGTGATAAAAAGCAAAGTGTTTTGAGACGCCTTAAATGGGTATTCATCACTGCCGCATTTCTAAATTTTAAAATTAGAAAGGAAAAGGAAAAAATTACAAATCCACCTAAAGAGAACAGTTGAATCCAATCACTGAAGCTGTAAACGTACGACTGTGTGGGTAATAACATTTGCAGAAAATGGATGGTAGAATAGAATTTATTTCATGAAATTCCTTCAAGTTCCACTCTCACGTCCCCTCCCCTTCCCCCTCCCATATTGCTTTCCTCTCTTCCATATTTTTGCAACTAATTCTTGTAAGCGTTCATTTTCGAGGATGCTAACATTTGAAAATTGCTTATCACCAATCGATGAGGGCCATCAAAATTCATTTGTCGAATAATATGCGGAGATCATTTGCATAACCGTCGATCCGAATATCTACTTCAGATGCAACACCTCAACAAATGATGTAATTGGACAAAGAGAGCAACTCCGAGTAGTGTTACACTAATTCAAGATTACTTAGGTTATATTATCTATTTTTTGATGAACGAGCATAAAATGATGTGTTAATTTCTCGTAGATAAATGAATAACGGAAATAACAAAAAAACATAAATATTCATTAAGAAAATGAAGCCATCATAGGAGTGAGTATAGAGAAACTGAAGCATACAAAATGGTAAGTTGCTTCCACAAGTGATTGAAACACTCGA
This sequence comes from Parascaris univalens, assembly GCA_037576465.1. Lineage (NCBI taxonomy): Eukaryota > Metazoa > Nematoda > Chromadorea > Rhabditida > Ascarididae > Parascaris > Parascaris univalens. The sequence continues at coordinate 44,561,697 of CM075173.1, read as the reverse complement.
AGGCCGTTTTTTAAAACAACTCAGCGATCAAAAGTCACCTTATTTTCTTTTACTTTCTTCCTCCTTTGGTTTTAAATGAGCGACGAACGATTAAATCTGCTTTGTCGTAATGAATCTAGGGAGGCGTTTGTCACTTATAATCGCAGCAAAGATATGTCTTATATATTAACTGCCAGAAACGCGCTTTTGAAAGCTATATATATATATATATATATATATATATATATATATATATATATATATGGCTTCATTTACTTACTTATTATGGACCCTCTTTCAGAGCCTTTTATAGCCTCCCTGAACAATCTGCACATACTGTTTCTCAACTCTTTCACCTTATATCTTGAATTAAGTACCTCAGTATTTGCAAACCAAATGATTACTATCGGTCGTTATATCCAATATGAAGCGTCAATCAGGCTCCATTAACGCACGAAAGTGATGGAAACTTATTGATAGACTGTTGATTTTTTCTGACATGTAACAGCAATCAACAGAATTGCAATGAAGGCAAATCCCATAAAATTAGCAGTTCAAAAGGAAAATCTACAAGGAAGAGTTGCGGCAAAACGAGTGGGCATCATTTCTATTGTCTTGCATATGCGAGATCCAAATCCGTGATAAGCGACTCCGCGAATGGCGATGACCGCCTGAATTAAGACCCACGACAGAGTCATTCAAGATATTCAGTTAAACAAACCTCACAATTTCAATATTTATATTCTCATTTCAGTTCTGCTCACAATTACACAGGCAATAACATCATCTATACAACGAAGATGAAAAAACTGTGAGTACGGCTGACGCAGAAAGTAACTTCGCGTTCAAATATTAGCCGCTCACTTCAACTACTTTAATCGTCAGCAGTCTTTTTAAAGATATATGCATCCGGAAGGGTTTGAAAGAATGTCTCATAGAAATCAACTCTTTCAGAAAACCGCTTCAATTCCTAGAAATACTTACTCTACATGCAAAAAAAACCTCAGAATATAAATCAACGAACTCCAGTAGAATCAAAGTTCTGAAATTTCATTTCAGTTGCTTCAAACTGAAGTAGTCATCTCAAATATTAATAAATCATCCATATTAAATTAATGATTAATCAAAAAAAAATTGAGTTATAAAAATATGCGAATAAAATTTCTGAAACTGGAAAAAATTAAGAAGAAAGTATTCCTCAGACTGAACACTTTCTTAGGCATCAGAAGTGAGGACGATACAATTTCTGAAGTGCAAAATAGGTGATGATGCATGGGGTGATTTGATTTCTCCTTTTACTTACCTTTTAATTGAGTTTTCAGTGAAAGCAATAAAAACTGCACAGCATAAAATGAAAGGAACATCACTTTGTGCACCTCTTGAAACAAAGTTAAGAAATGCTTCAGGATTCCCATTTATATTGGTAGGAAGAATCTCGTCTAATGTTTAGCGATTCCTCGCAAAACATCTGCACTCGTTTGCATCAAGAATAGTGAGAATCCTGTAAACACATAGTAGCTGCTGCCATTTTTGAGCTCTCCGTATCTCATCCCTCTTCATTTCCAGCTAAAACGAACTTTTCTAAAAGCCTAACGAGCAACATTATCGAAGATAAATTTTCAGGAACGAAATGAAAAAGTTTGCAGAACTGAGGCACCTCCGCTGTATTATATATATTTCAAGCCTTGAGAGAACTATTCGTTGCGTTCACCCAACTGTGCAATGCTCCAAACATTGTTCTCACTTAGTTTATTATTTACAGAGGGTTCTCTCATAACTGCTCACCGAAATCCCATATTTAAACGCTTATTAAATACTTCTTTAAATTGCACAGATATATTTCAGTACTTCGTATATAATGTGATGGTTTAAAAGCAGTTGAAACAAATAAATCAAAGTAGCGAAGTTTCTTCGATGCTCAGCAAAGCACATGGTACTTCGTTCTCGACCTATATGAGTGTGTCGAGAGCGAAATACATTCAAGCTTTAATGACTGAAGACTAAAACACCACAAGAAAAGCTCCTTTTATATTATTCCTATATTTTAGGATTTGTTGAACCACCCGCTTTAAAACATAACAATATAAATTTCACTTCAATAGGCATTAACGTTCGAATGAAAACATATTCCACAATCATAAAAAGAATAGATATACAGGTATCGTTATACTATGAGATTCTAAGATCATTTTAAATATAGGAATGAATGCTGCCGAAAAACAGAACGAACCATAACGTTATACCGATAAAATAAAACGAGTTTTAAAGAAGGATAAAATTTGTAGAAGAGAGGTGGGAGCAGCGTATCGCTATCGTTGCGACAGTCGGTTGGCACAATGGCGAAATGAGGAAACACCGACCAGTTGATTAGAGACGTCTTATGACCGATTCAATCAATGCACAGCATCTCATATTCGTCGAGCAAAATGATCACCATCTCTGCGAGTCGTAATGCATGCGTTTGTAGTTGTCAACATAAACTTTTCTATGCGGAATTTATTCTTCGTCAGAGAATAGACTCAATAATAGCGGATGTTAAGTGGCTGAGTGTGGGTTGTACTATAAGGCAAAGTGGAACAGTTTATCGGGCATTAAGTGTTAAATGTCTTTACTTACTAACTTATCACGGAGTACCTCATAGTTGATACGAATGTCAGCAATACCAAAAATTATCGATGTAAATATTTACGATAGCGCTCGCTGCGTCGAACATGATAAGAAGCTTATTATGGCGATATCTTTGTGTGCAATGTTGGGTTTCCTTTAGAAAAATACAGTGTGCACATGAAATTCTCTTCAGTTTCAAATGCCAAATGCGCCACATCGATGACTTTTTAATTCGAATTGCTGCAATTCGGCGATGAGTTTATTCGTAGACGTAGAAAAAATATCTCAAATAAAAGGCATAAGGCGAAAACTACTTAACTGATGAAGCGACGAGAGAGAAGAAGGGGAATAGTGAAGAAGACAAACCTATAAGTAGAAACAAAGTGGAGAATATATCTGGGACAAGGCATGTTTACAAAATTGCTAAGCTAACGAAATATGTGGAAAAGAGAAGGAAGGTGGAGGAAAGAAGGTATTTGTACTTAAATTAATTTATAGGAGAAGTAAATATTTGTACTTCTTCACTTAATGGAGATGTGAAATCGAGAAATTCTGCTTGTGACGACGTGTTTTTGTTTTTCAAAAATACCATATATTGGGCACTCAAAGCAGTCATTTTATATTTGTGAACTGAATCTTTAAGGTGCAAAATATTTTGGAATTTTACACTTTCAGAAGAAATTAATGTATAAATGCTGAAAAAAGAGGCAATTCCCTATTTCACTTACACTTTTGATGAGAAGACGAAATCGATAAACACGCTGAGAACCGATTAGTACATTTGAATATTAACTGGAGCCAGCCATTGAATGTTTCTTTTAGGCGGTCCAAATAAAATTCTGTGTGGATCTGTTCTTGCGTTCGTCGATATTCATTTCGCGTTGTCATAACGCGATGAAGTTGATTGCTGGTAAAACACAGTTTCGGCCATATTTCAACAACAACTTTTATAGGCTGAGGGAGGATGCAAACGAAACAATAGAAATACTGCGGGTGAATTTCTGTCACTAGAAGGAGGAGGAAAGATACAAGTATAATACAGTTGATGCTACTCTGGGAAAGTTCATAGATTCAACCAGTCGTAAGATTTCAGGCGTAAATTTAAGCCTCGATAAACGTCAATATATTATCAGGAAGCTCCGAGTAATGTAATTACCCACTAAGGCACTTGTTGCTGGTAATATTCATCCGATACACTCAATTCATTTTCATACTTCCTGCTTCGAATTCAAACAGTAGCGTAACATTGCCTAACAACAAAAAGTCATTAAATTCATATGAACTCTAAAAAATACCTGCAATGAATGCCCGAAGATGCCGCTTGAATTATTCCGCAAAAGCGAATTTCTTCAAACAACCACCTCCTATCAAGAAGATTCACCGGATTCTTCCAGTACCCGACCTGATATTGGCATAACATCAAGTTGCCATAGTATCCGGTTTATTGTACAAACATCATCTGCGGCCCCTTATAAAATAAACTTAGCGAAACTCATACATATCTAATCAAAGTCTCTATTATAATTTCAAATAGAACTGTAATACATAAATGACTATAAATTTCATTTTTTAAAATTAATTTTTAATTTTTATTTATCACAAATAGTAAAATCAATTTCTAAGCCATTTAGGAAAATTAACAATTACTAACTGTGTTAAAATCTTACTCACTTTGACAACAAACAACTTCGTTCCTCAGTAAACACTTCATGACTGGTACCACTTCACTATGAGCATAATATCAAGCATTCTCGTTTACTGACCTGAAATACTTTGGAGATTGGAAAATTTATCTGAAGACATCTAGTACCACTCCACTATGTGTAAAATATCAAGTATTCTCGATCATTGACCTGAAATACTTTGGAGATTTGAAAATTTGTCTGAAGACATCTCTTCGTTATTTCCAATTATTAAAATTGAACTTTATGCAAAAGAAACTTAAATTGTTCTCTTCTCAGTCAGCATTATCTTCTACTCGGCGTTCATATTTTCATTGAACTCATTAAATAATTGAAATTTTCTGATTTATTTTACTCATCTACCAGTTTGATTACATCAGCAAAATATCAGTAGGGTCGATAACGTTGTCGAATGAAGGCAAAGTGTTACGAAAGCAAAAAATATGATATGAATGCGATATGAGTGAGCCGTGCAGCAATCGCGTCGAGTGCTATCTTGTTGAATTATCAAATTATCGCTAAAATCGGCATTATTTAGTCATCTTTAATTCCACTCTTCAGTGAGCTTACCTCTACTTTTTGTTCAACGTAGTGGCAAGTTGTTATGCCCTTGATCGAGAGACTAAAATAAAATAAAATATCGGTGACAAAAACCCAACGGCTTATTTTGAGGGTTTCTTTTTTTAGGGAAATTAATGAGAAACGACTTTCACGGAAAATATATTCGACGAGATTCTCTGCCACTTCGTTTAAACGGCTTCCGTTGATTTTTTAGCTTATTCATGGATTAGGCTATTGTTGTTGTTCCAAGAGATTCGCAGCGGCCTACATTTGTCCGTCAGCAACACATATGGCTTTTCAACTTCATTTCGAATCACTGCTGTCCAACTTTTATATCCGCCCGACACCACTCGCAAAACTGCATGAAGATAGCAACCGCCCTCCGACTTCCACTTAAAGTATGTATATTGTCCGGAATAGGGATCGATGTGTGGACGACCATGCGCTAATTCGAAGCAATTATTTGATAGCTGCAAGATGCGGTTCTTTCTCTTCGGAACGTAAAAAATTTGGCGGCAATTGCAACATTCCATGACGACCCGTTGTTGTTGCTTCAGGCTTATTAGCGAGGTTGAGATGAGTGGGGGGTTTGGTGGTGAGGTGGAGGAAGTTGAGGATCAGGTGGAGGAAGTGGATTACGAGGCGGAAGGGGCTGATCGTCCGCAGTTGAGGAAAATGCGTCAGCTCACACTTGACGCGTTTCTGGGATGTGCGAGCACAGCTGTTCTGTCTCCGTGCTCATCTGCGACACGCAGACCTCGCACTAAAAGAACTCCTGCGCAGAGGAGATCAGTCGTCGTCACCGCAACCAGTTAGTGCTAGTATCTTATTCTGGGTAATTCTGGGTAGTGCTAGTATCATTGAGGCAATTTGCTTGTCGATGTTTTGTTGTACATAAAATGTTTGAAGTTGGTTTGAAGTTACGGGAACTCAGCGCTCTTATTGCGCTTAGGTGTTTGATATATCTAAGAGTTGAGGAAAGTTAAGAGCTGAAAAATCTGCTCATATCCTCTTGAATGTGAGAAAGATGTGGTCAAAAGGTCATGCCCGCTCGTTTCCTCAACATAAACGTCTTCCGTCATTCAATTCCACTTTCACCACGTAGATATGCCACCGTCATGTTGGGCAAACTTAATGAAATACGCAAACGCAGTTGTGTTTTCCTTAACGTAGAGCGCACAAGTATCGTCGTTTGAAATTTGGTCATCAGTATTCCCTTCTCTTGGTCAATCCACCAACCACTGGAAAGCTTTTTTTCTGCTTATACTGTACCTGGAAACTTAGCCATGTGATTATTCCACCTGGTTTAAGAAGGTTCTCTTTGTTTTTGTTGATAACTTGAAATGGTTTCTATCCGATTTCCGTTAATGTCACGCTATAAAACTGGAGATTATTATAATTGCTGGTAATATGAATGAGTGTTTTGACGTGTTAGATCTATCGAGGTCGACAGAACTGAGCTACAGCCCATATGAACTTGACGCTCACAAATTTCGTTACACGAAAAATCCAAATCTTATGCTTGTGAAGCATTTTTCTCTCTTCACTGCTGTTGTTTCTGAAGCAATGCCTCACGACGATATGCGCCTAAATATGGCAAGTTGTGAACGAGTAGTGTCCTTATGGTTGTTCCGGAAATATCACATTTTCCTGAATTGTTAAATGAATCAATTAAATGAATAATGAATAATAAATGAATTAAATCAAAGTTATGGAAGCAAGTGATGTGAAGAAGCTGAGCGGTGAAGGTAACCTCCGGAGGCGTAGTATGGCGGTCGTCGAAGAGGTCAGTCAAAATGCCTCATCAAGTTTTACTGAAGAGGAGATACGACGAATGAGCGCCACTATTCAAAAGGTAAGATCGTTGCAAGGCTAACTTATCAAAAATCAGAGTTATATTGGCTGTGAAAAGAGATGGATTAACGCGATCGGAACGTTCATATAGAAATTAAATTAAGCGAGCTTAACGCGATGCTATCGGTTGTCTTTCGAGTATCACAAGTCTATAGTCCATATTTTTATACATAATAATCGTTAAAGCTCTTTGCACTTTTTGCGTTTGCACATTCTATAATGTAAGCCTGTTAAGGTGAAATCGAAAGTTGTATGTACAATTTGGAACTTATTTCAAAAATTAATTAATGTGCTATGCTGGTGGGATCTTATATAGTGTCCGTTATTGTGACTTCGTTGTGCAAGCTTATAGACCCGACGTTGCTCTATGAGCCTCTGCAAATTTGCATTTGCGACGTTCGTCATAACGACATCGTCTCTTCGTATATCTCCGTCTGTTTGCATGTCCGACAATTTCAATTTGATTAGATCATAACTCTTACTTCAATGAATTTTGCTTATAATATGCAGCGAGTAGAGATTATGGTTTTACACGATTCGAGTCGCAAAATGCTGGATGCCTTGGTGGGCTCTCACGAAAGATCGAATGAGAATGTACTAGTGCACATATTTTATGTTCAACTAGCAGTTCATGTTGTTTCACTTGATGGGCATTGGAGACTTCAAAGTGCGTACCGCGCCAACTCATCGCTTCACTTTCCCATTCCTTCTTTGTTGGCTAATTAGTTGGGCATTTTAGGCGAAAGAGAAATATGGTAAGGGTACACTGGATACATACATCAGTCGAAAGGTGGCAAAGTTCTCCTCGATAGGCGTCGATGAATCGGTGATGCCGAGCACAAGTTCTCTCGCTGAAGAGGTGTGGCGTTACTTTGTTGTCTGTTATCTTGCCATCTGACTCCATTTGCTCACTTTATCCTTAGATACTAAACTTGATGGTGTTTAACGTGCACCAAGGTTTTTATGGGCAATTCTAATCGACTTTCATTTGTAGAATTCCTTTGCAATTCTTAGTGAAGCAGTTTTTGAATAGCCTACCCAGCTGTAGAAATTATACGTCTTTTGGACAATAAAGGGTTTATATTTCTAGACATTGGAAACTATTCCTGATTATTACAATTGAATCCATTGGCAGTGAATGTGAAAAAGAGTTGAATTTTCTGTTTTGGGAAAGAAAAAGCTCTATTTAACAGTTCTTCTGGTGTGAACGTCTTTATCCTCAGGCGTCCTCTCCCTCTCTCCTTTTTTTCTCTCTCCTTCTCTTGATTATAAAACATTCACTGGATTCGTTTTATGGTTTAGCTCTGTCCTATGTTTTGCCATTTGGCGCATCCAATTTTCCATACCGAAATCATCGTCGGTTAAAAATTACTTCATTTTAATTCCTCATTTTTCTCTTGAAATTTGTTCAATTTACCTTCAGTTCTATTCCAGTATTTGGTTTTTACTATAATTCAACTTGTTGGATTCGTTTAATTGCAGCCGGATCTTGAGCCGTTTCGATGTTATGCTGAGCCCTATCCAGATTTAAACAATAAAGGAGTGGCAGACATTGTTTTAATTTCAATTGGTTCGATACGTCCGAACGTCCTACCAAAACCTTATCCTCCCATTTGCATTGATCCGGCGCTCGGCTGGAACAGAGGACGCAGGTTAATGGTTTTATCACAAATTGGTGCAGTTTCTTATTCACTCATCAGAGTAAAATACTCCGTGGAGAATTTGTATGTTATTAACGACTTGGAACTCTAAAGTTCAGAAACTTCTTGATGATACGTGATGAGTGGGAAGTTTATAATTCCCAAGTGGAAGTGAATTTTCATCTTCCGATATAACTGAAATGAGTGTTGATCCAGGAGGATGGAGCGGGAGTGGAGTTGAATGTGCACTCTCCAAACGAACTTCGAGTTTTTTTGTTAAAAGTACCTGGTGGAGTGTACCGGTGTAAGTTGTGAAGGCAATAAAACCTACGGCGACGACGTCGTTAATGATGAGAACATCGCAGGTGGTGAAAACGAATTTTGCTCTTTACTGCTTGATTTCCTCGTTTGAAGGATGAGTTTACCATATTTCACGAATGGGTGCTCACTTGGATTGAAGACGTGAAATGACCCGTTAAATTTGAACCGGATGTCCTAAGCGCGATGAATGTTTAATTATTCATTCACATCTTCGAATATCGTTTATCACTTGTAGGTTGTAGGGCCGCGTTACTTCTAATGGCTTTTATGGTAAATTGGAGTGATTGCAGTTGTGTGCGGTTACCGTTCTCTTCATTGAACCTAATCGACGGAAGGCCACACTACAGACTTATCAGAGATGGATTAGAGAAACTGACATTACCTCTGAAGTCAGCATATCAAATTAAGGTTCCATCTTTTTGTTGGGAAATTTTCCATTTTGCTGACGTAAATGACCATTGTACTATTGCGGTTGATATAACTAATTTTCGTCAGTATAATACCTCTTATCTTTAAAATTTAAACATAGCGTTCTCGATCTCTTGCTATCGTTTACTAAAGTGTAGTTTTCTGTCTAATAAAATCGCATATTTCACTTCCCGGTTTCTTTGCCTTAGTGCGTGATATTGATGATCGTTCGCGACGTATTCGCACTCTTCTCTTTTCCTCCGCACTGTCGAATAATTCAGGAAGTTTGGAGAGTCCTTTTCCGATGAGGAAATAATTGCCACAGCAAGTTGCGGTCTTGAACATTTTGATTGCAGCAGCTGTGGATAGATGCTTTAATTTTATTTTCAAGGAATGCATCGAGAGCTATACGAGACGTACATGGCAATTCGATGCGTTGGACAAGTTTTTTGCGAGCATTCCTGAGCAGCTTTGTGAGGAATATCTCACTACAGTGATTCCTTTCATGGCGACGCTTGCACTCTCTGCTCCTGATCTCATAACGCAGGTAATTTTGTTTGTTTCTTGCACTAGTCGGATAAATTGAAGGGAGAGAAAAGGAGAGGAGATTCTGTGAGGCGACCCCTTGCATCAGTCTTTCTTCATTTTGGAACAGGAATGGTATATCTGTATTTTTTGAGTAAAATGGGATCTGACTGATATTTGCGACATATCTCGAATAGCACTCCGCCACAATATCATCTTTCGTCTTGGATTAAAAAGCCTTTCCGGGTAAACGTCGTTTTTGTGCATATTTTGGAAGTGTTCGAATTGCTAGAAAGCTGTTCTAACAAACTGGAATTACGTGATTTAAGCTAGTTGTTGTTTTGGCTGTAACTGCATAGATACCTTTACGTATTCCTGTTTAGTAACTGAGGTTGATGGATGCAGAATTGATTGGATATTTTGAAATTATTTTGCTTGTTTACTGCATTTTTCTGTCTCATTCATCGTTTTTACATGATAACTAAGAGACCCATCAATCTGCAGAAGTATAGGATAGTGAATGTCGGCAAGCTAAAGTTCTTTTGCAGCCACTACCTATTCTGCGACGTGGTCGAGAGGGTTCGGTGACAATGAGCCAGCAGCAGGCAGCTGCACTGCTGGCCCTCGCCTTTTTCTGCACATTTCCCTGTCGCGGTAGTCGCAATACCGAATTGCCATTGATCAATTTCAATCGGCTATTCGATCTAAGAACAGACAAATGCATCGAAAAGCTTAAGTGCATTATGCACTACTTTCATCAGATTTCTGTGCAAAGTGTGTTTGTTCAGCTTTTATTTCTTTTTTTGCCTTTCTGTAGAAAGTTAGTAATTGAAGGTGTTTTATTGCTCACAGCGAATGCAAAGTTTCTTAAGCGTCAAATTGATAGGAATTTTGTAAATTTTTAAAATTCTCGAATTTCTTTTCGTTTGATTCATATGTTCATAAACGAGAATTTAATCATATCGGCGAACATTTGAACCATCGGTTGAGCAAAATAAGCGGAATAGCGTCCTTGCAATCATGGGAAATTTTAATTGGTTGAATTTGAGGGCACTGGAAAAAATCACATGGATATGGTGTGAAATTCCATCAGGATTTCAAATGCTCTTTACATCTTTCTGCAATTGTAAGCTAAATCATTTCTATTTGACTCTGAATAGATAATGGTCTAATTGAGTGATTGAGCTTAGGGCAACTGATGAGTACAGCATTTTCCTATTCATCCTTTGCTGGTGATCCCATCTTGCGTTTTTTTGATCGCTTTATTCAAGAGTTGTTGTATTCTGTGATGAAATTCAAACAGTTAAGGGAGATTATATTTCATTGGTTCGTTCAGTTGATTGCATCGTGTGCTGTTGATTTTATTGAAATTTGTAGTTTCTAGTGCCATCAGGAGTGTTAACTTATCGTCGTCAACAAGTATCGCCGCCTTCGGATTGGAGAAAGATTTGTATGCCCCTCACGCGACTTACCGTGTCATCAACAGCAACTATTGAGGATGACGGTTATGGTATGCTACAGGTCGATTTCGCAAATCAATATGTGGGTGGTGGTGTGCTTGGAAGTGGATGTGTTCAGGTTAACTGCCTTTATATCTGTTATTACTAATTGCTACCTTCCGATTATTGAGCCTCTGTTCAATAATTGAGTAAAGAAAATAAGTTCTGAATGATAATAAAACACGAATGCAAGTGGTTATATCAAAGTAAGCACTTATTTTGGCATATGGAAGATCGAATCATAGTGAGCCTCTTGGAGTTCAAAGATCGTCTTTCCCTTCTTTATTCCTCCCAGTCCCCTTTTTTCCATTGTCCTCCTTCCATATTCCCCTGTCCACCTCTTTAGTTTTCAAAGCGTACCACTTCAACCGCCTGGTTTCATTGAATGGGTTGTTAGTTTCAATTTTTGCAGGTGAAGTTTAAATGGATGGTATTAATTTTAAGTCGAATACTTAGTGACATGTTTGAAGGGAAGAGTAGGAGCGTATAATATAGAAAGTGTCAAGATGAAGCTTTTTATTTTTTTATCTGAGGCCATGGGTTGATTTTTTTCGAAATAGAGGACAAACGTAGGCAGTTAAAAGAATATAATGGTATAGGAAGAAATTCGATTTCTCATATGCCCGGAAATGATGATATCGATGTTGCTTTGCGAGAGAATGGATCACAGTGAATCGATCGTCATATTGGGTGCTCAGCGGTACTCCGATTACGAGGGATATGGTCACACGTTTCAGTGGTGTCCTTTGCATTCACCCGAATCGCTTTCTCGGTGCGTTTTGGCATTTTTCTGGGTGTTATGAAGCGTCTCATTTATTTATTATTTATGGGAAAGTAGGTGTTGAATCAAAAAGGAAAAAATGTTTTCCGTTGTTTTTTTTGTAGCTCTCAAAAATCATTTTTGTGGCATTGCATTTTGCAATTTCCTGCTGCAGTTTCCAAATCTTTCGGATCATTATATTTATTTATTTGTTCATATATATATATATATATATATATATATATATATATATATATATATATATATATATATATAATGGTTAATAATTGATTCGTGAAAAACTGACTGACCAGCAAAGGACTAACTGATTTTGAAGTAACGTTATTTGAGAAGTAATTTATGCCTATAGAACGCCGATTGGCAGCCTGTTTGTTGAGGTTTTCGAGAAAAGCCGAACGAGGCAGTGTTACTGTGGATGTATGGACCCTGAGATGTACCCATAGGATTATTATGAATTGTTATTGCGTTTGGCGCGTCCTACCTTTGTTCTTTCTACACCTCGTTCTACAGTTATGTTTTCTGTCTGTGTCGCTGTGTTTCTGAGATATAGTGGTTTAAAACAAGTCCCACCAGCCACCGATAAATAGAGCATGTGGTCCTATCAGAAGCAGCACTTTTTTACAGTGAAACGTTAGGGTGTATTTTTGCAGAGATCGTTTCGAGCGTTTACGTTGCGAAGTAGTTGCTATCGACGCATTGCCATTTACCAAACCGCATCATCAGTTTAATGTTGACCTCGTTGACAGAGAGCTGCTCAAGGTATTTCGTTCTCTCTGTTCTCTTATTTATTTATTTCATTTTCTCTTAGCTAAAAGTAGGCAATCTAGGTTTTGCGTTTAATTTTTCAGATTGTTGTAACGATCGCGTTTGCTGCAGGGTTATTTCTCTCTTCGATAAGGTATCTTCTGTTACCCGGAAAAGGAGACATTAAGCAGAGCGACCGGTAACTCCTCGCCGATTATCCATCAAAAAGATTTATTCATTTGTCACGTTTTATGTAATACTTTTTCTAGGATTCACGGTGTCTTTAATCTTTAGATAAATTCATCTTAGCATATTACAAGAAAAGTGTCAGCCGGCTAAAGTGCCGACTGGTTAGTCTGCTGCTGCGTCGTTATATCTCGAGACTTTTGTTTTCAAGTGATAACTATACTGGGCGCTTCTTTTTTGTTAGTGAATTAGCGGTGAAGCTCTTAATTTACCTTATGTCACTACTGAACATCTGTTGCATAATCCTTGGTATATGCAGCCCTCGAGGCTGACTTGCAGTTCGATGCTTTTGCTTGTGATACGTTTTTCGGCACCCTCTTTGAGACGCATGTAACGGTGGAGACGCCTATTTAATATTGTGTTGTGGTACGTTAGTGAGATTCATCAGCGGTGTATCCGCTCTTCTAAGAAATGAATTATGCGGTCTCAAATTGACAAATAAGGAAGGGAGAGTGATGAGGTGTTTATTTCAGTTCAGTAATTCGCCCAACGCAATAATATTTGGTCATATTTCGAAATTTCAGGCGTATTGTGGTTTCTCTATGCGAGATGGTTCATCGAAAGCAGTTGCAACTGGCAATTGGGGATGCGGCGTTTTCGGGGGTGATGTTCGCCTTAAAAGTAAGTTTCCGCATCTTAGGTATGGGGTCTTTGTAAATAAGCGCTAAATGTAAGATTTTGAATTGTCCAGCATATGTAATCATATATTTCTATATTTTTGAACAGATTCAGTATTAGGAGAGAGTAGACGTCTTTTACAACGCTTCAGTGTTTATTGCATCATTCAGTTTCGCATCTTGAGGATATGTGCACTTTCATTGTTGTCATTGCGTTGAAAAGTTCCTTCCAAAAAAAAGGTTTCACTGGCGTGGTCGATTCTGTGAGGGGATCTTCAGTCAAACCATTTGCCATCACAGTCGTTGTTAGCTTATGAACTTTGAGAGGTGAACTGAGTTAATATTTGACTATTTACGTCGACGCACAAGGGACACTAATAATCACCATGGTCATAGTTTCCACCATCTGCGACCTAGCGTTGGGAAGCGAAGTTTTTTCAAGTTGTGGTTTTTTAAAATGTTTTTTCTTCTTTCATAGGAGATTCATTTTGCCTTTATTTTATTTAAAAAACTGTTGATTTTGCAGTGCGTTGACATCCCAGTTATTTCGATTTCAGCACTCCTCTTTCTCACTGCGCCTCCTAGTTCATCTCTATTTTATGCTCTTAGATTTTAAGCTGTGTGAATCTTCTTAGTCTTAATTGCTTTAGATGTAAGTCTTTCGACTTCATTTCGTTTTGCATCGTTTTAATTTTTAAAATAGATCCCAGCTATGTTCTCTATCGCTTACCATCTTTGAGAAAGTGGTTCCGCAATCACTTAGAATTTAAGAGTCGAAAGATAGGGGAGCATGAATTTGCATGTGCGCAAGTGTCCATATTATTATTAACTAAATGCTGTTTAGGTGTAATCCAGATAATAGCTGCATCGATGCAGGCACGACCATTATGCTACTTTGCTTTTGGCAAGCATCACTTTGCCAGCCGCCTGCGCACTTTCTACGAGGAACTTCGTCGTCGAAACGTAACTAGCTGTACGTACTACATTTAATGTGAAAACTATTGTCTTCGATCATTAGCCGGCGCCGAAACAATAAGTTTTTGGGAATAATATAAGTTACTACTTTGTTGGGCACAATTTGTTTCCTTTCGTTGCTTCGATTTTCATGCATGGCATATATCTCTGAGCATAGTGGGAAAGGTTAAGCTTTCGAAAAGGTTGAATATATTCATTAAGGGTAGCACCGGAAATGCATTTTGAGAACTGCTGTCGTTTTTGCATTTCATTTTTACACAAGTGCTTTCTTTACTTAAACAAATTGAGGATATGCACCCTTTGATTATAGAGGTGGAGAGACGTATGGTTCTTTTTTTGTTTGGTTGCATAGTGGAGATGGTTTTTTCTGCACATCAAAAGCAGGTAACCACAAAATGCGATGACTTGGAGCGAGTTTTATGCCAAATATTAATATTTTCAAAAACTATCTTTTCCATATTCATAAATGCGCCGATCTTTCTTTCTTATGCACTAGAGTAACCGAGATTGGTCCACTTATCTCTGCTGAGGCCAAAGTAATTGTTGCGCCGCTATAATATTTTCGACGCTTAAAGTAGACATATTTAGTTGGCAATAATTCTTCAAGAGAGAAGAATGCATTTGTAGC
Organism: Parascaris univalens; assembly: GCA_037576465.1. Classification (NCBI taxonomy): domain Eukaryota; kingdom Metazoa; phylum Nematoda; class Chromadorea; order Rhabditida; family Ascarididae; genus Parascaris; species Parascaris univalens. The sequence continues at coordinate 44,546,630 of CM075173.1, read as the reverse complement.
ATGTTTTTCCGACACTGCTTATCACTTTTTCGAACAACATTTTGCGGTCCGTTTTTGTGAGACAGGCCAGTCTTTGACAACCGAAACAGAAAGAAGCGATCGACTTGAAACCAGTGAAGTGTAAAGATCCTTATTAATTTTGAAATATGTATACAGATCTGCATTGAAGGTACGTGTTGACAGAGAATACTAAAATTGAACAAAACCGATGGAATAATGTCTAACAAATAGAGAATTGTGAATTAATATTTATAGGCCAACTGTACGATTTGGTTGCGATGTATTGCATGGAAGAGGATAAAGAGACGTTGGATCTATTCGATTTTATCCTTCTCAAATTGCGCACAATTTCTCTGAAAGAGGTGCTTTTATGAAAGTGTTAAGCAAATACCGATGTTCTTTAAATAAATTCTCCTTAAGCGAATCAAGTATATTGATTAGGCAGCTCATAAACCTACCTTGTGAAAAGAGCGATCATCGATGATGGCTGGAGCATATATGCATGTGCGGGATGTTCTGCTCACAGTTTTGTTTTCTGTGTATTTTGTTGCGTTTATTTTTGTTCGATGTCTGCAATGCAGACATTCCAACAGTGGATATATTTATCTGCGCAGGTGATGCGGAACAGAAGATGGATGCTCAAACTATGATGTACCATGTTGTGGTCAGCCTTCTCATCTATAACATTCTTACCTAAAGGCATTCTGTATACTTGAAACGATGTTGCACTCTGTTGACTATTCTTTTCAGGTTATGCTTGTTTTATTTTTTAGAGGGGATCGGTGCTTGCTGATATGTGTATATTGTGTGCTGTACGTTCCAGTGGTACTTTTTTTTCATGCGGCATTGGTATTGTGTTTGATGGTCTGTCCGGTTAGGTGTTACATCATTTCGTAGTGCTTAAGTGATTACGAATAATCTGAGCATTTTTTTGTGGATTGTAGCCGTGGTTTTTTCAGAGGTTACGGATATGAGCAACTTCAGCTTGTGAAAGCTTCTTTCTTTCCCTAGAAGATACTGTTTGGTGGTATTCTTCCAATGGAAATCAGCTAAGGTGATGGAAGATTTATATTGTTTTCGTTGTCTTCCATCGTCATACATTCATAATTGGAAAGAAAGTGAGAGCTCGAAGAGGTCCAAAGGCTCGGCGGGGAGATTTAGCTCTTCAGCCAAACCAATCAGGGAGGAGGGCCAGCAACACACAGGCTGTATGGAGGTTTCCTGAAGCTTTTACGAACATCGCTACAAGGATAGAGCAGTCTGCTAGAATATCAAATATATATCGTTTAATGAGGTGGTGGTTCTAAGTGAAATTTCTGAAAAGATGGCATAAGGGGCCAAAATAAATGGGCGGAGATGAAGAACCGATATGTTTGAGTTATTTTTGTATATCAACGAGAAATCAGAGATAATTTGATGATTGTCCTGGTGTACTATTGTTACGATTCAACGCGTAAGATCGGATGCGGTTTTTGAATTCCATGTATTGATGTTGGTACGACGTGATGCAAATAACAATTAAGTCTAAGGAGTTCTTTGAGGCCGCATCATATTCTTTTTTTGAAGTGTTCGAGTAGGTTTTGTTCCCACTGTTCCTACCAAAATGTAAAGGAAATTAGATGATTCGATTGAATGAGCTCACATGTTCTGTCGACATCAAATTTATCTATTGTGGCGCTTTTGCAAGTCTTCCCTGAAGAAAATTGAGATCACCAAAATCGAAATTGAGGTTGTCCACTCTTCATCCTCAAACGGTAGTTCTGCTTGACTGATCTGATAAACTTTTAACGCACTATTTCATGTAACGGAGTTTCGGAAAGGCTTTTAAACAGTGAAATTTCGATAATTTGAGGTGATTTAAAGGGAACTCTGCTTCATGGTATGTCTCTCGTCTATATTTTTCTGTCATCAGCATTTGAGGATGAGAATGTGACGGACTAACCGTTGTACTCTCAGTAGCATCGTGCATCGCCCTATGGGGTACTGCATTTTTATGATATAATCGTGCATTTCTCTGCAGTATCCAATATCTCAAAGATGCATTCGATCAGGTAGCATATTCTGACGTATCTATTGTCGCTGTTTTTTATTTTATCCCATATCGGGTGGAGAGACAGGCATATGAAAAGAGCTGCTCTCTCTTACAAAAAAAACCGGTTGCATCTTAAAGTGCTGTAAGGAACCCAATAGTAGCAAGTGCCCAGTGCCCAATCAATGCACAAATATCGTCTTGTCCGTTTAGAAGCAGTGTGTTTGCGACATTCTCGATTTGATCACCTTAAAAGCAGAGTAGAATAACAAATTTTGAATGCTTATAAGGTGATGAACACTTTGAACACCTGTAATTTACAGGAGTATTTCATTCGCAAAATATTCCAGAAAAGCCATAGAGAGATATGCCGCAATTCAACGCCATGGCGATCATCGAATTGGATTTTTCGAATCTTTAGTGCCAACGTTGTGAGGTTTTCAATAATACTGCCTTTTCGTGGAAAATTTCGATTGTTATTGTACGATAGGAAAGGGTGGATTATTTGAGGCGTTATTCCTTGGCAGATTTCCAACTATGGTTATTTTATTCAAAAAAGGAGAAGCGAAATTATTGTTTTAAAAGAGATAAATTGAAATTATTTCGAAAATTCGAGTGAATTTCTGTAGATGAATAAGCGGAAACGTCGCCGTGCACAACATTCTTCACTTCAATTAAACAACGGAAAAAATTCTTTTTTCTGCTATCGTTAAACTATCGACCCGAAGTTATGCGAAAGTTATTGCTGGGATATGCTCCTGAGAAATATAGGAGTACAAACAGAGCTAATTTCCTCGTTTCCCTCTCTCCCTCTCCCCTCTTCATCCCACCATTTGTATTCATAAATTTTGAACGGTTATTGTTTTGCGGGTGGTCAGTTTTGTGTTCGCAGCATAGTTCTCCCCATATTGTTGTCTCTTACTTAGTCGAATCTATATAATTCAGAAAAGGCTCTCACTGAGCAGCACTCGGCTCGCCTCAAGAGCGCCACTCCATCTCTGTTTCACCTCACCGTTCAACTCGTACTGCCTTTCTAATCCTATCTGAGCAATCTGGTCATTGCCGTGTGGTCCCCACCAACCAGTCATGACGTCCACTTCTAGCATACAGTGTCACGGCCGTCACGTTGATATGATTTCGAAATAGCAAGGCGTTGTTCAAAGTATCAGTTTCATAGAGCAATTTTCATTTACGCAGTACAGGATGATGTTTACGATCTGATGATATTTAGAAGAAAACATCTATAATTCATGTGGTGGTAATGGAGTGTTTTAAATTCTTTTTTGTACTACCTACGACCTCTGCGCACAATTTGCCTTGTTATAGACCAGTCTTCGTTTCACCTGTATTGCTCATGAATTTCTTTGGAGTGCATTCGTTCATCGTTTACACTTTCATTGAAGAATTAATGCACATGGATTCTTGCCTGAGTTGTGAAGAAGCAATGCATTCATAGTACATGCTCAGTTTTTAGCTTTTTCCATTAGCCGCTATTTCCTTCCTACTGTTTTTCTTATAAATACAGATCTTGTTTGCCTTCCTCTTTATATGACGACGTTGAAATGGGTGTCATTTGAAAGCCTCATCCGTTTTAAGTATCATTTCTTGCTTCGGTCCTTAGTCGTTCTATAAGTCCGAAAATTCCTTGCGAAGCGTTGCCAAAGTGCAATCAAAGGAATCGGATTTCGCCAAAGCTACAAAATATACACATTTTTATGTTCGTAAAAGTGTAATTGAAGTAATTTTATATTCATTAATTACTTTTTTCTTATTTAGTTGTCTAATAATCGCTTCGTTAGCATCGCTAACTATTTCATTTCCTCAAACAATAAGGTAAATATATATCGTCCAGCTCCGGCACGAGCGTTTTCTTTAGTAAAAGAGATCAATGTGATCGAAAAAGCAAATCGCCTCAGAGACTCATCAACGTAATTTTAATATCGCTTTTATAAAATATATTAAAAAAATGTTTGTTTTTATATTTATGTTTTTGTGAAGTTCTCCGAGCTTTCAGTCTCACTCATGCTTATTCTTTAAAAAAATCCATTAAATAATTGAACCTTAAATGTTGCCCATAGCAAATTCTATTCTAAAACATTAAAAACGGTACCTATGTTGGTTGATTGTCTGTCTATTCGATGAATTGTGTAAAATTTATAATATACGCATAAAATGAACGCAATAAACGCGATTCGATTGTAGATGAATGCCAACGTCCGCATTTTCTATTTTATTTCGTCGATTTTGAGCTTTCATCTCAAATCCGTGCATTCACAGCTCGCTTCAGGATCACCGCCATATATACACCTACAGGCAGATAGTCTATTATCACATCATAACGCATGGCAAAACTCGGGTACGATTCTCCGAGAAATTTTTCACAATGAATCGAATTGTATATTAAAGAGAGCAATGCTCGTTTGTTCCCACGGAATGCCATTCTTTTAAAGCTATGAAAATGAATTCTGTTAACGAACATTGCATAAAAAAGAGAGTGCTATAAAGCTGCGATGAAATATGCTGTGGGTTAATGCTATTGTGTTTTAATAATTTTCGCACTTGTTATGGATTAAAATGAAACGTTCTACTGCACAGCCGTTAGTCGGATTCCGTACTTTACTGTCATAGACGGGAGACGGAAAACTTGAGTAAAACTCTTCGAACGGTCAAACGGAAAAGATCCTTCTCCCCCATATTCATTTGTATAAATGCAGTCAACATATCACTTACTCCCACCTTTACATCCATTTAATCGAAAGTATCGAAGAAAAATTTGCAGGTAAATTCCAAGGTGATATTGACGGTATCGATGAGAGTTTCCTTAAACAGTCGGTAAGCGTCAGAATCATTTCGCTATCATAGTGCGTTTAGTGGATTTTTCGAATTTTTTTCCGCTTCCCGTTTCTTCAAATTGTTTATTTTATCTCTACTCACGTACACTTACGCATTTTTGTGTATGCATCTGTGCCAGCTAGAAGGAAAGCACATTGTCGAAGCAATGTTTGCGTTTAAAAGTCGATCTGCATTCGGCGTTCACATTGCATCAATGCATCGTCATTCTTATGTCAACAACTTTGAGAGAGTAGATAGTACTTCGGTGACATTTACACTTCTAAAACGCATTGATACCTTTAGAGTCACGCAACTTAAATACACCTTTGCAAAAAAATATATGCAAACTAAAAAGATAGAGTGGCGGACAGAATCAACTGAACAGGTTTCTAAAAAATTGGAGAGAGTGACAGGCTTTGTACTCAGAACAGCAGGCTTCTTCCTAAATGAGGGCAGCCTTCATCGCACCCATTAACCAAAATATAATCTGTGCCATCCTTCCGATTCGTTTTGGTTTGCAGGCTCTCCCTAACGTCGCTTGCAGTTTTTCACTCTTTGTATAATTTCTTTGAAGATTTTATGATTCATCAAACATGGATCTCAGATGCACGAAAAAGACTCACGAAGATCCTATGAAATACCTTAGAAATCGCAAATATACAAATTGCCAAATGTCTTTCACAGCAAAAATTATTCTCAGCTGTTTTTGGCCATAAAGTGAAATTACTAATTTGGCTATTCCAGAAGAACTAACCTATGTTAATTGTTTGAATAACAATTTACTACACATTCACTAAATTTCCTTTCTTTAATTCAATGGAATTTTCTAACATTCAGGCAGATGTGTTATATAATGCGGTGAAGAAAAGACAAATGTTATGGCCGAATGGTTTGATCGCATATGAACTGGATACTACATTTAGTAAGTAAGTTTTGTTCATATTATAAAGTGATACAAATGTGAGCAGTTCTGTAGCAAAACAGCTATATTTCTCAATTTACAGATAGAACGTCGGCATTTACCGTCTCAAATACTGCAATATTGCACTCGATAATTGTGGTATGTAAGCTCACCGACCATAGCAATTTTCTGGATTATCTCATTGATCAGCTATCCTAGAAGCCTCTTTCCATTTTTGCTATTTCAACCTGCTAAATAGTAAAATACAGAACAATATAATGGTGGTCAAAAATGTAATGCCGAATTACGCAAAACGCTCAGAGTTTTATACGAAGGATAGTTATGGCTGCTTGTCTTGGCGCTCTTTCAGCAGGATTTGATCATACTGTTCAGTACAAACTCAGTGAAAGTATAACCGAGATCCATCTTACAAGTAATACTAACCGATCAAAATTTCCGTAGATTGGTAACTGAGCGAAGGCATTAGAGTACAAAAGGATCTCGCTGTAACCGAAAAAGCCGAACAATGAAAGTCGAATTTTGAATGATTCTATATCATCACACCTCTAATAAATGGTCCTAAGGTGGATCCTAATGTAGCACAAAACAGAGACGGTTAATTTACAGCTGCTAATGAGGTGGCCGTGCTAAATGCCGCATTCGCTGAGTATCGGAGGCGTACATGTGTGCGCTTCGAGAAGCGACGTCATCAACACGACTACCTTTATATAACTAAAGGACTCGGGTTCGTCTTGTTCAAATCACGTCGTTGAAAACTTTGCTAGATTAAGGAATGGTAGATAGACTGCGATGTAACAGTCACATTGACAAGGCTTGGCTAGCGTTTCATAATATCACATCATTGCGGAACTGAGTCGCATTGTTTTATTGCTCAGCTGGTTACAGCCACTGATTAGTGCATGAACTCCTAACGACATAAAGAATGGTCTCCTCGTCCCTCGGCCGCGTTGTTGCTTAGCAAATGACGATCGGGGAGTTTCTGGGGGAAATTTTGCAATGGCCTCATGAAGTGACTGTTATTAGGGCATTCGATTTATTCTTTTAAAGGCTCATTAAATGTAGACTGCAATAAAAAGAGGATGGTTGCAGTTGCTACTCACAGGTGGGCAGGACCGGTGGCCGACAAGAAGTTTCGCTAGGTCGCGGATGTCTCTTTCATGAAATTGTTGTCCACGAGCTCATGCATGCTGTCGGATTCTGGCATGAGCATAGCCGCGCAGGTCATTTATTTATATTATCTTCTCCATGATAATAACAAATTATTAAATGAAAGTTAGACCAAAATTTTCACTTTTTGAGAAGCAAAAAAATCACCTCGACTTTGAAGCGCAAATTCATTCATTCGGTATAATAGATCCTCTACAGTAGTGAACAATACTGAAAATAATCAGTGGGAATTAGAGCCTAAATAATGGTTTTTTCGGATATTGCAAGATGATTTATCCTATTTTTTACCTTTGGGTAGATCTCTAAGGTCGAAATCGGCTGTCCTTTAATATTAGTAAGAATGAAGTGTTATTGTTTCGTTTTTGGAGATCGTGATGAGTACATTCATATTCGATGGGAGAATATTTTACCTGGAATGCACTCTCAATTCAATAAAATTTCTGCCGCCCTTCAAGATCTACAAGGAGAGGAGTACGACTACAGGTTTCATATTTCATTGTTCGTAAAATAGAGTCAGCTCATTTCACATTTTTTTCTCATATGTCAACATCATCCACGACGCTGCATACAATCCATTTAATAGCTATATACAATAGAAAGATCTCCTAAGTGTGACTAAGTAATATTGCTATCACCGAAAAAAGGACCAATTCTGTTGCGTTGTTTGGATTATATATGTGTAGCGTGATCAAACTACACGCGTTATATGAAAGTCCTTTCGTTTCGTTTAATAAGAGGCAGGCAGCAACAGAACTGCTAAAATTTGTTTGAGATAAAACTTTTGGTATATATTTCTCGAAGAAGTTAATTTCAGTGGTACTTTAAGCGTTTTCAGGTCAATCATGCATTATGACTCGGTAGCATTCAGTAAAAATGGACGCAACACCATGGAAGCAGTTGATGAGCACTTCACTCCGATCATTGGTACGGCACTCGAGCTAAGTGTTGCCGACGTGAAAAAAGTATCTAATTTCTTTTTTTGCTCCGCTGAGAATTAAAATCCCCTTATCGTTCAAAGCATAATGTAGGATCGATCGCTTCGAATGGTGCAATAGATGCAAGTAAGGAAAATTTCATATATCATATTATCGCTTATTAATCTCTAAAAATTGCTAATAAAATTTGCTCAAGTTAAAATTTTCTCACTTAATAAATAAGATACGACCACAGTAGGTGAAACTCACTCTATTCTGAATAAAGGTGCGCTTAGAAAAAAGCCTTTTTCCTCTAAAAGTTGTGCTGTTGTTTGTGACGTATCAACGAATCACCTCATGGTCTTGTTGAAAAATTAGCAAACAGTTCATAGAATAACGTTGATTTAGATCAATAAGCTATATAAGTGTCACGCAAGGAAGAAGAAAATCACGAGGCCGTTGATAGCACCGCCATCGACGCCTTCAAGCAGTGAAACACCACAACGTTAGTGCATCTTTAAAAGTGCATTAAATATATCGACCAGTGTTCATCTCCCTGCTATGGAAAAGTTCTTCAGCGCAAAATGACCACCTTGCTTCTCTTCTTTTAGAACTGCACGTCGTAATGGAAAAGATGGGGGAATAAGCAAAGTGCAAAGGAAAATGGGGCAGCTATTAAGAAAAGCAAGAAAGGCAAATTCTTCGCTGAGCTTCGTTTTTTTTTGTGGAAACTCCTCCGCTGATATATAATCTTTCAGCCGCATTCTGTCGTGGATGCTTTGTCCAATCGGTATTTTGTGTGATGATTGTTCCAACATCAATTAATTGACTAATAACAAATGGGTATTCAATCACACCATTTTAGAGCTTTTTCTTTCGCTGCTAACTGATGCAGCCCCGTCTTCTCTCGTCTCTAAAAACCATCGATGGAATTTATTCCTGCAAAATACCATCACTTTAAAGTACCCTTAATGAGCGCGGCTGCAAAACGTACATTACAGATTTTTATATATTTGCAATCTACCAAAACGATGGTAGATGCTTTCGAACAGTAAAGCAACTCCAGAACGTCAAGTTTATTTCGAGATGACCTGTTTTCCGCGAAACTTCGCCGCAAAAGTTAAGATGCTAAAAGAATATCTGCGAGTTGCATTGCATTGCACTTGCTTGTGTTGTTGTTCTGTTTTGCATTGCACTTTACAATTTATTACTTAGTATTACGACTTTGAGACGTCGTGACAGTTAGGTGTCACTGAAAGTAAAATACATGATTTCAGTTTGCGAGGACTACTTTGCCGACTGCCCGCATTTCGAGGAATATTGTACACGAGCTTCTTTCGCTCATATCATGAGATCATACTGCCCATATACGTGCAATCAGTGCGCTCAACACGAATGAATAACGGCCAACGACAGGTGTCCCAAATCCAGAATGGGCACTGGTGATGTTTATGAATGGAACGCAACAGGTGGACAATTAACAGCGGTTAGGAATTGCGGCGGAGTAATGCGAAAATAAAAACAAAAAGCGTAACTTTAAAGACAGCGTTAAAGTTGAGACGATCACATTTTATTAATTCAAAGTGCTTTCCAACTGATGACGGACTTTCCAGGCTGTCAACGTTCGAAATTTTAAATTCATTAAAATCGGATTTTATGAGTATATGAATCGAATGATGAGGTTAATTTTTTGAGAATATAATATTATTTTGTATCACTTAGGCATAAGCTTAGCGAAACCTTCTTTCTTCGAAAAAAGAAGATTATTTTCCCAATCAAAATTGGTGAGACTAAAAATTGGGACGAAAGATTTTCCTTCAAAAATTGTGGAAAACGCGATTTCTTCTATACTTTTCAAATATCTAACTGTGATTGAATTCTTGAAACAAAACTTAAATTTGCGTTCGATGTTCTATCGATTGCACAGCACGAAGATTAGGATGCCAGCACGTTATGCCAATTTGTGCGACGTTTGTTTGTAAACACTTCCGACCGACGTTGTATTTATGCAGAATTCACCCTAATTGATTGCTGTTTTATAATAAATTATTGTGCATTTCCGCAACGTTCGTTCGATGGTACGCAGAAACTGAATCCTTTCCTTAAAAATTCTGCTTTTTTCCTAACGATTGAAGTGCTATGAAATTAACGAGTCATATACATCTACTCGATGATAATGTTCATGCTAAGATGAACCACTTAGAGATATATTGTCCATATGGGCTGCATTCGGACGGATCGTCGGATAAGTCGAAGCCTGTTGAACAATCGCTATCGCAATTCGAACATTTTGAAGTGTTAGCATTTTTGAATATGCAAATTTCCAAATATTCTTTTTTAATATTATCATGTAGATGAGATCATTGCACAATTTTAAATGAATGCTCTGCTGAATGTTTAGATAAGGAGTGACTGTTGGTGAAACGATAACATTTAATTCTGTAATGCTATTGGACGTACTGATGTATGTAAATTATGGAGAAAAGAATAATTTTATTTTATACAATTGTTGAAGTTCCTTGAAATTTAAGTTCAGAGAATGCGCTTCGTATGCAAATTTGGCGGCATGAAACATTCTGATACAGCAGTTATGATGGCGGAACTCAGAAAAGTCGAACATAAGTCAAAAGCAATCCAAAAAACTTGAGGGACTGGTATCACTACTACGCTCGGGCAACTAGTGTCACACTGATATAAACATAAACGTAACTAATCAGCAGGAGTGGAGATATTGTCATGCTCTCACGAATTTAAAGAACTCGAGCCACTAGCATCACGCTCACATGAATGTGAAGCGTGACCCAACACACAAAACCCAAGCAACCAATGTCATACTCTGTAAGCCATAATAAGGCCGGTGAAGCCAAGCAACTGATGTCATGATTTTGCGATTTTGAACCACAAGTACCTCACAGAACTAAAAAGATGATTTGTCTTCACACTCTCACAACTGCAATGCCAATGCGGAAAAGAAATCCTATTAGGCAAACATCGTAAAGTGTCAACATGGAAGCGGCATTGAGTTAATGGCGAAGAGGTGAAAGCATTGTTCAGTAACTGACCGTCACGTATAAATGTCATCCAAACCAGACACTCGAAGAATTTTGCGATATGAAATCGCCATCTACAAGCGCTAGCGGTTACCAAGAGAATTTTTTGCAAAAAGCTATCGCTCTAACGTTATACCTATGCATTTATGTTTGGTATGTTTTCCACATAAGCACCATATAATCGTGCACACATTCATGAAATGCCTTCTTCTTATCCTTACTGTAGAACGTGTAACAACTGATATGTGAGCATATTCGTGTGGACACCTGTGTGGACATACATCAGACGCGGGTGTCCTCATTTCAGTCTTAACAGTCCGTAGAAGAGTTGAACTTCAGATCTGCAAACCTAATTCACGAAGTGAATGAATTCGCGAGTTTTTTTCCTCGCATGGTTCTGGAAGGTGCATATTTAAGGCGACATATGAGATCTTGTTTCAACGCATAAAAGGCATCCACGTCATGTGCCGCAAATTCCATTTCGTCTCAGCGATCTTCTAGATCTGACGCGCTTTTAAACGATCAAGATTTAGTTTCAATTGGCACGACTGTTTGCCTCGTGCAACACTTCTCCAATATAAATGGTAAACTTACATGTTGTTTTCCTACAAAGGCATGTGTCGCGAAACTCGAGATGCGCCATCGCGGCTCATTGCAACCAGCGTGCAGCAAAAAAGGGCTAACCGCCTCAGCGGAGCCTATGACGAGCGGAAGCGATGATACACTCAGCGGAAACGGGGAGACAACTCGCAGCTGGGCTGCGAGAGGTCCCGGTTTCGATCACCGGCTAAGCCCCATGTGCTGAACGAAGAAAAATGAAAGTTTGTTTAAAGGGAGGTGACTTACGTTCAGTAGTTCGAAGCAACGATGCAACCCAGCTCGCTGCAGAATAGTGTTAAACAAATAGAATACAAGCGCTGACAAGAATTCAAATATTATGAATAATAGAGGATTACACACGTTGGAGAGGATGACTTGGAAGACGCTTAAGAAGGAGCTCCCCTGAGCGCCAAACCAGGGGCTTGTTCCTGGTTGTTAAAACTGTCCGAATGGCGAGCTAGGGCAGATTCCGCTGATCTGCCTAGCTCCGCCTTTCATTTCCTCTGATGCATGCAACGTCTCCTTTCTCCCATTCAAACATTTAATTTTTGTCTCCCCTTTTTCGCTGAGTGTATCATCGCTTCAGCTCGTCATAGGCGCCGCTGAGACGGTTAGCCCTTTTTTGCTGCACGCTGGCTGCAAGAAGCCGCGATGATGCATTTCGCGACAGCCTGGATTAATGTCGTACTACTTGAGTGTATTATCTGCTTGAACTGCTAGGTGTAACCCCTTCTCCAGAGTTGACATCAATTGCGTGAGATGACGCACCTCCATTTACATGAATCCTACACGGGAAACTGACCGCAGCTACAAGCATTTAAGCGATTATGGAAGAGTAGCAAACCCCATCTGGCTATTACTCCAATGATAGGAGATCCATGGGAAGTCTTTGAACGTGCGCTTTAAGCGCGAAGGAGTGCGCTGATCACCGTAGAACACAGTGACATCGGTGGCTGAATGCTTAACGTACGGAGAGCAGGTGGGTTAGGCAGTAGTTTTTGACGGACTCTTTGGAAATGTGCTGCATTCACGACTGTACTAATCGCCGCTTCCCGTTGAAAATGTACATCCATTTCCAACTCGACAGCCACTTTTACCTTCATAGCTGCCTCCCCATCTTCATTAGATCAAAACTGGTGCATATCCTTTTAGCAATCATGCGCTGGTTCATTTTGTTGATGAACATCAGTGCTCTTCGATTTCCTTGTGTTCCGATCACGCTTAAAGCCAATGAACGGTTGAATGTCAGAACAGCTGCACACTTCACTCTTCCTGCCTTCCAGCCAAAATTAGCCGAATGTGCCCATGTTCCTAGACAGTCTCCAGGATGCAGCCTGCACTCCATCGACTGCAAGTTCTGGAACCTGTTGACTCCTCATCACATCGCGACCATTTTCGAGGCATCCCACCATTTTCACTGCTTCCCTACCGTTGAAAATCCTCTCACTTTCTTGGCAACTTGAATCATAGCACATGCATGTGAAGCGCCGCAAAAAGCATTTCATACATCATTCATATTTTGAGCAGTGGGCAACTATGCAAAAAAGACATGTAATAAAACGATGAACGGGACCGAATCCAGAAACACCTTTTCCCATTACCCAGTTTTCGGAGCTGATTTGTTGACCACTGACTGCTTCGATGGCCTTACTGCTGATAACGAAGCTCCACTCCCCCAAATGTGATCCGTGAAGAAAACGTTCACCTCAACGTCACTCAAGAGGGGTATCGTTAATCTTTGTATTCAGAGTACTTTCCCACATCAACCTTATCTCTCACGATCTCAAAATTTGAGAAAAACCGGTCAAAGCAGCCAAGAGCAACATATATGAAGAAGTTTATTCAAAATCAGCTCACCGGTATCCCGTACAACTGAAATTCATCTGTAACATCAGTAATGAAGAACAAAAGAAAAACGGTGCATAAAGAGAAAAAAGAACGAAGAAGCAAAGCGACATCTCTAGAAAAGCTCCTGCTCAAAGAAGAACCAAAAGCACGGTTTGCACATGCGTGAGCCCTTCCGCTGCTTCAAGACGGTGAACTAAACAGTCACAAAGAAGTTTTTACAATTCACATATAACATCGACCACCTCTTAACTCCATTCACCTTGATGAACAGACTGCCCCACACGAAATCAAAACTGCAAATAGTTTTGTTCCTTTAAGAAAGTCTAAATCAAAATTACATGGGGAATTACGCATATAAATGCCCACCCATTTACACATAAATAAGCAAAAAAGAGATAAAACATTGCTGCAAACAGCCAATGGCAGCACACAGCTACACAAATTCAGCACGTTCGTACGACAATAAAGGGTTGCCGAGAAGCATCTTGAAGGCTTCGCCCCCTCAACCTTTGAAGTTCTCGAGGTCCGACCTACGCACATTAAGTGTGGTTGCAAGCAGATCCTTCTGCTCGGTAACATGAGTGTATTTGTTACCAGTGGCTGGAGAGGATGATGGCTGTCTACCGGCGTATTTGATTGTCCTATGTTGCCTGCAATAACACCATTAAAATAACAGATGGAGTTCACGGTGCACAGGAGCTTCTCGCAGCTTCTGTCCCTAACACTCCACATGCAGAATTCATCCCCTTTTCCCACTCAACAATCCAACAAAACGCTTCCGTTGCATCATCTAAAGAACGTTATCGCCTTTACTAAAACGAAGAAACTACGAACCTTGCTCAAGCTCAATAACTAATTCAACAAAGAACGGTAACGAACTTTGTGAGAAGTGAGTTAAATCTCGGTTGCACAAACGCCCAAGCGCCCATGTTTTTGTGTTCCTCCTGTGCCCATACAAGCTCGGCACCTTTATAGCGTAGGCATTCTTCCATGACAATATCGTACGGGAATGGGCTAATCTGCTCAATGCGGCAAATGGCAACCTCGGAGTCGAGATTTAGATGTTTACGAGCAGCTACCAAATCGTAATATACTTTGCCTGAAACAACCCATTCATACATAAAACAGCACAACAGTAATCAAAACAGAGGCGCTTTCTTAAAACTCTAGTTTTGAACTCCTCTTTCTTGGGAATTTAAAAAAAAATCCAAGTGTTTCAAGGGAAACTCTGGCGCACGCTCCCAGTACTCCTTGCTTCTCCCAATACTTATCGGGTACAAAACGAGTTACATGAAAGCTCCTAAAACATTGCAAAAGTTGCTTACCTTAGTCCTGCTAAAGGCAGTAATTAAAAGCAATTAAAGCAGTTGACTTCAGAAATCTACCTCCTTGAAGAAACGGAAACGGATCTTTTAGACTCTGCACTAAAACGAGAAAAACCAACCAGTGCAGAAGACAAGACGATTGACTTTATCTGGTGAGTTAACTGCTTCTCCATTTTCAGGCAACGCGCGTTTGAATTTAGTGCCCGGCAAGAAGTCTTCCAGCGGAGATCGTGCCATCGGATGCCGCAATAAAGATTTCGGTGCAAACTGCACCAACGGTTTCCTTTAATTTTGAATAAACGTCGATTGCAAAGCAGCTCTTTTACTAAGATTCGCATCTGCATGCAAATTTTTCTGCATTCTTCAAAAGGTTCAGTTCCCTAAACGTAAATTTTCCACGCAGACATTTCAATCAGGCAGACGGTTGTTTCCACATAAATAACAGTTCTGCACCGAATACCGTCATACTCGACTAGTGAAAGCGACATCTCATACAAAAATGACAGAGAGCAAAGAAGCATCTCCCCTCCTGAACTTCGAAAATCCTTATAACGATCATTAGAACCTTGTCGTTAACAAAGCATATAGACCCAAAGCATTTTGTACTTCTTCACCCTCTCCCTTTAAAATAACCAACCTGAAAGGCATGGTGATCTGCCGTCTGTAAACGTGGAAAAGGTTTGCTGGGGTCGTGCAATTTGTCACAATCCAGTTTGTATCATGTAACTGCTGCGCCTCGAACGTCGGTCCAAACGCCATCTTCTAAAAGCGATCTACGTAAGTGATGAAAAGCGGCGCCTAATCAACAAACATTCTGTCCCATCTACTTCATCTAAAGCTCCTCTCACGTCCCAATACAACCCTAAGCATTATTTAAACACATTATTTAAACCGAACTCACATTCATTATTCCCGTAGCCCAGTGTCATGAAATAAAAAGACATGGAACTCCACCTCAGCGTCGACCTCATCATCTTCATTGCAAAGCTGCAGGTATCGCTCCACACGAGCACTGCTGTGTTCCGGGCCCATGCCTTCATAGCCATGAGGCAATGAAAGCACAACACCTGACTGACGAATCCATTTCGACTGACCTAGAACACCACATCACGATAAATAAGAAAATAAAGAAACGATATCTTTCCACACACTGCAATCCAATGTTTCGAGAAATGATACGTTGAGTTCATAAAAACCTCCAAATCTTTATCATCCTCCATCCTACAACACGAATGAAGGAACGTATATCGATATGCCTCTAAGAGCCACAACACGCTTTTCCTGTACAGCAGATAGGTAAATAGCGCAAAGGTGAATAACAGAATGACAAATGGAGTGACACTACATTTCAGCTGGAAACCTGCACTCGCCAGTTCGGAAAGGAGTTGTTGTGATATTGTATAGAAACCCAATGGTAATGCATTTAAATAAACGAGTGAACGAAGTCCGACCAAAACGACGAAATATTCACTAAAAAAAGGATGCTGACCAGAACAGATGAACTGATCGATAATGCATTGTGCATTATTAGCGAAATCACCGAACTGCGCCTCCCAAACGACCAATGAATTAGGATCCACCATCGAGTAGCCTAACTCAAAACCGAGAATCGCAAACTCGGATAACGATGAATTGCACACTGTGTACTCTGCTTGCTGAAATAAAGCAGCTTTCCTATTGCTGCAATTGCAGTTCCTCAAAGATGTCATCACCTCTATGCGAATATATGAATTCGAGTAAGGTAGACAAAATTAAACAAAGTGGAGAGGAAGCATGAGAGTAATGAACAGTTCCATATAAAATGCTGAAATTTTGCAAAACGAGCTCCTGCAATCACGAATGCAAAAAGCAATATTGGCAAAACTGGGCGATATAAAAGAGCCTTCGCAAAAATCCCTCCAGACGTAACAAGTTCATAACTCGCCAAAACGAATCGCAACCGTCGCAAACCTTCCATCACAGTTAAAATGATGGACCTAACTACAAAAAGGGATCAACATCATTTGTAAAACCCTATTTCTTTTCTCTGAAGATGATAGTCAAGTAGCCACGGGGGGAAAGCTCAGCCAGTGGGGCATTCCAAACACAGCGTTTGCAATATGATCGTAAATGATCACCAAGCATGATGAGTTAGCTCTTTGTTAGTTGACAATATCGATGAAAAACCACTGAAACTCGAAGAACCAGAAATACACGCTCAGCGCGTCTATTGAGAAAATATGAAAAACATAAGGATAAATACCTTGTCAGAGAGGTTGTTGAGTGCGATGTAAGTTTTCTGGTCAACCTTCTGGTCATGAAGAACGTGATGTCTATGAGAGAACGTTCCCCGCTCTACATCCTGACCCGAAAGACGCACATGTGTTCCTGAAAATCATACAATGTTGCCTTTCCTAAACTCAGTTACGTCGTCGATAACAGAAGAAACATTGTGGAGAAAGGTTAAAAATTTAACACTATACTATAAACATATCTTATTTCAACAACTTATATAATTCGAGTTTAAAGAGGACAGATAACTCAAAGACGCCTCCAATTCAAACAGCATCGCCGATTCTGTGGCCAGAATTCCCCGTGAACTGTGAAACGAAAAAGAACTATAATGCCGTGATGGCAAGTTTTAACTAAAAAATCTGTCGGAATTTTCAAAATTGTGCATTCCAGCCCAATAACCCATCACTCTGTATTCGTTAAGTTGAACAATGGTTTCCGTAAAAGTGCGATCCGAAAAATCATAAACAAAAGCATTACAAAGGAGGTCACCTTCAAGAAGAAGTGATCCGAATGCAAGTGCCTCTCCACAAGCCCAATCATAGCTGCTTTCTTTATGCATCTGCTGTCGGCCTTTCAGGGTTCTTTCCAAACCTCTATGTAGATTAAATCCTGAAACAACATTTAATACTGAATTTGTGAACCTAATTACCACTCTGCTGTAAAATTCGGATGAATCATTTTCGAAGAACGAAAGAAACAAAAAGAGAATCGACCTTCAGGAGTTGATGAGAATTTATCGATGATGAGTTCGATCTGGTCCTTTGCTATTCCAGTGGCAGGTATTTTCAGTGGATCACGTTTCTTAAAGAAGTCATCCCACGGAGAATCGAGCCAGTCTCGATTGCGCAAATACGTCTCTTTCTGTGCACTTTCATATGCTTCTTCCAAGATCGCGTTGTACTTTGCAACCTCATCCTGTAAACGAAAATCTACGTCATATTCTATTTGCGCACCTTCAACACTGACAACAATTCGCACAACCTCATTATACATTCCCTATCTACATGTAGTTATTCTGTCTATATGAGAATATTATAGGCACAGCTGACAAAACGGTTGAAAAGAGCACTGCGCATTGTATTTAGTGAAAAAATAGAGAAAACTCCTCATTGACCACCAACACTAAGATAAGTTCTTGCAAGATTCTCGGCCACATTGAACGATGAATGAGATGATCACATTTAACTCAATGAATCACCTTAACGAACTGGTCATTAGCGATACCCTCTTCGACGACCTGCTTCTGATAAACAGTGAGTACGGGTTTCGTTTGCTTAATCCGCTGGTACATTAACGGTTGCGTAAACATCGGCTCATCGAGCTCGTTGTGACCCTGACGTCGATAGCACACTAAGTCAATTATCACATCCTGAAACGATTCCAATGTCACATATGGAACAACTCCCACCACTACACCTTAAACTTATCATACCGAGAAGATGCACGTTTAATCGCAGTGACAGCAAAATTTCTACACTCAACCAATATATACTATCTTGCTGTCGAGTTCTCTTGCTCTCATTCAGATCACTTCCCCTCGCTTCGAATCTCATTCTAGCCCTCTGTGCAACTTAAGCAATACATAACCTCGTGAGCTATTTATGAATTACTTATATGGAACTAGGCCGGTTTAATGCCAAGTTAAGAACATTACTTATGGCGCTGAAGATCTTCGCTCCCTCTATGCGAAAAAACAAACAGTGCGCTACCTAGAAATGAGCCGGCAATATGTCGTAGGCGACAAATCATCGAAAACTAAGAACGAGATACCTTTTTGAAAGTTCGACGCCATTCTGACGCAACATTACAGACAAATATTACCGCCTCGGGATCATCGCTGTTTACGTGGAAAATGGGGCATCCAATAACACGCCCAATGTCCGTACAATACGGCGACGACCGTGATGCACGTGGATCAGTGGTGAAACCGATCTGTAAAGTCGTTCCCCCATACTTTTAAACATCACTATGCAGAGTTGTCAATGCTTGTGTGAGTTGCTAAGAGCACCTGGTTCTCCAGAAAGCGAAAGAACCCGAGCTCATAAATGAGAAAATTGATGGTATCTCGAAGAATGGTCGTCCATTTTTAATCTAGCCGACGGCATTCACTCACCTTACTCCAGTGTTTATGTTAAACAATAAAATTAATACTGTACAGGCACTACACATGAACAGTTTCCGAATGGAATGAATTTTCATCGAAAAGCGACCTGGTTGTTAACGACGACGTGTATGCAACCGTGCACAGTATATGCGTTAAGGTCATTCAAGTTGAACGTCTCCATGACAACACCTTCGCCACAGAGTGCAGCATCGCCATGCATTACAATCGCCATCGTGCGATCCGCCTTCATATCTCCACCGTAAAATAGTTCGGCCCTCACTTTGCCCATCACCACAGGATCACAAGCTGAAGCACAACAAGTTGCCTAATCGCCTCAATCCAACACGACCTGTAGTGAAGTAAAACTTGAAGTAAACTAACATTATTTTCAAGAAAGAGAGAACGGATGTATCTGGAAAATCCTTAGCAACAATAACCGTTTGATATTTTTCAGGGCCACTTGATTCTCTTCCCTTACCTTTTGGCTTATTCAGCCTCAAGAGTGATACCGAACGGCATAGCTGAATACTGAAACCATCATAAGACATTGGCACATTCACTTTTTACCATCTCCTCTAGTCGAATTCGACGATAAACCTCACTTATTCCTATCGTTTCCCTTCTCCTTTCGTCTCTTGAGTCCTCCTACGAGACTCTCTTCCCTTCCAGATGGAGGAGAAAGGCAAACTCTAGAGTAGAACGCAAAGCACAGCAAAGAAGAAAAACGAAAACGTGCCGGATTCCGGAAAAGTGACAGCTGATGTCAGAATTAAACATAGGTAAACACATCCAACAAAATTCCTGAAAACGTCCTTACTGACAATATAGTAGTAGTCGAATGATACCTACAGTTTAGAAAGCAGTCGTGTGGGATGGAAGGAAAAGATAACTGTGAACACTCTTAGCCACAACTGCAAAACAGAACAAGTAATGAACTATGAAAGATGAAATGCTCCGAGACCGACCTTCGAGATGAGACGGGTTGGCAACAACGGCAATTTTGACATTACGCTGTGATTCCCTATTAAATCGCTCTATGCATACACCGAGATGGTATTTCACGTCACCCGATCCCTCATCGGCGGGTTCAAGTGTCGAGAACTGGGAGAGAATCGTTGGCAATGGCTGACGGCACACGTTCGCAAGAATGTTCAGGCGTCCCCTGAAAAACATTTCGATCTGTGCAGGACTGAACAACATTTGATATCATGTTAATTAGGCCGTGAGGAATGCAACAATGATGTTGAAAGATTGTGAAGTTCACCTGTGCGGCATTCCGATAACAATGGAGTCGACGCCTGAAGAGCTGGCATGGTCGATGAGCTGCTTAATGGCCGGCATGAGGATCTCGCAACCGTCCAAGCCAAATCTCTTCTCGCTTGGCCACTAAACATTACATTTCGCTTCTCATTATACGACAAACGTGCAACATCCTAAATGAAAACAGGAAATTTCTGCATGGCCTTTCCCTCTCTCCCCTCTACTCCTTACTGACAGACCCTTAAATCCACTTCACTTGCGACCCCAACAACAATAGGGACTTATAAGCTTTAGTAACTGGTTCTTTCAAAAAGCACGTCAGCCTAAATTGTGACGGCTATAGCTAATTCAAAAACATAACCAGAAAAGAATGAAATCTGAATATAATGCATACCCTTCAAACATATCCTCGGAAATTCATTAGTACTGCAGCCTTCCTTAAACGTTATGCTGACCTTATATAAATGTGAAAGGTATAAATCCAAGGCTTATATAAGAGGAATACGAACTGAATATTCAGTTCCACTGAAACCGTTACGCAAACTTCTTTCCTCTCAGCATCATGCCGCTGAAGTATCGATTAAATTTATCCATATACACATTAATTTGGTCTTTCTACACCTATAAAAAAATGAAAATGAAAGTGATGCTAATGAGAACGAAAGTAAACGAAAGACGAGACAGTCGCTGAGAAAAGAATAAAAAATTTGCAGACGGTAAGGATCACTTTTTTGGCGAGGAATTCCTCGAATTTGGTGGAGCGGATTAGTCGTTTGAGAAGCGTCTTCTTCTGCTCGTGATTCAGCTCAGCAGCACGAGGCACTTCGAATCGCCGCCGCACCCAATCCAGTTGTTCATAATTCGTTAAATGCATATACTCTACACCCGTATGCGTACAATAAATTTGCTGAAACAGTTTCATCGATTTTACCCTATAAGATCTCATCGCCGCAATTCGATCCTTATTAACCAGAAAATAAAGGATTCACAGATGTGGATTATCAACTCCACCACCACGTTACTCGAGAGGATTCCCACTTTTTCAGATAGAAAGTTTGATTTTAATCTACTCGACGCTCACTGAAGAAGTTGAAAAGTATAGAATTTACAGTCTTTTATTATCAAAGAAAATCGAAACTAATAGTTTTTCGTTATGAGAAACTAATAGATGTGTCTGAGACGAATATCACTGAAAACGCCTTTATTTTTTAGTTGTTTTGGATATTCAAGAGGATCGGCACCCCTATGTTCGTTGTTACCTGCTAGTGTAGTTAGAGAAACCTTTGACCTACCGGTTAAACATCTCTTTCTCGTACTTAGTTTCGGAAATTCTTTGGGCGGTATAACAGCCGCTCTCACGAAAAAAACCACTCATTAGAATACATTTGAATCAATGAACAAAACAGAGCTAAAATTCTTCATTTTTCTCAGAAACGCAAACCTTGAGACGGCTTATGATTTCTCGAAGAGTGAGCGATGGCTTATCACCGCCGATGAACGTCGACATGGGCAGGATAAATTCCCTGTCCATATCCTGCTCAGTAAGCCCGTAGAACTGTGGATCCAGTTCCGGCGGAATTGTATCATCAAGAGCTGCACTATTAATTCCCAAAGGGTCAAGATCGGCGATATTATGTCCACGGGTCTGCAAACTATAAAATTTAATAACTGACGAGTTGAATATATCCACGTGTATCACTGAATCAAAACCTTCGCTTTCTGTCATATGACATGAGATGTGCAACTAACATCACCTAAAAGGTGTCTTAAATAAGCTCTCAAACGCATAGCTAATGAAGTGATGGTTCAATTTGTCGCAATATAGAAACATGTACTTAAAAGAATCGAAGTCGCTATAGAATGTCCATATCCAGTCAAAACTCAAGTGAAAACAACTAACCTGATAGCTTCTGATGAGCAACTGCACTTTAAGATGATCGGTAATATCTTTTATGGAAGTGCCCGCTGATGGTGCTACTGCACCTACCGCCGCACCAATGGCAACCGGAGACGTCACGGTGGAGCTCACGAGGGTCGGTGGTGGTTGATAAGCTTGCCCCGGTGCTAACCCTATAAATATGCACCATCAGCGCATCTGACAATATTCAAGAGACGTAAAAGAACCTTAATAAAGTTCTTGATGCCAACGATATGAATCATAACATCCCACTTACTTCCTCTCCTCGCTAAATGCAGAAAAGATAAACGAAATGTTTTTTTCTTCACACAATAAGACCTTCAGAGTATAATTACCTGAAGTATCAATTGCCTCATTTCACTGAGAAATGAACACTAATTACAACCTGTTCCACTTTCATATTCATTCTTCTTAATGGTCGAATAAACACGCTTTGGAGAAATACTTCGAGCTGCCCGAAACGTGACGTATTCCTCGAATTCCTTCCCTCCCTTCCCAATCCTTTTCAAATCTCTTCGTCACACAGAATGAACGAGGAAAAATTATGAATGAAAAACAAAAAAACTAATGGAAAATTTGTGAAGAAAAACGACGAGAAGAAACCTTTTTCGACATTTTGGAAGTATGCGGCCCATGATGGATGAACTGATGATGGGTCAATTCGCCACTGATCATACATTTGCTCAATGTAGACGCTCGACGTTCCGTTCATAAACGGTTCAGCCTAAATAAAGATGGAGAAAGTTAATGATCGTACATCACCGGCCCAATGCAGCCTCATGAATGCCACTTCTAAAGAGATAGTTATATAAGCCTTTAGAAACTGTTTTCTCATGTTGGAGATTCCCTCCCCTTCCCAGCACAAAGCAACACCACAATTTTGAAGGAAGTCACAGCTACACGCTGGCTGACCCTCCCACTTTCAAATCACCACGGCTTATATCTTCGATGCGGATATCACTCGCATATCGTATCCTTCCTAGCGCCACCTGAACGCACACCGTACGCACTGTCGAAAATACCTTTATTTTCTCTCCGTTATGCATAATGCCCTAACTAAAGCAATTGTGAACAGCTATTCTCTACCCACTGCGCACTTTGCTAATGGATCTGAGGTAGTCACATCGTTTGTGGACACGTCTCTCGCCCCTCGCCGTCCCCCGTCCCTTTGTTTACGATAACATCGGTTATCGAGTGGCTCAACGAATCCAAGCCTCCCTTTGGAATAACTCTTAACTGTGCCCATCATAGCATGGAATCTACATGCTTATTCTGAAAGTTTTTATTCAAATGTTGCTAAAGAAATAAGAAACTGTGACGTTAAAACGAGGAACACAATATTAAACATTAGCCAGATAGAGGCATGCCAATTTGTGTTAATTCCGTTATACGCGGTAGGCGATTCTGAACTTCATTTTATCCAGTTACTCGCCAGCATGAATAGGTTAGGCTTCGATCAAATATGCTGAGAATTATCATGTTATGCTCAAGCATTAAAACGGATGCAACCTGTGCGAAAAGAACTATATACCTTGAGAGCAACAGCACTGGATGCCCCGGCACGACAGACCGCAAGTGGAGTACGTGCATTCGTGGACGGGTCGATCTTACTGGCAATGAACGCAGTAGTTTTGGTACGAGATGAAACCCGTAGCCCGAAGCAAGCAGAGGCCGGGATTCGACTAAGAAGCCCAGCACGCTGCATCACCCACCTGTACCTTCAGTCCTCTCTGCTCTCTTCTATAAATAATATCAAAACTGGTTATTTCGAGTAGTGCATAACATCGCAATCAGGTCGAACACATATGATCATCTCGTATAAAAATAATCAAAATACTCGCCCCGCCCAATGAATGTTCCTATCATGAGCTCATGCGCTGCATATTTTCCCTATCGTAAGCAAACTATGAGGGAAATTACTCAAGCGCTATTCCACGCAAGCATTCGATTACCTCGATGAAGAGAGTACGAACAGTTCAGTTTGCCTTATGCGTATTCCTCCACTTCGGACCGCGACTACATATATGCCCTCTGTGGCATTTCCTCTTTTAATTAGCACAATATAAGACGGTAATTAATTTAAGGTAAATTGCAGGAAATTCCAGCGAACGATTCATCTTAGGTAAACATGAGAAACACCTCTCCGTCGAGACAAGATGATGCCAACTTATTTGCGAGAGAAATCTAAGCGGGGAATGTCTCGGATATCAAAAGCCATGACGTTAAACGTGCTCCGAGGCAAAAAAAAGCACAAGTGGCGCTTTCAAATGCAAGCACGTTATCGCAAATATGAGCGCCAACAAAATCACACTGAAAGCTGTCCAAAGAGGCACAAATGAACTCCAGTTTATGGACGCGGCTACGTTGTTCTCAGATCCAGTTCAAGCAACGATCCAAGCGAAATAGGTGAAGTAAACACGCTAACAAATCTGAGTAACACAAGAAACTAGATTTGTTCTCAGTAACGATCAATTCTAACGGGAATGAATGGATAAACCTGAGCTATTCAATTCAGCAACAGAACAACTATTCGCTATAGAGAGAACCCTCTAAAGCGACGATATGTACATGCTGAAATCGGATAGTGCATTATAAAGACGCAAATAATCCCGAAAACATGTACAATTAACTCATCGACACTCACAAATAAACGCATAAAATGAACAAAACGGATGGGTGGGGGGACAGAGCCGCCGGGTTTCTCGCTGAAATCGTCAGAGGCCACTCATCACTCTACACATCAAATGCGTGTGATTCAAAGAGCTGCGAGTCCACAACAAGGTTTGCAGTTGTTGTGAGCGATTCTTCAAATCACCAACAGTAGAGTGAGACTAAATTCGTCTACATTATGACAAGGAGGTTGTGGTGATAACAAGTATCACAATTATGCCTTTGAATAAACCTTTGCTAATTAAAAGATAATTGAAAGCAGTAGACGACATCGAGAGCAGTTATTTCCAAATATAGCGCAAGCACACGACGCTCTCGTCGTTAAACGCACCGGACGTTGTCTATTGCAGCTATATTCCGTTGAAAATAATGGAAGGCACCTGCAGAAGCTAAGTGATGAGAAAGAGACCGCATTGATTAGGAGACTCACTTGCTGCACCAAAGAGTAACCACAGATCGCGTCAAAGGAGCGAAAAAAAAAAGAATACGGCCGGAATGGGTACGGAGAAGTTTATCATATTTTCAGTTGCAATTTATTATCAGTGATATCACTATCATGTGGTTTATCATATGGTTTCTTCAAGTGAAATAAGGGTAAAAATCAGAGCACAAATGCTCTGTCACAACAGCAGTTAGTTGGCAATAAAATTATGCACAATTATGTCGAGTGCAAAAAAAAGGTCGCACTTCTTTTTTAGAGCAGTGAGGGAATAAGCACGCTTCTGCTAGATTGCTTGATAGGTTTTACAGAGCACTGACCGAGTGATGAGCATTTCGGCTGAACTTGGCGTTTCCTCATACCTCACTGCATGACGTATGAAATGTGTCGCAGTAATGTTGTTATGCATAGAGTGAGCAAGTGGTTAGGCTGACTACAAGCGGGGAACTCAGAAAATGCTGAAATCACCACAAAACTTGTTTTTGAGCAATGCGCCCAAGCAATTTCTAGCATTCTGCAGACGAGACCAGCGAACTTGTCGTTTCAAAATGCCGTCAAACGTCCATCATTGAATTTAAATTCGAGTCATCACGTTAAGGAACTTCCACTAATGAAACCTGTTCGTGAATCGGTCACTCTAAGGAGAAACATGCGCCGACGAATAAAAAACTTCAGGTTTCATTTTCACCTTCTCTATCCTCAAATGAGAGACCGCCTACTAATATCCGTTCTGCTCACCTCCATAAGACGGTCAACGCACAGCGGCACTCTTGTGCTATGCCGATCCCTTCTCCCTCAAGTCTGCTTACGCGGTCCGTGCCCTATTCCATCAGACGATTCAAACATAAGTTATGTCGAATCACTTGAATAAAGGTGGTAACGGTGCGTAGTGTTTTCGAAGATCCCATTTTTCATATCTCTTAGGTGACAAGGGTCATGAAAGCTTTAAACGACGTGGTCGACTATTATTGGGCCGTCCTTATTGAAATTCGATTTCTCGCAGCCTAATATCATAAGCCGGTATATCAAAATTTTTCAAGGGGTTGCTAGCTCAACGAAATGCATACGATCCAGCGAGATAACAAAAGGTTTTTGCAAGAGGAATCTTGGAATTTCAGAGCAAAATTATTAAAAGTTTTATTCACAAAAGATTCGGTGTTTTTTCTACGAATAGAGAAGGGACCGTTGTGGAGAACTTCACTGCAAATCCAGAAGTTATTTTCTCTAGCCAAGTCAAGGAATTAAGGTGAGGATAAGATTCCATCTTCAACATGCTTAAACAATGGACAGGAAATTTTGTTCCATCTTGCAACTGCACGAAAAATCAGCAAGCATGTTGCAAGGCAGTTTACTATCAGTCGTTCACTTATTGGTTAGTTCGCATAAAATGAATACAACAATGTGGTGAGGGTTTATTGAGGCAATTGGAAGGTCACCTTTATTGAATCGATCCGGAGAGGTGCGAAATTAGGGCTAATTTCGAGCTCACACGTTTAAATCTGCTCTTTGTGCAAAGAAGTCAGAAGATTGCTACCTTCGAAGACAAATTATGAATATCTTTCTTTTAAAAGTCACTTCTAATCAGATATTGATATATGAAGAGCATATTTAAATATATGATCATTGCTGCACAATATATGAATGGAGACAACAGAATCATAATGAAGGCTGTGGAAAAGAGGGAAAATGAAGCCGTAATAAAAGACCTGCCTGAAGAGATATGAAAGACCTGTTTGACAAGATACGAAAGACTTGTCTGACAAAAAATACGAAGAAAGCTTTTAGGGATTGCGTAAAAATCACCATTCTTTCCGTCTTCCCAATGCAAATTTTCTTGTAAAATGAGTTGAATGCAGATGTCCAATAGTCTCAATATGTTCATTTTTGTGCAATTAATGTTCCGAACCGAACAGAGATTCGATTATACTAAAGCAGTAATTAGCAGTAACTCTACTCACCTATACACATAACCTTTGTTATTTAATTTCCTGTAAATTATGAGTCGAAAGTATAAAGGATACGTTAATAAACAACATGTGTGTATCCGACTGGACCCGACTGGCACAACCAATGTGGCCACAACTGGAAATCTACTTTTATTAACGATAATGAGGAAAATGCAACGGACAATGTTTTCCACTCTTAAATTACAGAAAAATCCCTACAAGTTTCGTTATATAACTGGGGTCAGTAAAAGTTCACAAAACTACTATCCTCTTTGTTGCATAGCATTTCAAATTTCCTTAGAAACTGCTTCAACAATTGTCGTAAAATAGCTAATCAAAGGTGCTGGATTAATTATTGCTATAGTGTAAGGCACTCTTATCACGTTAAGAAATCCGATAGACGTGCAGAAACGATTCTGACTGCTGACTTTTCCACGTTATTCAATGCCCGCCACACGAAAATATTACTAAAGCAATGGAATTCTTAACACATTTGTGTTTTGAAAGTTCGAAAAAGGCTTATTTGGAAGTCTGTAAGCACGAAGCTTTATCTTACATGGATAATTATGAGTTTACAGCATGCGCATCTGTTTGGGATAAGACAGAAATTCTGGAAATGATTAAGTTTATTGTTAAAGAAAGCTGTTAGTTTCGCTAGTTTCGTTTTTAGGCAAACTAAAGGGGTACCCATGGATGGTAGTGCCATTCCTGATATAGCCGATCTCACTTTTTCTCTGCCAAAATTCCATGCCTTAACGCTATTTGTTGTAGGTAAGATGATGATTTACTAATGTTGAATACTGAAAATCTTCATAATACTGCTAAAATAGTTCATGGAGATTCCCTATAAAATTGAAATTACATGCATTGATAATTTCTTGGACTTAAGCTTAACTCTTGCATGTAAAGGTGTCATCTCAAACGCGTACCATAAGACGGAAGTGTTTAATTTTGCAATGAACAGTTATACTCAGTTAGGCAGTAATACTCTAGCGTTTGTACACAATTTGTGGGGTCTTCCGATTTAGCAATTTACAATTAGAACAGACTGCTTAAGAAGTTATAAAGAAAAAGACCTAGGGCTCAAATATGAATGAGGAAACACGTATTGAAGTCATTAATCAGTAAACCGGACTAAGTATACAAGTTCGCCTACCCCAGTAGGCAAAGTATTAAAAGTTTGATCGAAGAAATATTTCAAGCACTATAGTAACTCGTGATTCCCATCGTACCAACTAAAGCGAATATCCGTTCCCATCGACATTTAAGAAATTATGTATGTCTTTTATACATGTGTAGTTTCCTTTTTCTATTGAATTTATCTATTGAGTGTATATATACAATATATCCCATTTTATGGTTTGACTCTGGTGTGACTCAAATATTTCCTAATATATGTATATACAGTTATTTATGGTGTGAGGCCACTTTCTTGAGTTGATGCATGAGATTGGTAGCACATTGTATGTGAACACTGATCTGCATATGACAATATCCAACGGTGTTCATCTAAACATAGATGTTTTCGTCCACAGAAAATACTGCATTATTGACATTTTATGTTTACGTTGAGCATTCGGAAGACTGCAATACGGAGGCTTTGGTTCTCTATTCATTTTGATGCTTCTTTATAGTTATGCACGTGTTCCTTCTCCGTTACATTTAGTCATACGAGAACGGATAAAGCTTTCTGCATTTCTAAGCCCTTAGCTGTACGATTATCTTTTGTTAAAGCTTTTAGGTTATAACTCTTTACTTGAGTAACTAGGTATGTCGTCT
This sequence comes from Parascaris univalens, assembly GCA_037576465.1. Lineage (NCBI taxonomy): Eukaryota > Metazoa > Nematoda > Chromadorea > Rhabditida > Ascarididae > Parascaris > Parascaris univalens. The sequence goes on along the minus strand of CM075173.1, from coordinate 44,517,553 downwards.
GAAAATGTTCTCCGCTTATTTTCAACCGTATCCATTTCCTTCAGAGTATATATTTAGCATCACATGTTCTGTTGACTTTGATTAACCTACTTCGATTACTTCAATACTGAGTGAATTATTAACAAATATAACGTTATAAGCTTCTACTTTACCTTTCTTTATCTACTAGATAAATGTGTACATATGGAAAGTTTGTTTAGCAACGATTACGTCGTTTTATGATATTATCTAATATTATCGACGCGTTTGTACTGACCACTCAAATATATTCTGTTTGTTCTGATCGTGTCTATCATTTAGAATAGATCTTTTTGGCACAAAAAATGTAAAATTACAATAAAAGGTGAGCGCCATATTTAAGATTTCCTCTTCATTACACACTCATAACACACATCTTATCTACGTATTTGTTTGCTACTTCATTTCTTTATCGTGTTCACAAAACGTGCTTACAGTGACTATTTTATTTTTCTCTACCAACTGGGGTTATGCGTTTCGTTCTGATGAAACGCCCACGCATAACTCGGGTGCACACGTCAACGGATAAGCGCCGAAACGTGTTCACCTCTTATTCGCATATCTATTTCATTGATGTCTAAAAATACACTGTTAACATTTCATCTTCCAACATCGGTCCATTAATGCCATCTTTATGTTTTAGGATTCTGATACTAACATCTTTCTCTGTAGAACCATAAAGAAACATTATGCAAAAAAATACTGCTATGATATTAAGTAACACATTACTTGTACAATATTAGTTAAAACGGCAATCCTCCCCAAGTTGGATTTCAGACTTGCGTAAAGGAAAATGAAGACGCAAGCAACTAGAACAGCGGCGTGCACACAAATGTGTTGGTTAGGAAGGCTTGCATCTGCTCTGGATGTTTCAGTGGCGCGCATGGGAATTCGTCGCTTGCAAAGACCGCCCCCATATAATAATATTGCAAACGTGTTTTGTCGACATTCATAAATGCCACGTTTACAATTTCGGCGGTCATTAGCGCCAAGCTATCGACAAACTATTGCATTCTGTTGCAATGCACGACGACGTCACTAATGAAGGTAGAACAGAATCCGTTGATGGCGATGTTTGAAGAGGACTCTCAACCGTATTATGTATTAAATCTCAGTGAACTAGCTCATCCAACGAAATTCAGCAAATGACGCTCAAGTACCAACATCTAACTTATTTGACCAAACTAATTCCAGCTATATATACATAGGCGAGATACGAAAAGATGGAGAGGGAAGAGGAGATAAGAAAAGAAGGTATCTTTCACAAATTGCGCTCATCAGCAATAGTACATTTTGTCGATATAGACATACAATATTCGCTGTGGTAGTGAATGTTGTAATAAAACACTGAAATCAAAAACGCCAACAAATGAAGATGTAAAGACTTTCAATTGAATGAACTGAAATAAGCTAATCACTTTGTTTTACTTTCATCAGCACATTGTTCCATTTTATTGCAGCAAATTCTTCCACGAAAGTTCGTTTTTTCTACTCAGTGGAATACGGAAATGCAAGGATATGAACGGTATGCAAACATGACTGAGTTGACGACTGAGAATTCAATATTGTCTTTCACATAAAAAGTATGTCATTAGTACTCAGATCTGTTGGCTTATCAGCACAATGTTACCTAAGTGCATTTGACCCAGGTAATATGAAGAGTGCTGAAAGAACAGGTCCTCTCCCTTGCTATAGCGAAAAATTAATTATAATACACGAAAATTATTTGTATTATATCCAAAATGCACTCAGAGCGCACTATTCTACCGGATCTGGATCGTCGACAGTGAGGTCACTGAATCATACGACATCGTCACAAGAGCATCGATGGATAACGATCCAAAATATTTTTGATGCTTTCACTGATGTTCGACAGGCATATGTGACTATACGAATACGGCTATCCTCTGAAAACGATGCGCTGAAGTGACACTCTACGCAATGGTAAAGTTAACGAGCTCTGCACAAATACAAGATGATGAACCTGCGGATGAGTGCTCCTGTCAACGGCATTTTTTGATTTCGTTCCGCCATCTTCAATTGCTATTCTGAAAATTTCAATAAATTCGAGTGGAACAAGCTACAATATATGATACTTTCCCGATACAATCTCGAGTAAAGGACTATGCAGTAATGCATAAAATGGATCGTAAAATCGAGTCCACTCTCCGGTCAGAAACTCATTAATGCCTCTTCGTAAGTGTGGAATTTAGCGGAACGATGTGAATGTCGAAAGTAGATAAATTACTGTTGAAGAATAACTGCGATAAAATGTTGTCAGTGAAATGAAAAAATAGCGAATAAAAGATAACGAAAAGCATTTTCCAAACGACTTCAGTATCTTCGATGCTCGTTTTTCTATGCAACTGAGACAAGCTAGCATTGCTTTTTCCACAAATATGAGGCTAAATCTTTTAGCACTCTTCACTGGAATTTGCATAATATCCGGATAGCATTTCCTAAATAGCACGGAAACGATCGCATAAACAGTTAATAATTATGCTGTCTGATACATTCCATTAGTATACATTCGGTATTTCCTTTGTATTTGATTTTCATGAGTCTGTCAAGCAATAGGAATGGGGAACGAGAAAATTCTCCCCACAAAAAGTGCATTCCTGAAAAGGAATGAAGAAATCTCCGACTTGTTCAAGAAGAGTTTCTTTAAAAGGTGCTTTCAGTAATGACGTCTCGCTTCATCCTTACTTCCTCATTACGAGAAATTGCTTAGATAAACCTTCACTCTGTTTAAGTAAGTGATAACTTCAAAAGTGACATTTAGAGTTCATTGTTTCGTAAAAGAAGAGACGATAAATGTACGGAAGAGCGCTTAGTGTCAATGCTATGAAGGTATTTTGCAAAAGATGAATCAAACATTGCATCGACACTCCGACCTAAAGCGCCGCATACCATTCGATAGACTATTCGATAAGCAAACGGTGGGAATACTTTTTTTAGTGAGCGTTATGCATGATTACGTACGTCTAGACATCCCAATATTGAGCACACAATGCTCTCTCGACAGCAACATAAACGAAGAATGATTTCTCTCAGAGGCGATATGCCATTACATCTCGATCTCTTCTCTTCACAGTGGACCTAGAATCTTCCTTCACTTTCGATAATACAGTTAGAGTTAGATGAATATTTATACCCCTTTTAGGTATCTCCCAAACTTTTATGATAAACCACCACACTAATACTCAAATGCACCCATTTATTGCAGAACGCATTACTGATGCATCTTCGCATCGAGATGAGAGAATAAAAACTTTAATAGTAGAATACAGTGAGATTTTTAGTGCGATTGAGTGGGGGTTAACGACGACGACAAGATGAGCATTAGCCCAACGATTACTCGAGGTGCAACGGTAGCAAATAGCACAGCTGGATCAGCTTTGAACAGCCGTGCCATTCACGTCACGAATGGCACTCACTTCTCGACGTTCACTGTGAAAGGGGTATCCCATCGCTGTAGAAGTAGAGAAGGACGGGGGCGGAACATGCTGACGATTACACAGCGACAGCCATTTGCTCAGTTCACTCTCGTGAATCGATTTACACCAAAGATCGGCGGTGAGAACGAACATGTGGAAGGAAAAGCTAACTGAGCGCCCCGATACTTACGTCATCGGCGAATGCACTTTTCCAACTGTGAAGCATCAATATGTGCTCGGAGCGTGCTCGAGTACAGGCGATGAATTTTGTCCACTTGAGGGGGATTTTTCCTGACGCACAAACTGGGAAAAGCCCTTTGAAATGTCACACCTTCAAAGATTCAGAAAAATTATCAGAAATAGCTTACTCAGGTTCAATTTTGAAATGTACTCTCTCGATCAATTTCAGATGTTGTTCACCCACCTCCGACAATCTTTATAGTTGAAACACTTTTGATATCGATTGTTGCTGGCGCAATTTGTTGGGCAAATATGCTAACAAAGGAAGTGTGCAAAACACTATCCTGAAAGACTTTCCCCACCTTTTCCCACCAGTGTTAACTGACCAGTATTACACTACAAGAAGGCAATATTTTAACAATAACGGCGAGATGTTGTCGTATATTTCGTCACAGGTGATCTGCATTCCGCATTATACCCCTCTCATAATGAGTGCCTCAAAAAGAGTTCAGATGTCGTGTGTGTGAAATTCTTTTCTGTGAACGCTATTCTTATAAATTGCCTTACTCAGCAGCGGTCGTTAAAACATTGACTACACGTGGAAAACTTGTAAAACACACGAAACTGTGAAGAGTGCTCACTTTACACGAATGATTTATTTTTTCTCATATACACAACGTCAAGTGGATGTTGTGCTTCGAGAATATCGAAGAAAATTCCGCTTTGCTTCCCTCAATAATGCCGAAGCTTCACAAAGGCACGCTTTAAAGATTCAAAGTTTACGAAAGTTCAAAAATTGACGTTCGCTTTAATGCATATCTTATGTCATCGATTATCAATGAGTTTGCTCAGCTGCAAGTTGAAATGACCACTTATATGCACATAATGCATCCATATAACCATACGCACATGTGTATAAATATAAATATATAAATAAATATAAATATAAATTAATTAATTAATCATGAATAAATGAATGAATAAAAACGTAAACACAAATAAATGAATATAAACATATAAATGAATAATGAATTATGTAGAAATTCCTCATCACTGTTTAAAATGGTATAAAAGAAACGAAATACAAATATCAATAAATGAAAGGAATTTATTGGGAATATGTGTCTTTCAGACTCGGATGTTAAGAGTTCAGACGGTCCGATGATGACTAGGTTGTACTAAATAAACGAATTTTTACTTGAAAGTTTAGAAGGGCGTCTTTTTATTTCTCTAATATGGACCAGAACTCTGCAAACGTTATCGATTCCCTCAGTTTTTATCTCACATGGATTGATATGTTCTTAATTTTTTCTCATTTTTTCTCAATCCATGAACTGACCAATGTTAAGGTAATCAAATTTCAGTATACAAGAAATTAGAATGCCGTAGAACTTTTGATAGTGCTGTTCATATGAGTGAATATAAATGTCGAAGATCCGAAGTATAAAATTGATTTTTACCTCAGATCGGCGAATTATCTCAACAAATAAAAGCTGATGGTGCTAGTTAAATGTGAACCTACGAGGATCGCCTATCAATAGAACATTGGATATCTACCTTCAACAACAACGGGATGTTTACAAGACTCATTTAAGATGCAAAAATGAGGCCTAAAGTGAGAAATACAATGAATCTTATTGAGATCAGGATTAATATAACAGTGGAGTCGTGATTAAACCGCAATTGTGCTTCATAGACAGGTGACGCTTATTCTTTCATTCGTCATTTTACTTTACAAAGCGCTTTTTCATGTCTGCTATCAAGATGTTATTGCTTATTTCATTCATTTAATTAATTCATTTACATTCGAAGTTCTTTTCTTCCGGTTCACTTATCGCTAATTGCGGTAAATGTTTGATGACGTTATTGCATTATGCAAGCGTTTCAGTAAATATTGCTTGAAGCCAATAACTTTATACTTTAGACCTATCACATGTTTTGTACTGAGTAAGCAAAAAACCCTTATAACATGAATAGATAAGGTTGCCTTACTAATATAAATCCACGTGGTTACACTAACTTGCTCTGTAGAACAACCATAAGTCTTTGATCGGTAATGCTTATATGTTAAAAGTACTTCAGCTTACGCGAACGAGTACTAAATGAAGCTAGCAAAAGAGAAGCGCATGTGAGTGAGTAATTAAATAAATAAAAGCAGTCAAACATAAAATAAAGACGTTCTTGCTAACGTTATATGTATCAATGTCTGAGTCAGTGGACATTATCATGCTCCACAATAAACTCTGATTTCTCTTTGAATCTTCATACACTACAATTTTCCAACGCTTTCGATTTTCGTCCGTATTTTCTCCAGCATCGTTATAAATACTTTCCGTTTTTTAGCAAAGTTCGTATTTTCAGTAGAACACTCTGCTGCCAGAAATATTTCAGTGCACCTTTCTTGAAAACTCGGCTGTTTTTCTCATAATTACTAGGCTCTATTCAATCAAAATTTATCATAACAATTGTCGCTATGGATATAAATATACTCGTGGCGTTTCTCTGCTATTCCTCGCCTACAAAGTATAATCGACTACAAACTTCACTCGTGATAGCATCATCCCACTTTTGCTGACAAGTCAACGAAAACTGCGAGTTACATTTTCCGATCATTGCAGCACAGATCTTTCAGCACCACCGAAATGCTTCCATTTCATACTGTCGACTCGTTCTAGAATACTGCATTGCTTTATGACCTCCTTATTTGATTTATGGTGTCAGATTGCTAGGGAATGTTCACAGACGATTCATCTGCATTGCTTTTTGCGAAATTCGTGGCCCATTTCAGCTCAATTACCCTATCAGGCCAAAAATCGGATTCACACGAATATCTCAAGCTCAGTTTTAGTTTAAAATTTTCCACCGTCAAAGACATTTCGTTCCGTTCTTTTGATGCCTCTCTGTCGATAATGTTTCATTTCGCTCTTTCTGTAGTGGACGTGCGCATAAATTTCAGCTCGTCATAAAGAGCCTTGAAACTGCTTTCCGTCGATATCTTCAGGACAATCGCTTCTTCAGCTTTCAAGGTGCAGCTGAATTGCTTCGATTCACACATTACTGCTCTTCCAACTATTAAAGTTTAATCGCTTGCAATTTAATTGTACCTTCTCGCTGTTCATCTCACATAATTTTACTATGTTTTCCACTTCGAAATGTTGAAATAAATGAATGAATAAATAAATGGAATACGGAAATATACGAAATGAGCTGACGTGACACTTACCTCAGCATGAAAGGCCAACAAAAAATAAATTAGCGATGAAAATATTGTCAATATTTTTTTCAATTATCCGACGACTCTAACAAAATGTCCACAAAAGAATCAATTGATTGGTGAAACATACAAAGTTTCCACAAAACGTATGCAACTTTCTTAGCGCTTTAAATGGTACATATAACCCATTGTGTATATTAAGCGAATTAAACTCACCAAATTTTTCGGTGCTTTTTATGCGGAGAGCATACGTATATTAAGTACACAAAGACGCAACGCTACCACAATATAATTCATAAAAAACAAAAATGCCGCACTAATCATTGATTGGGATAGTCTATGTGGCACTGCCAACAACGAAATAATCAAGTCTGAAGAAGGAATTTCACAGGAATTCCTCTTTTCCCAGTAATCTCTAAAAAGCTGCAAAGTATCGCACAAAGCCCCGAAATATTCTTCCATATTCTGCGCAGAAATTAGGAGACACTGCGCTATTCAGTATAATTTCAGCAGAAATGTATCCTTTATTTATCCCGCTTTCACGACAATGGCTGCTGACCATGAGGAGCCTCAATGAGTGTGGAGCACAAAAACAGATATGTGACCGACTGCTTCTCGTGGTGATTGACGGAAGCGAATCTTATCTGTGACAGTTGACGGGGAGATGCGTTCTCAAATTTCGATTGAATTTTCGTATAAATAGGGCCTCGAGATAAAGGAGGAAGTCGAACCCCTTGTGTTAATTTGTCTTAAATTTGATAGTCGTGAAAACCACTACATTCTTTCATGAAATGTAAACCGCAGATTACTACCAAAAATGCAGTTTGCCCTTGTGGCCGGCTGATAAACTCAACCGAGAGACCATTGAAGTATGAATAATGAAATCCAATGATTCAGATCGGCATTTCAATACTTCCCCGGCACTCTAACCGACTACTTTGCATTGTTCACAAAATACCCTATTAAAGGTGTCGAAATAGCTTACTTGTACATGCTGCACTGTGGATACTGGACTATTTTCACTTAGAGATCAACGACGATAAACCGCAAATAAGAAGGAATATACAAAATTTGCTCATGAGAGATGAAACCATTGGAAGTTTATTCAACAGATGCGGACGTTGCGAAATTGCAGAACACTCTTTATGATACGTTGTTGAAATGCTGGGATGTGTTACTGCAAACGCTGAGATGTATTATTACTGCGCATTATAGATGCACATTTACGTAAGAAATAAAGCTAACGCTATTGTATTTGCTGAAGTAGAGCTCTCATAAAGAACTTGCATTATCAGCTAATTCGATGTTGGCCTCGATTTATTTAGAAATAAGATTGATTGCAACCGGCAATAGATCAAAAACATTCACCTCAATTAGAATCTTTGATGTGTTGATGAGGGAATATAAAGATCATCCAGAAATAAAGCATTGGGATGCAACACACAACGACCATAGGGCTTGCTGGCCGCGAATCGATTGCCACCCGCATTGCTGCAATCTGAACATTCGAAACGAGCGCATCCGGATATGCTAACGTAGTCGCAATGAGGCGAAGATGACGTAAGAATTAAATTTAGCGAAGCGATCGCGGCTCAGTGCTGGCTCCGTTCATACAATGTTGAATCGATGAGGAACACCAATGAAAATTCTAATTTCGAGTGGAACTTTAATAGTAAAAAATTGCTACACTTTTACACCGATAATTTTTAGCAGCAATAAATTTGTCGTCTTTTTATACTAAAAGAAGGAGTGAGAAAATATGTTTGGTGATTATATGCAACAGCAATTTCACCTTTTACTGTTTTTACGTAACAGATGTGACTTTCATAACCCACGATTTCTTCATGAACCCTTACAGCATGTGCCGACGGGTAATTTGGATATAATTCCGTCTAGTACTCTTAGGAATATTTTTAAATAGAGCACTAAGTTTAGACCCATCATAGTAGGCATCCTCACCGGACTATTGAGGATGCAACGCAATCTTTCAACAACAAGCGCATTAGAGATGCTTTTAATAACAAATTTTATGAAGGAGAAATCGATATACCTCACGGGCTAGAATACAATAATAGCAATAATACTTGCCCGGATGCTATCTAAATTCATTACCGCACTTGTGGATAAAGCTGACAATAATTGTGCTTTCATATGCAGAAACTTTCACATTCCAAAGTTACGTAGGGAGCTTGCAATTACCAACGGTGGGCCCGGCGACAACGACACCTATGGGCATGTTGAAAATAAACATGAACTAGATGTTATTAACAAGCGCCGCAAGTTTTATGAAAAGTGTTTTCATTAACGTTAATGAGGAGAACGTAACGTGTCCCACAATGCTCTCCACTCTTAAATTACAGAAAAATCCCTACAAGTTTCGTTACATAACTGGGGTCAGTAAAAGTTCACCAAAACTACTATCCTCTTTGTTGCATAGCATTTCACAGTTCCTTAGAAACTGCTTCAACAATTATCGTAAAATAGCTAATCAAAAGTGCTGGATTAATTATTGCTATAGTGTAGGGCACTCTTATCACGTTAAGAAATCCGAAAGACGTGCAGAAATGATTCTGACTGCTGACTTTTCCACGTTATTCAATGCCCGCCACACGAAAATATTACTAAAGCAATGGAATTCTTAACACATTTGTGTTTTGAACATGTAGAATCTGATACCACAACCAGGTGAAGTAATTAAAGTTGAAATCACCATGAACTAAACAGTGCAGAATTTTCAGCCCGCTTTACTTCAAGCGAAGCGATTTCATGCACCATATTAAGGTGTGTATTTGAAAGTGCATGTGCACGCAAAATAAACTATGCAAGGATGTATGTGTGCCCATGCTTGGACAACAAAGGTCGAACGGTGCTTTTTAGGTAAGCCAACGAAAAATATTATTCTTGTCCTCTGTGATGCGTATGTGTCGTGATTAAGGCCTCAAAAAGGTGGTCAGCGTAGAAATTCCCGCTTCCTAGACGACTTACAAAACAAATTGATGCTGTTACAGCTCTATGAAAAGTCCATCAAAATTCAAACATTCGTATTATTGGTGATGTTAACGTTAAAGGGTTCAAAGCAAGAAATCTGCTACTTCCTCACATTCGTTTCCTTCCACTCCACATAGCTCTGATAGCGAGTGATATTCTTCCATCGTACTGGTCGCTATGGCATTTCAAACGAACCGTTATAAAAGAAGAAATGACGAAGGGAGAAAGAGCGTTAAATGTTACGATCCAATCCGTCATTTTCACAGATTCTTGCAGACGCGGATTTGTTTAAGAAATTAAAAAAGGCTCCATGTAAACCTTTGTGCTCTCACCTTTCTAAATGGTCATTTTCAACATCTCACTTCCAACATACTCGCTTCCTCTTACAGCTGTCAATAATAGAAGCTGTTTCCCATATTTTCCTTTCTATATGGGACTTACAAATTTCATTTATCGATGGGTGTGAGAAAATGATAAAGCAATTACTCTCCAGCAAATTTGCTGCAACTAATATTAGCGGTGGATATCTGTCATTCAGTGTTAATCCGCAATGTGGAGTAGTAGATATAGCAGTAAAGTGACATTCTTATGTCACTCAGATGAGATTATTTCAGCATTTTTCACCCCGCACGTCCTCATAATACTTCGCAATAAGAAAACGCACGAACGCATATGCGTGCAAGTCATCTGATGACGGATGTATATTTACCTAGAGATATGAAGAAAGGTCATCGAAGCAAGCGATGGGCGCATTCGGAGAGATGCAAACAAAGGTTTTTTCAAGCATTTATTGATTCATTCATACAAAGTGGAGCGACTTTTTCCAACTTAGAGCACTCCCTTCGCGCTACGAGCAATCAAAAAGCAACTTTTTTTCTGCAACTATTCGATTATCTACTTGTTGAGTTCGGAAATATGGAGCAATAGGATATTCATATCCTCTGAGGCATAATTCATGAACCTGAATTTGTTTGACCTTCATCCATAATGGAAAAGTTCCGGGAAGGAAAGGACGCTAATCGAGGTCATGAAATAAGCAGCGAACGTCTGTCTGCAAGAATAAATGTCGTAACTAGGAGCGGAGATAGACTGGTTTGCGTTTCACTAGGACTCGACTTGGCTCTGCAGTCACTGATCGAATTAACTTTAATATTTCGATCTCTGCCGGCAAAATTTTCGATCCATCTTGAATACGAGCGGGATAAATAAAAAAAACATTCGACGCTCTGTAATCTGATGTTTCGTCGCTAGAATTCGACAGGCCAACAGCCAGTAATTAAAATCGGCAACGGAAAGAGCTCTAAAAGGTATGAGCAATGAGCTAGGCAATTTGGAGCTGAAAAGTTCCACAACGGCTTGCAGCTTGAAGTAATAGCTGAGATTGTGAGGTGGAGCAATAAAGCGTAATGATTCTATGATCATTGAATAAATACCCGAAATTCTCAGATATTGTTGGCTCATAAATTGCTTCGCAAGAGATATCATTGCTAAGTTAAACATAACAACTCACTTGAAATAAATAAATAGAAAATATAAGAATTAAATATGAATAGGTGGAAAGAGCGGTTGGATACATCATGAATGTCTCAGAGCGTGCTAGCGTTCTGATAAGATAGCGTTGTGCTCGAAGCGTAAAATGATGTGCCTTCGATCGCAGTATACAAATATTGATGACTTCAGTCGGAAATAATTCTCGTCTTTTTATCTTTTACATTCGGCAATAAAGCCGCTTCATTGAAAGTTTGCTTGAGTTAATGGATTTTCTGAAAGCAGCTCCTAATCTTCTCTTAAATTTAAGTTCATCATCATTTTTACCAATATCATAGAACGAATCAAATAAGTGTCTATTATTCGTGATGCGATAATGAATAGGCACGATCTAGTAGCCTTTCTCTTTTACATATTTTGAAGCTACAGATAATAATTACTATTTTCAATATGATTTAGGTAATGCTTCTTTTTCGCTAAATAACGTCATATATTAATCGGCGCAATATTCTAATGACGTTTTAGGAGGTATTTTAGGTGTAAACGATGTTGAGGCTACTAACTGCAGCACTTTTTCTATTCTTGTGCTGCCATTGTCAGGAATGTGGTCTGAAGAAAGACGTTAATCCACTAATGAGGATAGTCGGTGGAGAGGATTCGACATCAACGTACGTTCGCCTCTCTACTTATAATTTCTGCATTGTGCGTTTGCTAAGCGATCGAATGTGGAGTAAAGGTTTAGAGCTCAATCAGTGATTGAATGCAATTCGTGTAGGCGTTTTATTGAAGATATTTAGTTAATGAATCCGACATTTATTGAAAATTTTGTTTAATGGTTGAGTGAAAAACCGGAAATTGTTAATCTCTGTGAGAGGTCGCATAAATCTTCACGCGCTCAGAACTTCGGGACTCATTAAGTTTCCGCGAAATGTCGACGGTTAAGTTGGGAAGGATCATCGTGACTACCTCTGAAATGGCTGAGGCCTCGGTTTTTTTCTGTCAACCATCAGTGTGTTTCGATCCTCAAAGTTAAGGCTGTCAGGACCAAGGTTAGCGCAAATTTGGAGTAGAGAGGGGAGAGGGGAGGGCTAGGAGGAGGAGATTAGAGCGAACGCTAGCTCATCTCCAATAAAAAGTTAAATTCCTCCACTCTTCTGACTTCGTTTCAACTGATTTCAAAGAAATTCTAGAAAACTCCCGGGTAGTAAGAATGGACTGCAAAATTAAACGAACCAGTGACACAAACAAGGGCAGTGAGATAAGTTGTTTGCAACGATCTGTACAGTTTTCTTGATTGATTTTATCTTTCTACTTAAAGCGAATATTCCTCTTTTCAGTGAAAAAGAAGTAATTTTCATCTTCTAATGAAAGAAGAAATGGTTACTTTCCTTTCCGATAGAAGTCAAGGTATACTGTTTTATTCAGGGTATTTGTGAATAGCAGAAGCCCTCATCACCCCACTCAAAAGCTTTCCACCATAAGCAGTGCAAAGCACAAATATCTAAAATAACTGCTTTATTGAATCTTATTGCTGTCAATTTATGAGGTAACGTAATACTACTGGGGGGGGGGGGGGGGGGGGGTGGTAAGAAGTAAGAACACAAGAAGGCATTTGTGAAAGAAACTGCATTCGAATATTTTCAACAGCTTCAGTCCTTTCAAAACTCTAAGACGAACAGTCCTACGACGAACCAAGATGGCAACCGATGTGTATTTCAGGTCATGGCCCTGGCAAGCATTGTTCATGACATACGATAAGAGTGGAGTCGGTCTTATGTGTGGAGCAAGCCTCATCGCTGACCGGTGGTTACTTACTGCTGCGCATTGTGCTCAGTTAGTTCCTCCGTTTTTTTTCCACTATTTAATTATCTTAAGCGAATCTGTGAAATCAAATGAAATCCTTCAAAAAAACAAATGAACGAATATTCCACATAGTTAAAGAATCAGTAGAATATTTCAATGCTTTACTTGCTCTCCTTGTATTGGAAAGAATGGCTTATAACAAAAACGATAAATTTACGAGTGTTACTGCGAAATATATTGTTGTCTCCTATCCACGTAGGCCATTTTTTGTATCCTACGTCGTTATTTCCTTAACATTCCACTGTAAACGCCGTATTTGTTGCATATATCTGCTGCATGCATTATTGGTGCTGCATATGGTGAATTTTACCCGGCTTGCTAGACTGAATCTCTTTCCAGCATAAAATGGAGCCATAGAAAGCTCTCCTTAGAGGACTATAAATTAGAGCACGGGTTCAGATTTCAACATGTGGACTCATTTGTGGCATTGGGAACCACTTCGCTAAGCGACCTCCGAGATGTGTACGCAATTGGAGCGCTCATTATTCATCCTGACTATAGTCCTTTCACTGCTTCCAATGATATCGCTTTAATTCAGGTCTGTGTTCACATTCATGCATTCTCAAAAACTCTCGCAGTTTGCAAAATGCATTTGGAAGCATTCTTTTTGAGTGTAGTGTGTTGATATTTATATATATATATTATCCAACATAGCCTATCACCTGGTCAAGAGGTGACGGCTAAACGCATATGTGTGCGTTTCTAGGTAACTTCTCCATCAAGTCACCAAAGAATGCCACTAAGTGTAGCTTCCTCATAAAATGTCTCATTAATTAAATCGCAACTGCGAAGATTATTTGTTTAACGCCGAGCATTAGAAATTTTATTTCCGTTGTTGACCCTCACTACACTTTCGCCTTATTTAATGCAACCATATTGAAGAAATTTTCTTCAACAGACGACAGAAAAGGTGAAGTTATCGTCGTTAGTTTCGCCAGTTTGTGTACCTCGCGACGATTCGTTGTTGATTCGAAAGGGTACGATCGCATATGTGAGTGGATTTGGTGTTACGATTGGTAAGCTTGACTCTCTTCTTTGATTCAGCGCAACCTCAACTCTGATCTATTACTCAATTCATTCGTCCAATTGTTCATTGCGCTTTCAAAATTGTACATTACGCTTCACGCTATATTATCCTATTCTACGCATTTTCGCCACGTTTCTGTAAGCGTTATGAACTGAAAGCAGTTAAGCTATTCATATTTAGTAGAAATAACCTTTAAAAGAGTTCCACTGGATGACGATGTCGATACATACAACGCTAAAATGAAAACACTCATCAGAAAATTGGAATAAAAGTGCACTGATATGAGGCACTGATTCTTAGTGTCGATCGCATAAATATTGCTCCATTGAAGGATTTATAATATTGGAGAGTGCAATAAGATGGAGGAATAGCGTCGGCGATATGTTTCTGCAATCACTTCCACGAAAGATTCAACGACAAAATATTTGCAGATAGAGCCGAGAGTGGAAAAAGATGGGCGATGAGGACAAGCAATATTCTCATGCAAACTTCATTGCCGATAATCGACGAAAGAAGCTGCGCGTAAAAAGTTAACTTCTCTTTTTTTACTGATATACGTATCGGTATTTTAATATAAATTACTGCTGTTTATGATATGGAACTAGCTCATCCATTGTACTTTATTCACTGATGGGATAGGATAGAGAAATTAAGCAGTTTAGCTAACTATTTCACTCTCAAATGAACCAACTTATTCCGGACAAAATTGTTGGCAACTAATGACCTCATGAAAGTGGAGAACCTCTTACTTTAGAGAAGCGAATGAGAAACTGAATTAAAGATACTATCCGCTGGATGATTCTAACCCTGGTTTATAATCGTCTATTCAGTCGACCGTTGAAAAACGTGAATTTAAATACTCAGCATCCATCTAAAAGTTGGTTTATTTCAGTAAATTTTCTTGAAAAACAGCTAATTATATCAAAAGTTGGAAAATCTCATAGAGGTTTGAGGGCTTAAAACAAAAAACTCGTCGAAGAACCGCAGAGAAAGTATAAAAGCAATAATTTTAGTTCAAAATTTAATGATTTTGCTTTCAAATAATTCCAGCATTGTTGTAATCCTTTTATCTCATAGGATACGTGCTAAATCGATTGTTAATGTTATTGCTAAGCGCTCCATTCAACACTAAGCATAACTGAGTTTTTAGATGTTTGACGTGCTAAGCGAGTTTTCGACTGCGCGTATGATATGAGAGAAGAGACGGGGGACTCGGGTCTCTAGCCCGTATGTCGTCGTTTAGGCGTAGCCTTCACACCCTTTATATTCTAGTCTAGAACTCTGTGGTTTTCTTTTCATCGATGTCTTTGTGAGAGTGATACTATGATCATTGTAAATTTTTGCCCTAAACAATTCAGTGCAAGCATTTGATAGGAGAAGAAGACCGAATGAAAGTGTCTGCGATATTAGCAAAAACGTAGTATTTGATTTTAGCCGAAAATGGAGTGCAATGACTGCGGGAACAACAATAATCACCGATAAGCAGCTGTGCGCCGGCTCACTGCTCAGAGGCACCGCACCTGTGGGTATCAGTATTTCCCATCAGAGTTCTTAGAAGCAAATGCTCATAGAGTTCTTGTAAATTTTTATCTCTTTCACACTTTTTTATATTACAAACAGATAATTGATCGCATGCTCTAATTTACTCCGCAGTAGTGTCGTCCTATGGTGTACTATTAAAGTTCATAAATCATAGACTGTTCAAAGTGACCGTGAATATCGCAACTCGTAATCAACCACTTCGAGCAACATTTGCATCTCTCATGCCTTCTCTCAATTATTATAAGATCGGTTGCGTAAATTCTCATCGGGCTCGAGAGGTCGTTGAGTCTTTCACTATAAGGGGGTAGGTGGAGGGAAACATTAGGGAAAAAAGACACCAATAGTCTCCTATCAGTAAACAGCAATCGACGATATAATCGATCATTACTCATAGATCAAATTAAATGCTAGCGAGATTTCAAACTGGATATTAAGCCAACAACAATATCGAAATAATGCAGAAAGGAAAATGAAAAATTTCGAAAAAGAATAGCAGGATATGGAGGCAAACATTTTGTGGGACAAAGAGAATTTCAGGGAGACAGTGGTGGTCCACTCCAAGTGGAAGGACTAGACGGGCACTGGTACATCGTCGGAATCACCTCATTTGGTGCTAATTCTGAAGATGCACTTCTCGATCAAGGAACATATCCGGGTAATGAAGCTTCAAAAGTCTCATCCCGTAATAGCTTGCACTCTCTTTGCGTTTGTTTCGGCTATTCATTGCGGCCTTTGCAGCGCTACGAAGAATACAGAATGGATTTGACTGAATTTGTCTCCACGGATCGGTTAAGAAAATAATGATATTAATCAGTTACCTAATCATGCTTCATTTATTCGTCAGGCAATGACTAAATAAATGAATCATATGGTCATAATGTGAAAATCCTCAAACAATACAAAATATTCCGTATATGATAAAATAAGACCCGGCAAAACATGGCAAAATGGCAAACGGAATATTGAACTCGTTATACGAATAAAATCAAAAAATATGGTCTGTTTCTTAGAGGAAGTACTATTTACCAATAGAAAAGTTAAATTTCAGTATTGCTTCCTGGACAGGTAGGACATTCGCTCACATCACGAAGTAGATTTCTTTCCAGGTGTATATACAAGAGTGGCTGCTTACTTCGACTGGATCGTTGAAAGTATTGAGGTATTCGAGACAAACGCATCACCTTCAGAACAACTCCATACCAAATGTGCTATTGGAATCGTTCTTCTCACCACCGTGCTGATGCGTTTTTGAGATCCATCCTCACGAACTGAACTCATCGTTGCTCCTCCCGCAACAACTGCAGACACATTCATCCGCAAATACATGAGACTTGGTATGGAGAATGTGGAGATACGTATATGCGTCTTCGATCTAAGCCGCTTTTATATGCTCACATCTCCTGTCCCCTTCCACCATCCTACCTCTCACTCTTTCTTAACTTCTTTTTCAGATATGCATAACTTCGATCTTTTTCGAGTACGAAGTGTTGCATGAAACGTGCTTAAACGACGGATATTTTCGCATTTTCCTCTCAGCACTGAACAATATCTGAGTCGTAAATCTTAATGCATCAACGAAACATTTCCTATAAACTTTAATGGAGACATTTCCGGATGGAAGTTTACTGAAGTATAAAGCATTGTTATGAATGTAAATGGTGTGAAATACAGAGCGAAATACAGACAACATCGGGGATATCGATGTTTCCTCCAGAAATATTACAACTGAGTAACAAGACGAATATGGAAGCGCCATATTATTAAAGACATTCCCATATAAATGAGATGATGAGTCCTCTTGTTTGGCATTTAAATAAATATGACAAACAATGAAAGTGATAAAAATTATAACCTAACGAGAGAGAAGGTAGCAATTACGAACTATAACGATTAATTAGAATATAGATATTGAGAGCACCGCATATGAATCGCAATTGCTGGCGACACTCGAATAGAAATCGCTATGCGCTGAAATGCTTCTTTTTCTACCAAAGAAAACACTTTATTCCTCAAACAGCTAAAATTTACTCAGATTTTAAGCGTTTATGCGTTAAAAATTATTTCTATTAGGATGTCTTCATCGCGCAAATGGATGTGACTAATCCCATATGGAGTTATTAGTTTCATGTTTCTAGGGTTTTCGTTAACAAAATTATTTGCAAATCAACATAATTTGGTTACTGATTTCTCCTTTTTCTATGTTTGCCCTTCAGAAATATAACTCTAAAGATAAAGGATCCAACTGCAGCTATTGAGACTGATGACTTCATCGAAATGAGAAAATCAGTAGAAGGAACTATAGTTTCTCAAGTAATTGAAAGGAAGACGGAAATAGTTTGACTTATTCCAGTTTGAACCGATAGTTATAGATTTATTAAGAAAAACAATCAACATAAAATGCTCACTTAGAGTCCTTAAGAAAACACTTCCGCATATTTTCTCATTGGAATCTTACACAAAACATGTCCACCGCCACGAAATTATCGCCTAATGAATAAAGTGCACTGTCACGCGAATAATAAGACAACATGAAAAATTGTAATTAAGTATGAAAGCTAAGAAAAATCAGCTTGAATAGCTTCCACAGGAAGCAGCACATCGTACAAAATTTGGGATCTAATCAAAATAAGTAAGACCTCTCCGCAATTCAACGTTCCCAGCCAGCATTAGTGTCGCTTGTCGGCGCGAATTTGCTTTGGATGATCATCGAGATGCACTGCAGCATCAAAATTGAGTTTAGCTACATGAGCTCATTATCCACGATGACGAACACCCTCCCCTCCACTCGACAATATTTCTCTACAGTGTTGTCTACTGGTTTCAGCTAAGAAATTTAAAGGTCTCAAGAGACGTTCATAATACGCCATCATATAAAAAATGATGATTTCGGCGAGACGCGGTACTTGAGATGTTCGATTATTCCAATTCCCATCATTTCAATAAACTAATGGCTAATTTAGCTTTCAGAATACAGATCCGTCACGAAATGCCAACAAAACGAAATTGACAGCAAACAAACAATAACATTCGTTTGCACCATAGCCTTCTCGAATTTCATGCAAGTAAATGGTCCGCTAATTGATATTATCTATTATGCGGTAATCGGAAAACAACATCACAAGCGTTCATTACGTATAGAAACGCTCAACGTCCTCATTATTAGATATTTAAGGCGCAATCGAATGTTCCACAAAAAATACGAACGAAATCTGGAGGAGCAGTTCGATGACAATGGTTACTATGAACTAGCATGAAAGAGAACGGAAATTCAAAATATTATAATGATGAAAATGAGAAGTTGTCAAAAATATAAAAATGATACGAACAAAACTACATTCAAAATTTGGTGCCTATTCTTTTTTCCGCGCTCCAGCCTATGAAAAAGTTCTATTTTTTGGCATTCCGCCTTTAGTGACAACTGAAGAATACAATAAAAGATAAACACCGTTAACATCGGAGATATTAAAGACGTCACTCATACATCGGCAAAGAAGTGCGAGAAACCGATGAAACTAAGAAGTTTCTGCCGACGATACAATTTTATTAGAGGATGGAAGCTGAATAACGGCAAGACTTTATATATACGAAAGGTATATAGAGAAATCATCTAAAAGAAACACCAACAAGAAAAGGAAACAATATGAGTGCAGAAGAGAACACAATATGAAAGAGTGTGTAAACATTTAAAGCTAAAAGTGATTCCATTACCAACAAACACGCGGCTAGTGCTATCACATCCTATCTGCACACATCACCGTTCCTAACCTTTCGCTTTTCGGAGGGAGAAGGATATAAGAGCTAAGACTGTGCTCCCCATATCAAAATTTTTGCGGTTGGAGCTGTTTGGTATTAACTCGACCAAGTTACACCAATCATTCGAATGGCGTAAGCGTTCCTTACCTCTCTTCTAAAAATAATTCCATTAATAAACTTAAGCTGTCAACAAAGGTGCCTAACGACGAACGATCTCCCCCACGAGGTGACTTCAGGAGGCACAATCTGGGGTTTGATTATGTGCTTGTGGACGGCTGTGGGCGTGCTTTAGCGGAGCACTTATAGCAGCAGTAGGAAGTGATATGTTCTGCTTGACCGACCGACTGACCAACGCATATGTAATGATACCACCGCGAACAGCCTGATTCACACTGTATCCAACGTACGTGTTCGCCTCAAAATAATGACCACTTAATAATAACTATAGTTTTCGGTTCAGGAACCTACAAAAAAAGCTGCGTTTCGTTTGGCAGCATTACAAAAATATGTCTTATCTACATAATCGAAATATACAGCAAAATTTTATAGATATCAGAATACTGCAATTGACTGCATATCATGTATATTTAAACATAGCATAAGAAAGGTCTTTACGAATGACAATGAAGGAATCCCTGGCAACAACGATTTGAACAGTCCGCTTTCTCAAATACTCAGTTACTTATATGCGTTTTTTAGGATCAAATTCGAAAAGAAAAACGGCAGAGAATGCTAAAGTTTTCTATATATTTATATTTTAAGCCTACAACGGATACGATGAAGTAATGCACACAATATAATGCACCTTGCATTTTGGTAATCTTATTCTGCTCATCCGAGTGTTACCTACTACGACGAAAATTTCATTTTCGAAACGATCTCCACCATCCTATGCTTCAACACATCGCTTAAGACCGATATTTCTTCTGTTTATGAAATCATAAGAACACGACTTTTCTGTACAGATTCAAATCTAACGGCTTGTCTCCCTTTAGATCTTTAGCATTTAGACCAATCATAGCAACAGGAAGAAAATAAAGAGGAGATCGGCGTTTAATGGCCTCTACCAGAAGTGCCCTTTCATTTCCGTTCGAGGGTATATTTCCAAAGCAAAATAGAGCAGATTACGGGGATCGATTTTCAACGAGCATAACCATAGTGCGTTAGCAAAACTCTACTGAATATAAGGAAAAACGTCCACTCACTGTATGGTTTAAGGCAATTCTCGGCTGAGCATTGCTCCTTATCGTTATGGTAGACATTCCTGATACGTTTGCGGTGTTTTTGTGATGTCAACGACGAGTTACTGGGTCGTTTGGTCTTCTTCAGATTCACACCTCTTGCGAAGAGTACGATGGGTGACTCAGCGGTAACAGGTCGTGTGCGGATTTGTTCGTAAATCGCTCTCTCACCATCACACACTGTACGCACAGCGGGTAGAGTTCGTGCAATACATGACCACGAATCCATATCCATTACTTCAGCGCTAAGGACAGAGATTATGCAGCCATCTAATCTGTAAATACAAATAACTTGAACATTTGTTTCCCTTTAATTCCTTGCCATTGGCAGTTCCCAAGGATCAAACATCTCTTCGGATCTAAGCAGACGAGATGCGAAGCCACCATTCACTTTTATGTTTCCCTTCCAAAATTACTGCCTAACTGCCAGCTTCTACTGGAGAAATTTTCAGTATCATCAATTTTAGTTGTTTATTTTACGACTTCCACAAAGAAAACCTTCGAAATGAAAGAAACGAATAAACGTTAGTCAACGCGATAGGCTGAATTCCAAATACTTGCAAGCGCAAACTTTTGCATAAGTCGTTCATCTGGGCTCGACGTCGACTGCGAAAAGTTAGTGGCTGTTTCTAGCGCCTCTTCATAGTCCTTCGAACACCTCTCCAACAAATGCATAACGAGAGTCTTCTCGAGCGATGATGGAGCATTCACTGTTGCACATCGCGCATCCTCAAACAATGGACGTCGACCCCGTACGCAACGTATACAGAGGTAGTAGCCGACCGGAAGATGCGACAAATAAGCGTCCCATTGTGCACAACTTGCTGAATATTTCAAGGTTGTTAAGAGAAGCTTAGGGTTGGCTCGGTGCTAGAACATATAGAAAACCTTGGCGACTTTATGGCAATATAGTCTCAGTTAAAAATGTTGGTCTTCAAAAAATACCAATTTTGCATCCAGAAATCAAAAAAAGAAACCCAATCCAGAGTTTTCCTTTACTGATTTCCTTTCATTAGCATCAACACTGCAGCCCAATACTACCACGACAGGACGGATATAAAATGCTCAATAAATTGTTACCGATAAATAAACATTATTAGCGAATGATGAAGGAAACACTAACCATGGAATTTTGAGTGACACAATAAGCAGGTGATAGAACCATCGCGATCGTCCTTTTCTGAGCTGCAGCTGCATGTTTCCTTCAGTGAACGCACATCATTCGCGCGCCGCAATACCGACATAAGACGCCTTTCTTGCTCGTGTACTCGACTCAAATGTTCCCTCTAAAATCGTGAAGTGTTACGCTCAGATATGGAGTACTCTACATGATACAAACAATTAACAGGAAACATTCTAGCCTGTTCTGACTGAAGGAGAGCTTAATTCATGAAACTCTGAGCGTATTCCGTTCCGCAAATGCGTGAGGGACTCATGAACCTCGAAATTCAACTAAAAGGCTAGGAAGGATTCACTTAGTAACAAACCCAGCACGTTGTGCCGCAAAGAGATGTCCGCTGAAACTGGGACCCCTAAGCGATAGAAGTAGCTTCAGTCGGTGCTTTAAGGTATCGCTACATAGTTCCGATGACTGTATAGTACAATCGGCTGTTAAAAATAAACTACCCCTAGAACAACACGTCATTTCCAATGAGCATAAAGCATAAAGCATAAAGCATCCACACTCTCAATTTAGATTCATCATTAAATATGGTCGATTTTTAAAATTTGATGCCCTTCCACTCTCTCCAACTTTCTACCGCAGTCGGTCGCACTATACAATAAATCATATTATTTTATGCATCGCAAGAGGAACCAGAACGAACAGGAAAACGCACCAGCTGCTCGGTGGATTCAAACTGATTGATTGCAGACCAATCGTCGTGGAGTGTACGAGCAGAGAATCTGATTAATGGTGAGGGCGAACCTTCTATAAGTGCTGCCAAATCATCACGTCCGGCCAACACCTTCAAGCAGTAAACATTTCAAACATCAAACTACATCTGTGAGAATGAGGGTGATTGCACTCATATACACTGCATTATTTCGATCACTGTCTCATCCTTCAGTTCTTGCGATATATTAACAACATATTGCTTAAGAAACATCATGACTAGATATATATTCATCCACTTAACGCTATAAGTACAATAATGGACGGTCGAAAAGATAGGCTCCGCATAAGTTTCCGTTCGAACGGCTGCAATCTTCCTTCTTTATTCATCGAGCAGAAAGTATTACGTCTATAAAAAGTATCGAGCAAAATGAGTTGAGTTTCAGAGATTCAGACCAGTTTTACGAATTGGAACTAGGAGCGAAGTTGCAATTGTTCATAATAGACCCATTCCTTCCGCGACTTGCCCATAAATCAATTGCTCCCTTCAAGAATAAGTCAGCCATATAAGAGTTGATCAAGAGTGAGAACGAAACGAAAACCGATTCACCTCAACCAAAGAGTAGTATGACGGTGATCGGGCAAACATCTGCCTTACACGCTCACAGAACATTTCGAGATGAGTGTGCATGTCGTTTAGCTCCGTATGCAATGGCGAACCACGCATAAACAACGAGTTCGAACATTCGACTTGCATATCCTCCAATTCTTTCAGCGTACATTCTCCTTCTGCAGCAAACATATATCACCTCTGACAAGGTTCGAAACTAAACTACTCGTGCTCAAAAAAATCAGCTGTGCGGCCTCAACAGATAGAAAATGAAGCATGGGATGGGACACGATAGCAAGGATTAGGATAAGGAAGAAGGAGAAAAGACACCCAAACATCTCTAAACTAGTATTACCAATAGGGTCATTTCTGTGAATTCAGAACTACCCCGACTCACTTCTAAAACACTGCCATGCTGTAATTTTCCCTCCTTTATTCCACCTCTCATTGCAGCACCTCGAACTTCAGTGGAATAAAATGCAACAATGCGGTCAGTTTAATTTATAAGTGGACAGCACTCAACAAATTAACAGTCCAGAAAGATGGTGCTGGACTTACCTTTAGCTTTCTGGAAGAATCTATTCAAGCGACGTGCTTTCACAACTTCAGACCTCAAATGGTCGATATTCGTCTCACTCATCCAATCACTCTTTTGCAATGGCGCCCAGATGCGTTCCACTTCCTCCAAACCGATTCCCTCGTTGCACCTCTCCGATAACACCGTTTCTGCCTTAAACAGTCATATTATTTGCCGGGACAAAACATTATAAAGATTTTATACCGCTCATATTATTACTGTCATGAAGCGGCGAAATGAACACAGCCCGTGTTGAATGGCAGCAAGCACCTTTTCATCAGGTCAAAAACACCACTGCAATAAAATCCAATCAAAGGAAACTTTATTTGTTCCAGAAACCCCATTTGCACTCAAAAGTAAACATGAACTCATGTTAGCCCTCGTACATTAAATCAGAAATGACACATATAGATAAACGTACCAGGTGTTCATGTTGGTAGCCTTGTTTCATCATAGAATGTATAGCATTGACGGTCTCCTGAATGTTGGCGTCGCCCTCCATGATACGCGACCCCTCGTTCACAATCGACATTAACTTCTGTAACCTCCACCTGCCTCTGCTGCAGTACTCCTCATCGTCGCTTTCATCATTAGATTCACTCTGCGATTTCTTCCTATCACGATCCCAACTGAGCAATTTTTCAGCGCAAAGCAACCATTGACTGCGGCTCAACATCTGAATGCTCAAAAAAATGAATATGCAAGACAGTGCACATACCCCAACTCTCCTGTTTGAAACACTCAAAAAGAAGTACAAAAGGGAGGTAAGGGGGAGGAGGGAGGAGGATAACGGTATTTACAAATGCAACTACAATGGTGCCACGACAACTGAAAATCTAAGGGCTTCATCATAAGTCCCATGTGCATACTGCTACGGCATAAAATCTCCATCCGCCTGCCTTCATTGTTTCCGTTAAAAGTTTAACTGACGTCACAACAGATTGGTCATCGAGTTGTGTTCATTAGAGGAGGATCAGCCAGAAATTCCATTTCAGATGAGAGGGAAGGGCATGGAAACTTATATCCTCACAAAAAAGCCTTTATCTTCAAACTTATAACTCAAAAACACTTCAAAAAGGGGCACCTGAAACGATCATTCAATGATCCAGTATGACTTAAAAGGTTGAGAGTAACGCGCTACTTTTTAAAGTGTATCCGCCGAGGAGACGAATCAAATCCCGGATCGTTCGCTCTGGATATACAATTTACCTAGTACTCTGTTGCTGCAATATAAATCGTTCACAGAATGTTTCAGCAAAACCTTCAATGCGTTTGCAAATATTTTTTCCTTGATCTCAAAAACGTGGTTGCATTAGATTACCATTGCATAAATTACTACCTTCATAAATCCTCATGTTTGGCCTAACTGCCGACAGAGATGCGTCTCAGTGCAAGGACTCAGGCTCAGGCTCAGGTTCGATATGCAGGTAAATACGTTTGTAAAATCGAATTCGGTATTATACAATGCACGAAGCTGAAATCACGTTCACCGGCACGTAAACAGCAGACCGCTCACCTGTGAAAAAGCTTGTAGCAATGCATATATGGCTATTTGAAGGCAATAATTCGGTGAAATGACGATAGAAAATGGAAATACTTCCTCTTAAATAGTCCACTTTTTCGTTCTTATCTACCAGATAAAAGGTGTACTACAGATGGGAACTTATAGCAACACCTACTTGTTCTAACTTCTAATAGTACCTAGTAATATATGACAGCATACCTGTTCAAGAGGCATCAGCTCAGGCAAATTTATATTGAAGTCATCGGCCTCGTCAAGTAGCCTCTGTAAAGAGTCAATCAACGCAACGCCATTTTCGCTACTGGCCCCTGACAACAATTTCGTCGCTTCACTACGCCATTTCTCCATTCGCTCCATATGCTCCTGAAATCCATTCAATTTCTGAGTCTATTCCATACGGAAATGATGGAGAAATATCGATGTGAGAACAAGCAAGGAGTAAAGGCATTGCAGAACGATCGATAGCTCGTAAATTAAACAAATCTATGATATGCATTACAAAAAGACGTTTGTTACAACTGATATTAGCCAGAGTATTTTGCAAGTTTCTTCTCCTGAAAGTTTAAGGCAACTATGTCGGAATTTGTTATCAACGAATGTACTTCTTAAAAGGACACATATCATCGCATTACCAAATAAAAAACATGCCTTGATACTTGCTTCAAGTTCCGGCATAAGACAGGGCAATGTCTCAACAGATGCCCTCATATTTTCAACGTCGGCCATTTCTGCTCGTTCTCCACTCGAAAATCTACCTTTGCTCCTTCAATCAGCATACGACATTTCTGAGATCAAGATCTTCAAGAAAACTCGATAAACACAATCTATGACCAGAAGACTCTTTGAGGTGCATAGATGAAACAAATTTACTGAATAATGAAAACAAATTAGAGATGCAGTTACACGAACCCCTTCGATGGAAAAGACCAAAGATCAATCCCGATCTAACTCACCGCTCCAGTAATCACTCACTTATACGGCAATATACTCATAGCCGAAAGCAACATCACAGAAGCAACAGCTTCTTTTCCTGATCGTTTCCTAGCTGGAGATAAAAGAACACGTTCACTCGTTAAAGGACCTGCTGCAGTACCCGACTCCGACATGTATGGCCTTGTCCATTTGATAAAAACTGTTATGATCTATCAAACTGTAACACTCATAGTCTTGCAAAAGAAGTACTGATCAAGGAGACGGAAAATTAAATGAACGCGAAAACCAACCGAGTACGAATTTTGCGGTTGAGCATTACACTAGCCGCATGAGCCACCTGTTCACAATGTTTGATGGTCGATAGTGCGCGCTCAAGCACGTCGCACTGTGGGAAGCGCTGTGATCGAGCAATCTCTATCATCGACTTTATTTCCTCTACCGCTGCAAGCAGCTGTTTCAGGTGAAGTTTAAGCAATAACGAGGGGCAGACCTGTGGGAGAGGGAGGTGGGTTGTGGGAATGGGAGTAGACGATAAAGAAATCTATCAACACGAAAGAGAAAATATTCTGCATCATGCTTTTTAAATATTCAACGTCCCATTACCACCTTACCTGTGAACTCAGCTCATTAAAGGCCCAATGAGGAAGGATGAGCAGTCTTAGTCTCTCGACGAGTGCTCTTTTCACTTCGCTCATACAACTTTTGATCGGAAATCGATGAAAGGAGAATCGATTTGTAAAAAAAAACACCTTTAAATTCGATTCCTTATCAAAGTGTTCATGAGTGAAAATAGCAAATAATTTTGGTCTTTCGTACTATCAGCGATATGCGGCATCTCAAAAAACTAATAATAATTGTAGCAATGAAGTAATAAATGATAATTTTGTACATTAAGGTTGACAATGATAGTAACAATAATAATAATAATGGTTTATTAATATAATGGCTAGAGCAAGAACGATAAATGTAATGTAGAAGTTGTGATACAATTTCAAAGAAATGGAGGAAAAATGCAGCGATTAAAAGTGGGCTATGGTGAAAGCGCTTTTACACTACTGAGTAACGAGAGAAATTAGAAAGATGTTGCCTAAAGGAGAGAGTGAGAGGGAGTTGAATATACAAAACATTCATCCAAATCAAAAACGATCTGCAATTCCAACCAATTTAGTAGAACGTAAATTTGACGCTTCAATGAAGCAATAGTTAGCTAATGCTAAACTCGCTTTTATTTCAGTGATAAAGATGTGAAGATCTCTTTGGAACCGTTTATGGTTGCTGCTCTCAACTGACAGATAAGGAAGCAATTAAACTCTCATTCGAATTAAATATGTCACTACGAACTGAAATAAAACATACTAGGTTTATGATTGTTGCGCGCTTCAAGTAGCTCGCTCATCGTGTTCCTCCAATCAGCAAACGCATTCGTATTTCCCTCTAAACTCTTCAGGAGAGGTGCCAGCTCGTCCAATGTATACCGATACCTTCACGAACAAAAGATTTCAGGATTGGTTTATTCAGTGCAGTAAAACAATGGAAAGTACTTCACCATATGAGGTACTTCTCCATAGTACGTAAATTTCGAACATCGAAATTTTGTAACGGTAGCTTGAAACGATTCACTGAAGTGGAATTGGGCTTATGCACTCAAGCAAGGGTGAGTGAATATGACTGAGTTGCCTGACCTTCCCTACCTAAAACGACACATCTTAGGACGAAGGGGGATCTGCAAACGGGGTACACTACCTGAAATGAATCAAGATAAAGAGCCTTCGATTTTAAAAACGGCCAAAAATGTTATCAGGTTGACTCAAAAAGTCGAGCTGATAGCACCATTCTATGGATGTCAAAGCATCACAAATAAGCTATAAGAAGAACAGTGACCGATCAATCACTTTGGTAACTTTTTTCGTTCACCGAGTATTTGGAAATATAGTCATCTATATCACTTACTTCAGCGTAAGATCCGATGGTGCACACTTCGAACAGAGTCCGTTGGCGTGCTCCAGACACACGAGTCGTCCGTGTTTACACTGCAGACCAGACATAAAGAGTGTTGTCTTGCATACCGCACAGCTACGAAGGTCGTCTGCTATCAGCTCATACTCCTCTTTAGCCGTTCTACAACAGCATTCCTATGAAAGGAACAGACAAATGTGAAAAGGATAAAAACATCTACCTAGCTCGGCAACGGTCACAGATACGAGGGTTTTCATGTTCAGCCTCAAGTGGCAGTATGATACCATCAAGTCAGTCAGCATAATGTATAGGTTTGAAAAAGACTTACTTAACAACGCCCATATCGGCAACACTTTTCCTTAATCGCGCTTCGCGGCCACAGATTTCGTGCATCTGTTCATAAGCTGCCACACACATTCCGATACTCAACTGACCGGCATTCTTTGCCATCCTCACAATCAGCTCCTCATACGAAAACACGCAGTTACGTCGCACTCGAGCATAGTCGAATGTACACAACCAACCCTTTCGAAGCTGCAATATCCGACGATCACAAAATTTCCACTGCACAATGGGTCGAGGGGCGAACCCAAACAGTGCTGAGTCTTCAAAATTCATTTAGAATCATAAGACTTTTAATTCAAAAATAGTCGATTTATGCGTTAAGCGAAACCAAGCCAAATAAAGCTCAAGTCCGGGAACATCCATCCATAATCGCGATCCTTAGAAACACGGAAAGATTGGCACAGTAGTTATTACCGAGACAAAGTAAGCATTTAAGAATTGCATTTTAACAAGGTAGAAATTAGTAGAAAAATGAATTATATGAAATAAGATAATCTGGGAAAACTTTTGAGGGAAGAGATTTCATCTGAAAACGTAAATTAGAGAGAAAAAAACAAAAGGAAACAAACTCACCGATGAGCTTTTTACGGAAATAGAAAACCGTCGAACCATTGGCAATAATCAATGACGTCTAATATATTTGAAAGAAAATGCACTCACCCAATCGGCCGGTGCAAAGTTGACAGCTTCAGCGCAATTTAATCCTTCATTATAGCCGGCGTGATAAGAACGTGGAAACGTTATAACAAATTCACCAGGCTCCTGATGCACAGTGTATACATTAACGCCCTGTAAAATATCCTTCATAACCTAGAACACTTGAACACAGGCGATATAATCGTCAGAATCAAGGATGTATAAACTGGAAATAGACCATCACTTCAGCTATGCACCGAACACCTCTAGTACACAAAATTTCCACTGGAAGTCTCTTTGCACCGATGTGCCGTTTGGTGATGTTCACACACAACGGCGCCACATAAAGAATCGAAGGAAAGAGAGAAACATGGAACCTTATGGAGTAAAACAGCTGGATTGACAGTAGTCGTCATGTGGTGCAGCAGGTCAGGCTGTTTTTCGAAGAGATCTGGCACTAATCCCTTTACCACATCATCGAAGTGAGCTCCGTCCAGCCCAGACACTCCATACCAGATCTTACGCTCTCCCCTAAAACAATGCTTCCTTGGTTTTGATGGCACACCAAATCAGATCAAAATTATAATAAAAGACTGAGGCCGAAAGGGAATGGCAGATTGAGGGGACAGAGTTTGATAAGTGCAACCACAAAACTCTTAAAGAACAAATGACGACTGTTTCGCCTCGTGATTTATGAGCAGAGATATTTCTGCATTCACAAATAATATATATTTCTTCCTTAAGTTTTTCTCCGGAAATACTTCACCACGTAATCGGATAATAAACGCACTTCGCTCCGTGGCTGCAGCGTTCTGCACGACGTCCTCGCACTAGTGCAAAGAAGTGCCTAAGAAAAAGTAAATAGAATATGGCACTATCTCTTCCCCCACTTAATTCATTTGATAAAAAGAGAGTGTAAATGAAAGAATGCTACTCACCAATGCATGTAATTTACACTATATGTCCAATGATCCTCAGTGTGCCAACAAAATGCGCTGAAGCACATTCCAATATAGACCCATGGAACCATCATGCCTGAATTCATCCTTAGATCTAACAACATTTTGTACAACGTTCCTACCACGTAAGCTGAGAATGCGACCTCAGTGATCTGGATATTTTAAGGCTATTTTTAAAGGGTGTGACATTTCTACTAATGCACAATGCTCATCAACCTTCTATAACCATAACTTGTCATTATAAAAGGCATAATATTGAGAAATGAATAAAAATTACTCCACAGAACACCTCCTTGCCTTTCAATAATATGCGGTTTTGGCTCACGTGAATTCCACAACCGGACTTCTAACATATAAGCAGTTAAGCTAACTTTACTGAAGCATAAAAAAGCCTCTATGATATTTTCCTCAGCTTACCACTGCCAGTCAAAACTTTTCTCCACCGAGTTCAGTCAGGAACCCTCAAAGAAATACATAAAAAAGTGAAGCAAAGAGCTTGCCGGATATTCCAGATTCAATATGGCTGAGAACAGATTCCTTCAATATCGGCATATTATTCAGATTCCATGGATGTTTTGCATAATACTCTCTTTCTTTCGCATCCGAACAACCACTGAAATCTTTGCCTGGCATAGGAAAGCCACTCCCGACCTGTAATGACCAATAAAATTCAACCCCTTATAGAAAATCTTACTAATATCATCAGAGATCAGTTCTGTAGTCTCAATGATCATTTGGAATGAAAGTAATGGTTTCAAAAGACAATAAATGATATTGCACTCATAAACGACCAAAGAAATAAAATACCAGAATGATGCTTAGTTGTTAAGATCGCTTTGAAGCTAGAATAATTACAACGAACCTACTGTAAAGTGGACAAAACGCTACTATGCAGCGGAAACAAGCATTCTCAATACGTTCTAATTAGCGAACAATAACACATATTTGGCCCCAAAACGAGCATAAAAGCCGCAGAATAAAGCGATAATCAATATACGAACGGAAAGGACGAAGCATAAAAAATCGGGATCTGCAGGTTTTCAATGATCAGAAGGAGGACTGCTGTTGGAATTCCGAGATCCCATATGCGGAAATCCAGGGCGGTTCTAATACGCACATATGTAATCAACAAGATTAGAAATGAATTCCAAAAAACTGGAATAGTTGGACTTCTATGCAGCCAATCCTAACTGGTATGAAAGTCGTATGAGAAGTGCTGATAGAAGAAACGTTAGATTTCATGAAGTAGACTAGGCTTTAACTAGGCTTTAACCTTTCAAAAGAAACGTTAGATTTCATCTATCATCAAAAATATATTAAGCTAAACAAATCTAAATAAAATTCAGGCGAACAACTTTAAATAATTGCCCCAGTTATAATCGAAAATAACGTTTAAAAGCAACATCACTTCGAAAAGTACACGATCAATGCTCAACGTGGCTGTTTGTTCATAAAGAAGTTGGTCATTAAAAGCGATCTCTTTGCCATAAAACGAACGTGTTACCGCGCAATCAAATTGTTGAGAACTGAATCAACTCACCTTAGTAGCCAACAAATCAGCACCATACTTAACAGCTACTGTATTCTCCAAGTCGATTACCTTCTTCCAAAATTCGTTTTCTACCACCTCACAAGGCACATCCTTAAAGATGAGCATCACATAAGAAAGCTTATCTGTATGGACTTTCAAGAAGGCAAGACGCGAGATTAGGAAAGAAATATGAAGAAAGAGAGAAGGATCAGAGTATAATACATTTCAGCACCAGCTCTACGAGGAAAGTTCAGTCCCGTCTAGCATCAAGCACCATAGTAGACTAGGCTTTAACCTTTCAAAAGAGATTAACGGAAAAAGAACAGCACCACCAACAACATTTCCTTTAATGTTTTTAAATGACCGTAAAGATAGCCGAGTGACCTGTAAGCAATGATGAATGAATTGTTAATCAACTGCTTCGGGCCAATCGATCACAGAACGAAGCAACAAAGCTCCCGTCAAATGATTCAAGGCAAGGGTCGGTGGGGATGAAAGGATAACGTATTTGCTCATATGATGATCAGTGTACTTCTGGCTTATTTTGTGAGGCGCCATCGTTGCGAAAATCGGTAGCGGTGACGAGGGTCGGGTGTGAGCACGACACGGTGCTAGTTGGAGCGGAGATGGCAGCTGTGCAAAGACTCTGTTGAAGTAATTTCTCCTGCCACCGTTATTACTAGTGATCAGTTTAAGGCTTCATAAAAACTTCACTCCTCATCTTGCTGCGAAATTATAAATGCCTGGTTGAACCTCGAACGATAAATCTGCGAATTCTTCAGTGGTAACTTAAGGTTAGAGGCCCGAAATGGTGACTATGCACCCTCATAGCACTGGATGAGCTATACCTAACATCGATGTGTAACGCTAACACTTTACAAACAATGGAAGCAATACAAGCTATTGCAATGCATATCTATTAATTCCATTGAATGATCGCAGGAAGTAACTCACCGTTGGATTCTGACGAAAATAATTTCGCTTCCACTCGTTCGCATATTCAGCGAACGTTAGCAGATTGTACTTAACCTGCGAATCATGGAAACCAAAGCTGTCGGCGATTTCTTTTATTGCCGCAATGACACATTTCTGACATCGCCATTCCCCTCAAAACAATCACATTGAAACAACACACTATTCACTCTCATTTTCACACCTATCCTGCGTACCTCTCATCAGTCAGCTTTTGCAATGAAATTAAGATATACTCGCTGATCCTTCATAACCTCAATTTCTTTTATATTTTCTATTCATATATAGCCTATTATATTTCCCCACATTGTTTCCAATATATGGAAATTGAGCAATGCATTAGTATTTCTAACATATAAATGTGAAGAACGAAGACTTAACGAAAAAGCAGTCTTCTAAGCATAGAGAGTTCGAACCTAAATGCACAACTTGCTATTTCTGATTAAATAACTTTGCAAGAGCTCTTCACCTCCAAGTCTCAAAAAATCATGAAAATATTGAATACAGTCACCACCAACAGTTGCTACTAAGTGAAGTTTCGTCTTATTTAAGTAGATCAACGCAAATTTATATTCCTTGCTTGCCAAATATACTAAAATCCAGAAAGATTAACCACATATCGATGCTGAAATAATGCGAGAATCTGAGGTCATCTGAGAAAACAAGTTCCAAACGTTGCCATTTTTGAAAAAGAATAGCAAAGCTGTAGGCATTATGATCTCTCAGTGGAGTCCACCGAATTCGCTGTTCAACACTAACAATTATAAAATTTAAATCTTCTTCCAAATTCCACACTGTAATTGAATTTAGTTTCACCTGTATTCATATTCATTTTTTCATTCTCCCCTCCTTTCATTCCAGAACATTTCAGGACAATGAAAC
The DNA here is from genome assembly GCA_037576465.1 of Parascaris univalens. NCBI lineage: Eukaryota > Metazoa > Nematoda > Chromadorea > Rhabditida > Ascarididae > Parascaris > Parascaris univalens. The sequence goes on along the minus strand of CM075173.1, from coordinate 44,484,045 downwards.
TCGAACTGGAACCTCCTCAACGGAATAAAGGATAATACCTTTGGGTACAGCGTTCAACGGTGGCTCACAACAATAAGTGTGCAACGCGTAGTCACAATCATCGCATAGCAAGAGGCAATTCTCGTCATCACCTCGACCGCACTTCTTGCACATAACTTCATCCATTGGGTCAATCGACTTCACTTTCTTCTCTTCTGCAAAACTTATGGCTCTTGTTACATCTACTTACTATTATAAATTCATAATCACAAGTTGTCGGTATCGTCGAAAAGAGGATAAGAGGTTGAAACAAAGTGGTAGCTCTCAGGAAGACTGCGTCGACGATGTCTCTGACACATCATAATGATGGAGAGGAATCTAACTTACTGACAGTATGCCGAAGTCCAGCCATCGACTTGGTCCGAGGCTCGGGTACACGTCGCCTTCCCTGCATCGATTTCAAACATTCCTCAGTACAGCTCTCATCCTCTTCGCCGATCTTGTAGACTTCCTTAGGAAAATTTCGTATTTTATGACTACCTCCACAAGTGTCAATAACGACTAAGCTCGTACGGATTTGGGCCGTATGAAAAAAAGCAGCACTTGGAACTTTTAGTGGCTGTCACTTTTCTTTTTCGGTATCTCACATCTCATGCAGATTTCAGAAAGAAGAAGGAAAGCAGTTATAAGCTAACAATAACTTTCATCACAACTTTCTAAATACTTCAAAATGATCAAATTAATATAATCGAACTGTAAGCCGTTTTCAACGAGCCCAATTTGATTGCCAGAGGAAAGTGTGAACCGTTAAACACCCCACGTTAGACTATTCAGTTGTTGGAATCAGAAAGCAGCTTACCACAAGGGTATCTTCGAAAGGGGCCACCCACTTGGTATAAATGTCGCGGATTCTTGTGCCGGGATGGTTTTTGAATCCTAACAGTTTCGCAATTTGCGGCCATTTCTTATGACTGCAAACGTTTATGGCACCGCCTGCTTGCGCCACTGCCTAAAACCAAAACTTTCTGACGAACAGGTCGAATAAAAACGCTAATACTTTTGAAGACGGGACTAACGTTTTATTCTTTCGTCACGCCCTCCGTATACATGCATATATATACATATATTTGCAAGGAATATATATATATATATACGCAATAAACCACCTCTGCGAAGAAATAAATTAGGCCAGATAATTTTAATGGTTGTAAATTCTTTAACTAATATTGGTATCTCATAGTTGACGATCCACCAAGTTGAAACCGGAAAATTTCATACAAATCGGATAAATGAGAAGAGAAGGTAAAATCCCACGAATCTGCAAATTTTATCCAGCGCGGCGCCTAACGATCCTTGACGGGAACAGCACCGATCCCACAGATGGAAGCGGCTAAATTTTCGTTCTTAAATAGGCATAGTCTCTTCCTCTCTTTGTCACTCGATCATAAACGCTGTCAACTTACGATTCAATCATTCGCATCTGCGAACAAAAACATTACTGAAACGTCATGTTGACCATATATTAAATGGTGACAATCAGCTGATAGCGACCTTCGACACCTCAGGAAAACAGCTCCTTTACTCGACAATTTCGGTAGTTTACAGCACCACTAGAACGGTAACCGTAAACTTTGAGCACACTATTCCGATGAAGCGGTAAACTGCTGAAGTGTAGATGAAAATAAGTGCTGCACACCAACACTCTTTAACCTTGCGCTCTACATTTCATAAAATAGGTGCTGCACTTCTTTTGACTCTTCTGATACTTCTCAGTGGCTCCAATTATCTTCACAGTAGTACTTTCCTGCCACAATGGAGAGAAATTATTGGTAGAAAATGGCGCTCAGAGATAATCAGAGATCTATATAATTCAACAATATAAACTGTGATTGGAATGAATCAAAAGAAGAAACCGTTGAGAGACGAAATAAATCGACGTATTTGTTATCAATAGAGGGCACATGTAGTGGCTGTCCTTTGAGATGCCAGAAGTTAGCGATTTCCGTATCGAAGATGAGTTTCGCTCGTATTAGTGCTTCGATTTGATTCAACTTTTGCACACGTGGCGTGAATTCGAAATGTTCACTGTCGATCGCAAACGGTGGATGGAATGACTCAAAAAATTCACTTTTAACTTCATCAACATCGGTTAGCAATATGAGAAAATAATGGCTAGAGCTCAATCTCAACTGCATAACGTAACAAAACTTAAAGCTTTACTTGGGACGTTTAATAGTCGACGCTCGACGGCGTTCCAATCTTTAAGAAAGCGGCAATTTAATCTTGAAGAACGAGAATTATAGTACACAACCTTAGCGGTAATTCTAAGACGATCTTCTTGATAGCTGAGAAGATGATAACTTTCTCAAAAAATAGATCTGCCCATTTAGTTGGACTTTTCGATCACAAAAAGTAGCGACATAAGGTGACTAAGCTAATTACTGCAAACATTTAGAGATCTGGCGAAATTCTCCGCGAAGGATCATTTACAAGTAAAATTATCGCTCGCAAAATATGTTGAAGGTGTGAGAATTGGCAAAATGCTCTGAACAAAATGAGAGAAGAGATGAAAACCAACCGGAGGCGGTTTAATCTTGACAACACCATATCTCTCGGCTTCTGGCTTGATTTTGGCAATATATGTGATGGGATCGGCGAATTCCTCCTCTGTGGGACAGTAGGTGGGTGCAAACGGTGGCCGTTCAAAGTGTCGATAGAATTTCTCGAACGATTTGTTCATTGTTGGCGAGAGATGCGTTCGCCACGCACCACTTTGTCCCCCTTATGGCAGAGTTTTAGCGAACGAGTGTGGCTACCGTCAGCACATAAATAAATCGACCTTTACAAGCCGGTGCTATAATCAGTGTTACTACACGATGAACAACTCTAATCTAATCTAACAAGGGTTACAAAGCAAGAACAAAAATGTGAGGTCCACAAACAGAAGTGCCGATCGATATATTTCTCGCCGGGGGGAGAATTTTCAGTTGCTTTTGACTAAATAGAACCCCTCGCTTAACATCGAAAGGGTTAAGTTGTCATCTTTCGTTTAGAATGAATGGAAACATCCATTGATAGCGTCGAATGGCGATTTTATCAGTGTTACTTGGACTAGTTACCATGCTTGCTAATAGAGAAATGATCCTCAAACTTTCAAGCCACATGCAAGACTGAGTTTTTGGAAACGTATAATATAATGAACGACCACAGCATTCCGCTCTGATGAATGAATGAAGACTATAAGCAGATGCACAAACTACTTCATCGAACGGCGCATCATGTGGCCAATCAAATGGACCATAGCGCACGGTGAGGATTACAAGCGGCAGAGCTTGGAGTCTGGATTAAGCCTATCAACAAGTTGATTTTAGTCTTGATTAACGCCAAGTGTGGATCTAGCACGACGGCATAGCGCCGAGGTGGAGAGATGTACAATGAGAACCTACTGCCCCTACAGTTACAGAGAGCAGAATCTCTTAAACGGGGATTTTGCCGTCGGTTTCTTTAAAAACCCATTAAAGCTTCTCAATAAGCATGTGGCAGTAGTCACAACTACAGGTGTGCCGTCGACAAATCTGATAAACCGTAGGATCGTATTTATAGCCGACAAGTCTTTTTTGAACTAGGGAAACAAGGTGGAAAACAATTCATGAGACGAAACCATGCTTTCCTCTTGAAACTGCAATAAATCTCCAACGAGGTAACGCGTATTATTTTTGAAGCCACTAATCCGCCGCTACAGACGACCCTTTCAGAAATGAAGGATTGCAAATTCTCCCTGCTTCTCCCTTTCCTTCCGCATATGCTTTTAGAAAGAACCATCTTTTATTTATGGAGACGCTGCGATATCTCAATGGGATGGAGGCAGACGAGGGACTAGCGATCGATGGATGATACATTTACACGTCTGTTTGGGTTGTACGTCGCCATGACACCCTTCACCAAACTGACCACCACCCTTCCACACACTAACTAAAGAGAATGAAAGCTCCCCCTCCCACCTCACAGTATAAAGAGTGCGACTGCTGGAGGCCACCTAGCAAGTGCTGCCGAACAACCCCCCCTCACCACTTGAAACAACGTACTGTCGACCTTGTCATTGATGGCGCAGCACAAAGCAATTTCTCACGCGACTACGCAACGCATCTGAGGCGTGCGTGCGCATATTGATGGCTCAATGAATCCCGCAGGGAAATCACACGATGTACGCAGCGACGCTGAGAGCAAAGGAGGAGGAGGTCGATAAAAGGTGCTGAGGAGGGGGTATTATTGGGGAGGCGGGTGGAGTGGCGCAATATGGGTTACTTTTTCCTTCAGATTATACGTCACTATGAAGAGCTGGTTGTCTTTTTCAAATTACACCACTAACCAACTTTTGCTGTGATGGCAGTCAGCTGCGACGGATGGTGCAAAGTGGACGCTAGAAAGGAAACATTAATTGTGTCTAAGAAATTTGTCCGAAATGATGTATCTCACAGCGAATATCCATTGGCATATTTCACGATGATCTAACCACTTCGAGAGGATACTAAAAGTTTGCATCACCTAACTTCGGTGATGTTTTATCATAGACCGGTAAGGTTTCTATTTGCATCGACAAGATCACAAAATGACATCTCTTCTGCAGGGAAATTTGTGTGATTTTGAGATTTTTAGATAATTGGGTAATTGGGTGATTTCTGTGGAATCGTTTAAAATTTCTCCAGGTAATTTTCCGCTTTATTTCTTGCCAACTTATGGCACTCACTGATCGGGAGGGATGTAGCCAAGCTGGTTATGCTCGGCCTTCGCAATTATTTGCAGAAAGTACTTATTTTTTGCAAACGCCAAGAGCAGCGCTCTCTCAATGCTCACATTATAAGCGGCAGAAATTTTCCGACGGGAAACGTTACATTGAATTATTTCTCAACGGTCGAGTTTGATTTCCGTTTCCTAGATGTCGATATCGAATCGCTATTTTTTAGTGGACATTAGAAAATAGAGATAATGAGGAGAGCTCTTCGACGTTAGATGTTCGTTGAGTGATCAAATGCGATTTATTAAGAGGGCGAGAAATTTGTTCTTAGATGTTATGCGGATATGTTTGTGGATGCGTTCTGTTGTTGTTGTTTTTCCTAGAAGCTCTATGTGAAACACTCAACCGCTACGTTAAACACGTCATTCAAACAGTACCGTGTGGGATGTGTGTGTGTGTGTTAAATGCGTGAAAATAAGAGTCTGAGCGATGGACGCCGACAATAAACGTAAACGTTGATTATTAGCTTTTCTCCAATATGCAGCGTATCACCACAACATGCCACCATTGATAGTGAATATTTCTCCCCTCCCCCTTCCGATCCCCCACACCCCTCACCCACCTCCATCGATTGTACAAACCGCATTTCGTTCGTCTTTTGAAATAACTGCAGCTTCTTGAAGGTTACGATAATGACTGCAAGAGATGGGAAATTTTGGTAGCAACATATCGGATCGGGAGACTGAACTTCGCTGGGAAGCGCTTTCTGCTAGTTCAAGCACAATACATGGTGGGTTGAAGCTTTCGCGTGATGCTGTGTGACTCCGTGGCGCAACGGTAGCGCGTCTGACTCCAGATCAGAAGGTTGCGTGTTCAAATCACGTCGGGGTCATACGTTTTCAAGCCTCGCGCGAAATCGAGCGTAATGAAGTTCGTCGATCTTGTGGAGAAAGTGCCCGTTGTTTTAATGATAGCAACGAACATACAGAAGTCTGGGTTAGGTGATAAAAGTACCTATGGAAATATAAAGCTGCGACACAAAGGGCAAGGAATACAAGTCGTATTTTATATTATTTTCAGGCTTTTTTTATTATAGGATCTGTTAAGCCAGCACAGGTGAAAGGAACGAAAACACTTCGAGATATCGGTACCAATGGAATGATGATTGCATGCTGTTATGATGAACGATGAGAAAAATTGGTTTAAAATTTGCACGCTGTAATTCTTTTTTTGCACCAGCTCCACTTCATCCTTCCGTTGGTTGCTCCCCATCGTCAACTGTTGAGAATTTGTTACCTATGCGGTGCATCGTTGTTGGCTGCTAATATTGCCCTTTTCAGCGCATTGTCTAATCATAAAATCCTCGTCATCACCATCCATCCTCGTTATCCGCACCAACGTCCCCTTTGATATTTTGCGAATGACTTTCCCAGTATTCATTAAGTCATCTCTTTGTAGCACTTCTGCGCACCCGAATAAAACGGTACCTGAAGCTGTTAAGAAAATATCTTTAACAGCTCAAGAACTCACTTCCATGCAACAATTTGTCAGCGTGAAAACCCACATCTCATCATGACACCTCAAGCTGGTGACTCAGAGTAGCAACACTGTCACTTATTTCACTTATCGCCTCTTATCACGATGCGTCTTTCGTACTGTTACTGCGTTACAGTTCAGCTCTTCAGCAGTAATCGGGCGGCTTTTATTTGCATCGTTTATTGGACCTTCGCTATCGTTTCGTAACAGCAGTAATCTGAAGCAGCATTTTCTTCAAATGTCTCCCACCTGACCGAATAAATATTATGGCAGTCTTTGTGGTAACTGTCATCTTTGTTGCACCTTAACGATGTTCAAAAACAGTTTATCGTTTAATACTTGGAGGTCTTCCCTTTCTACAAAGAAATTTCAGGCAGTTGAGTAATAACTGATTAAGCAAGCACTAACTGGACAAACTCCAGGGTAGGCAGGGGATGCTTCCCAGAATGAGGTTTAACCGACGATCGTCGACCATTTCCGAAACTTCAGCTGGATTGTTATTTTCTGGATTGTTTTTCATTCTTGCTTTCTTTAACATCTCAATATCTCGATATTAGCCTCATCGCACTATCATAAGGTTGAAGCAAATGGCTGAATATTTTATCCACATTTTAAACCAAACAAGTAATATGTAGGTAATCATTCAAAGAAGACAGCGTAGATACTACAGCGATATCCGATGGTGTTGTCTGCAACAGTTCGCAGCCGTCTTTACTGTTATTGATCCAGTTAACACCAATAACATTGGCCGTAAGGTGAATGGAAGTTAGGAATATAGGCAGAATAGAATAGAACAGAATGGAATTGAATTATGCAAAATAAGATCAGGTTGATTAGGACTGAATACCACTCAGGTAGGTAAGTATATTGCAATTTAAACTGTTTTTCTGATACTCTTTGATATCCGCCTTATATTTCCTTCAACACGTTGACCTCGGTTTTAATTTATGGTCGCGATAGAAGTTATTACTATTTGCATATCTATATGCGGAAATCAATACTTTTTGAATAAAAATTCCATTTCTTTCTCAAAAAATTAACTTTAATTCTGAGATATTAAGCCGCTAAACTGCAGCTGTGCGTCTGCGAAACGATCGCTTAACTAAATCGTCGACGTTGTTTTGTCATTCATTTCATAAATTCAATTTCTCCATCGACGACATTATCAGTAATTGAAATATTCAGCAGCCAATTGTGTTAAAAGCCAAAATTGAATGGAACCTATGAAAATTCTCCTGATTTCTTATCGGCATCGTGTTTTGGCCATAAAAGCGTCCCACTGAATATGTGTAGACCACGTTTAGTGGGGTATAAGCTATCTACAGGCGCCCAACTCCCCTCCCTCTGAAAGCGGCACACGTTGCGTCCGTTATATCATTTTTTACATATTAGACGTTGAGCCCAATAATAACACTTTATATATCGTTTCAGTTGGTGAAAGCGCCCTTCATTGACTTATATGGGGATTAGATCGAATAAGAATAACAGGTGCATTATTTCAGAACAACGATACTGCATAGAAGTAAAAGTTCGACAACTCATAGATCTGAAGTGGCCAATAGTCGATGAGTTGTATTCAGAGATGAAGACCTTCGCACGGCCGTATTTCCATCAATAAAATCTCGAAACGTCACACAACGGAAATATAGAGAAGTGTCGTTGTCGTTGACGTGATGCAGTGAATCGATGAACGGAAAGCTCGTACTACGTTGAGATCTTGCATTCATTTGAGTTACTCGCATCGACTGCCATCCTGAAATCGATAAAACAATTTAATCCCTATCCGTGTTTGATGATAATGAAACATCGAGTAGTATCACATCATATCCTAGGAACGAACACAAATTTCTACTTCCACTTATTTTTCTTTGCCATGTTTCCAAATATACTATTATTATACTGTGAGGTTTCGTGCTTGTTTCTTTACAATCTAATGTGAATTTACTAATATTTGATACACAAAAAAATGGCGGAAAAATAATGGTATGAACTGGACTGTGCAGCATAAGTTCGTATGTACTTGCACCTACGAGCTTTCTCAACCGCAATTCCCCTTGCCAGTATTTCCCAGGCAGTACCTCCCTCAGTATGCGAAGAAAAAAGAGTGCGTCCTTAATGAAGTGAATGCGCAGCGATGCATTTGAGTGGCAAACTCAAATAGAAGGATTGCAGAAAGAATAACTTACATTATCTCGAAGCTCAACGGTAAGCCGATTGAAATGGTTTTGAAATAATTGAAAATATCACTTTTTTTGCACCACTCTGTGGTTATTTGCATATCTTAATTTTTTAGTACTACAGTTCGGACCTTTCACTTAAAACAAATGCATTTCATCGTCACCGCTGTTAATTCAGAGAAAAAAGTAGGAGATATAATGCATACGAAATCCTTTGGATGGATTTCGTATGTACAAAATGAGCTTCATGCACGTTGAGAAAGAAACTCAGAGATATTTTGTAGCACAGATTCGAAAGAAGTTAAGTTGAATAGACTTGAGGAGCAAAAAAGTATAAATACCAGCCCATTATAGGCGAACGATACCAGTAAGTTATAGCATGGTGGTCGGTTGTTCTGGATCGTTCCATGGCCATGCTATCTCTCTACGACTCCGAACCATCGTTAAGCATGCTGAACAAAAACATCTACGTCAAGCATCTGTACTCTACATAATTAGCACAGCCACTCATATCTCAGCAGGCATTCAAGCATTCTGGGAAAGAGATGAGACCGATACTTCGACTGATCTACATGAGACGTGACTGAATGTCGGAATTTGAACAGTTTTTTTTGCACGTCTCTAAGATAGTTACTTTCCGGTTCTCTGCGTCCAAATATTTCACAGAAGTTTTTCGTGCTGTCAGTCCCTTTCTCCATGAGATATATGCTTCCATCGAATATTCTCTTCGCGTCAAGATGCAGTGATATTCATTCATCGATGTCGAAAAATTGCACTCTTGTAAGGAGCCTTGCGTTCGATATCGGGATGAATATTTTATTCCCAGCATAGATGATATAGTTAATTGACGCTCGGTCGATTAGGAGGCATACTCTAGTCAACTATCATCGTTGATTCTATATTTCTAGAGCACATGCCACTACAATTACGCACATCTACGCACTTGACGCTATGCTAACAGAGGATATGACGACGGAATGAAACAAACGAAGAGCGTAATAAAATGATCTTACATCCTTACCGCTTCTGAAAGATTTAGATCTTATTAAAGAAGGAAGAGATTATATAAAACATTCAAAAAACGCGTTTGATTAAAAAAAATTATCAAGCGGAAGCAACTACTGTTCGATCTATAAGCAAACGAATTTTTTGCAACTCAATGCACACACATAGCAGATTATAAGTAGAGAAGCAATTTAGAGCTTTTTCTGGATGCAGTATTCCTGGAAAATTTTATCTTGATTAATGGCTAAATTTTGACATTATTTCATATCTACTTTTAATACGCAACTTTACAATCTGACTCACCCATTCGACATTTTCTTTAAAGAGTGAATTTCATTGCCAACGCAATTCTCGCTTCGTAAGTTTCGATCGCGTGGTCAGCAGTAATCCATCAATTTTATTCATCACCGAACAGGTGTGGGTATTTCAATATTGCAGGTGATACGTTAATTTATGATCGTATTAATTTATGAGAACAGTGCGAGAAGACATCAATATTTCATGATCTCATATATGCGCTCAACAGTAATTTTTATTTTGTTGAAATGAGACAGTTTTATAGGAGGACATTTATATTTAACGGTAAAATAGAAACAGCATTATGAAAGCTGTTATTTCTATCTACTGAGGCAATAATGAGTGCAGTGCACAAAATGTCTTACATTCAGCGAAAAACAAAATTTTACTCCTCTATTATTCATATATAAGATGTTAAATTGTTATGCTTTCTCAGATTATTTCAATTCTTATTTCTATGAAGAAATGAACAAATAAACACCTTTCTTTCCTGTCGATCCTTCTGCTTCTATGTTTTGTACGCCATTGCATTCACCACTAAAGCGAACTTATAAGGGTAAATATGGAAAAAGTGTTTTTTTAAAGAAATCTCCACAATAGTAAATAAATGAGAGAAAATAAAAAGCGATGGAAAGGTGATGAAGAAACTCGGTGGGTTAATATTATTTAAACGCTAATATACTTCATTTGATCCTTAGTGATGAAGCAAAAATCATTCCCATCGTTCATCCAGGCATTAACAGAAAAAACTTCCGAAACGACAGAATGAGCTTCGATGAGCCTGACGTGAACCCACTTTGCGCGAATATTCGTACAGAGCGATTTGGACAAAAGCCGAATTCAAATTTATTCTCACTGTAAGGGCATTGTGCTTTTACTTCATATTTGTTACTGCAAACCACTTATAGACCGAGTTGATCGATCGACGTTTTTGCGATATAACGCCGTTAATGCCACAGCTGGGAACACTTTATTTACCTCCAAACGCTTTTCGTACTTAGGGGTGAACGATGAACGAGGCAGTGGTGGAAAGACTGTAATGCCGTGAACGGAACTGATTGCACTGCATATGTGCAAATGCGCAAGTTTGTCTGTGTAACTCGAGAAGACAGAACTTGAGCTCAAAAATGCCAAAAGATGTCGTGCCGACTAATTCCCAAACTTCTCTACTTTTTTCGATGCACTGATCCGCAAATTGAACGCTAACTTCGAGTGGTGAAATGTTTCTTGATGAAAGAGATAATGGAAATGCAAGTAGGGATGAGATGCTACTCTTACCAATGCGCATATGAAGGGTCGGAATAGTCATTAAATAATCTTATGATAGGAGGGCAAAAAAGTGTGTGAGGGAATAAGAAGCAGTTCATCTCCATCGAACGCTGTAGGAAGTGAAAGGAAAAAACTCATTTTCACTATTGTTTCAAACTAAATGTCACTACGTGAGGATAACTGAATTTTGACATATGTCTGTGATTGCCTATAAAATAGAAAAGAATAGAATCGAAAAGTATCACGCAGCCGTCAAATTGGACTTTCTACTGCATTCGAATGTTTCAAAATGAGAATGTTATAACATGAGATTCAGCTTCGAAAAGCTTAGTCAATGGGGTGGAGCCTAGCTAAAAAGCCATTACGGGGCGGCCTTACCTGTTTGTTAGCAGCATGAGGCGCGGTTCGGCTTGGTTGCACTGCGAGCCGCTTGATGCTGTGTCGCCTGCAAGCACATTATATGCGCCATCTAATAATAATTATTATGGTAGTTGTGATTTGTCTTCCTTGTTGTGTTCGTCCTCTGAGGTGTTTTGATTCGACCTCACAACGTCCTTTGAACCCACGAGAGTGCGACCGCGACAAAAAGGTAAGCATCTTTGACATTCGATTGCACAAGGACGTTTCCAGAATCACGGCTCTGCCGGTTATACACTCAACAACTCTCACAACACAGCGCTAAATTAGTTTCTTCACAGAATTTGCTCTGGAATTAAGTGGCATTCCAACTCTTCAAAAACAGCTGTAAAAATTAGTTACAATATAATCTTGGGCAGAGGGCGCAAGCCTGCGCTTTCACTACTTACACACGTGCGACACTAGAAAAAGAAAAGGATCTTTGTTAGCGTTCATACGAGGAAGCTTGTGTTTAAATCCTGCGACCAGAAACTTAGCGTTTTTATACGATTCGCACTCAACTGCTTCTTCTCCTTATCAAGTGTGCGTTTCTGCAAAGAGTGAATTACGACGACTTCATGTCCGCGAATATGTCCTGTGAACGTATGTGTGTTTGTCTATGTGGTATTCTCAGAAACGAAAGCCATCGAAGTTAGAGTCACAGAATTGATAGAAAGAATATCACAGAAAAACCTTCGGGCCGTGTTTGCATTAGTCCATCAATCGGTTGAAATTAGCTGTAGGCATTTAAAGCTGCTAAAAGATTGCATATATTAAGATCGCTAGGATTTTCATTTTACATTCATTGGATCATAGAAAATGAAATTTTTTTCCAAGACCTTGCATAGGAAGGGAGGTCAGTGCCTCCAAATTACGAAGCCAATAATCCTCGCACTCCATTTTTCATTTACAATGCAAAACTGATTGGCCAAACATATGAAAGAGGTGCATATGCGATAAGTACCACCACATTTCCTCTTAGATGTTCCATTATTTCTTTTTAAATCGTTAGCACTTCCTATTCACCCAACATATATAACTTTACGAATAAAATTTTCGAAGCAATACGCCGATGTCATTAGCAGTGATATAATGCAGTTGTTGGCACTAGTTAAGCTCGTACTAGTTTGCCAATGAAATGAGCAATAGGTAGCATTAGAGTGAGGTAGTTAATTTCTATGAACGCGTGGAATCATTAAATGCACAATTGGTTATTAAAGTATTTTGCATTTAGTAATGAATCGTCTATTCGACGAATGAGAGCGCCCCTCGTAATGCTCATTCGAGAGCGCTAAATCACGTTAATATGCTTCAATTGCTTCTAATTTCCTTTCAATGCCTATGAGGTTTACGCTTTATCTTTATAGATTTTAAGAAATTATAGCGCACATTTTTTGCGTTTTTCTAATTATAATCCCCTAAAAAATCGATTATCATCAATAAACTTCACCTTTCAACAATCGTACGTAAGGTAAGTGTGCTAAGAAGTCGCTTATGCCGTATGATATTGCTGCCTCATATTGTCAAACAACTTTGACACTTCCACTTAGTTGAGCATAAAAGCTTAAAGGCGACATTCAAGCAACGTGTACAAATATTCAGACGTTACTTTCACAGATATAAATTTGTTCGAAAGCCGATTAAGTTAAAATCTGCAGTGATTATATTATTAGCGCAGTATCTATTTCAGCTGTTCAACTTCGACCTTTTTCTTTATCGAATTTCTTTCACAGTTTTTTCTCCACTCATATGGAAAATTTTCACGTAGAGTAATTTTTAATGCACAATATAAAGCAAATGACCTCTCCACTCTTTCATCTCAATTTTCAACACTTTGGGCGCAAATTAATTTTCTCTAAGCGCTATTAGTTGCTTTATAAAGAATGCATTCACTGATAAATATAGAGGAAATAGAGGAAAATTGAAAGATAATTGCATAAAGAATGAAAGAATTCCATTTTTTGATTTGTTTATTTGATTTGTTTATTTGTTTTTGATTTGTTTATGATCACTAACGCATACAGTTGTATGCGTTAGTGATCATTCCCCATTGATTTAATTCATTCCCCGATATATTTGAATCAATTAATGATTCAAATTACGATGGACGTTTCTCACTAAAGTGCGGTTAGGCAAGCGAGAAAAAGTAGGCAATTAGCGTGGCATGGCAAGTATAACCTATACTCTCATCGGTTTTAACATCGGCCATTAGAAGGCGTAATTATTAACCGTTTCCCTTTGAAGCAATAAAATGCCTCTTATGTTTGTATATCGATCTGAAAAAAAATGAATGCAATCTCTTTTGATGAATTACATTCCAATTCACCTTTTTTCTATACGAAGTTATTTAAGCAATGCAATGTGGTCTTGCAAATGCCATAGAAACTTGAAAATTAAAAAGCTACCACCCTAACATTTAGAATCCAACGAAATGAGGGAAATCCCCTCCTTAAAGCTTACAGAAGATGCTTTCAACGACTACTGTTCATATTTTGTTAGAAATAGCACATTAACTGTTTGCGAAGACTACAAAAATCATTGTGGAATTTGCACATTTCGAATTGCACTCTGCCATAAGGTGCATCTTTTAAATACGTCAAAATCTGACTCATACCAAATTACTGGTTAAACTTAATGCGTATAATTGAAAGAGATGTGGCTCATATATATGTAAAATGCAGAACTGAATATCCTTACCACAACGTCTTCTTGGAAGTATCTAATGGCCAAAATGCCTCTATTATTTAACTATTATTTATTGAACAATAGAGATTTTTAGAATTTTTATTCCACTGTTATGAGTATACTGGTGTAATATGTTAGAGGAAAAACGTAACAGAAAAAAATTAGATAAATGTCCAAAAGGGAAATATAAATAAGCAAAAAAACAACATCGATTTTTCGACATTTAACGAGAAATTTAATGCTAGAATGAGGTGCATTAGGTGATTTATCAATATGAAAGCATAGAATTGCTACTGCTATTAACGGAACTAACAGCTTAAACTTAAAGAGTAATCCGCTTTATGGAAGGGATATTTTATTTCTAGAAATATCTCATTGCAAAAAAAATGATAAAATTCTAAAAGCCATTCGGTTGAACGAGGATTTATCTTTACAAATAACGGAAAAAAATAGACAATTAAAATATCCTTGAGACGTGGAACACTCGCTGCGAGTTAATTAATCACGACATCAACATATATAGTCCACTTTAACCTAGGCGGAAGAAATTCTTCTAAAAAGCATCATCAGCGGAGATTCGGTGAAGAAATAAATCCACACAAATTTTTTCCATTTCTCTTCGAATCCCACTTCACTATTCTCATTTGCACTTCTCATCCAATTTTCTTTCCATATTTTTCACACATGCGAAACTTCTTTTATGCTGGGGAAAAGCAGCGGTGTGCTTGAATGTGTGAATATAAATCTATCCCTCTATGTTTACGGATATTTGGACTATATTGTCATGGTGGCAGCTCATTCCCCAAGGAGCCATTTAAAGCGAAATCCTTAACAATCTCGCCGCATTTCAACTATTTGTGATTTTTATCTTTCCCAAATCGCAGACACGTGTGTTTCCCACAGCTTTTTTAATCATTATTTTCTCTGAGAATTTATTTGAGTAATCGTAAACATCTTATCGAAAGTGACTTTTTATAATGGTTTAGTAGGAATTCTCTAATATTGCAGATTGTCTTTCGTAGTACTTAAGTGAAAGAGTTCACATTTTTGTATTTTCATTCAATCATATCATTATCGGTTCGACCGATTAAGATAGTAACGCAAATGTTGATTGCAAAACACCTTAGCAACATTCATGCTACGCATAATTTATAATGTATGATCTAGCCTTCCACACATGGTATTCATATTCGAATTATGTTACCCTGTCTTATCGGATTAATGTGATCACTTGTGGTCACGATTAGATAACAAATTTACATTTTCCACTGATACTGCAAAGATGCATAAACTGTTCAGCGGCGACGGTGTGTTGAGGGAATTGAGGCTGCTCCCTCACACTTTAGTGCCCATATAACGATAGTGTTTAATATTTGAGTGGAAAAAGAATTGCTTGCCACGATAATCAATGATTAATGGTGCGAAAAGCTGTGATACGACTATTAACCCTTCTTAAAACACCTCACATTAAATCTAATCAACAGTCCTTTCACCACTATTGACCAGCTCCATTTCATATTCATTGACGCTTTGAACGACAGATATACCCGCATCTGAAACGAGATGACTTTGAAGAGAATTAAAAGTATTTCCATCGACTAAAACGATTAATTACAGCAAAAATTCTCCTGCTCGGTGATTTCGTTCGTTTGCTTGCTCAGTGAGAGATCGACTCTAGATCTATTCGCAGAATGACACATCTGCTCGGCGAATCTATTCTTGATGCTGCCTTTACGCCCAGCCCTTTCCAAAATCGGAATGGGCTGGTTGTACAAATATTTGGCTGATATATGGCTCATGAGGATAAATTCAAACACAAATGAATAGGACAGTCTCCTGAAAATAGGAGGCAAATATTAAAACTTGAAATCGCGTTAAAACTCAAAAGAATTTCCCTTTCTTAGTGAAGGTATTCAAAAGGCTTAGTTCAAAGCCGCATGAGGATATGCAACAGAAAAGGAATATGAAAGTGGAAATATACGGAGAGGTTTTGCGATGATTGAAGAATGAAAAAGACGGTAGAGCCTTTGACTGTGTTCGTTTTCGAAGCGTAAGCAAAAGAAGAGACAACAGAAACACAGCGAGATGATTGCCGTCATTTGCAAGGTGACCAATATTTCGGTCGAAACAATAGAAAATGCTTTAATGCATCGAAGAGTTCGCCGAATAAAAACAAACCGCCCCATAGAAATTCTTTACAAAGATAGCCATAGAAATTCCTCCAATATGTTGCCGATTTTGCGTTAATGAACACTTTTTTCCATCAAATCTTGTCAAGAAAATGGCAAATTCACCAAAAAATGACACCATATGAATTGCATTTTAAATAAAAGATCAGATAACATTTTTACAATATGAATGAAGAGGTAAGACGATGCCTCCATTGAATCAAAGGTAATTAAAATAACGACGACAAAAATATCCAACAGAACGAAGGATCTGAATGAGCAAGAGCTCATTTTACTCCTACATCCTCTTGAACGCCTTTTCGCTAATTTGTAGGGTAATTTTCGCTAATTCTCCTATCCATCCTACTGAGTAAACGCTGTTCTCATAGGCTAATATTTAGGAATCACTGCAATTGTTCTTACTGAATCAATAGGATTCTGAAAGATTTGAGTGATGCTATTTATTCCACAAAAATTTGCTTCCTTACATAATGACACTGTGCAAGACGTTGCGAATTGCATAGAGAAGTGGATGTAAAAGTTGTTTTACGAAAAATGATTAAAGACGAATTCGTTATTTCATCTAATCAGGATGAGGGTCCACGAATTGTTTTTGAAGTGTAGAGGGCGAACGTGTGGGAAATGGGAAAGGGAGAGGTGGAGAAGAGGAAGGGGAATTGCAGTGTTGGCGAAGAAACGAATCATCGGGAACGTGGAGAATATAAAAGACTTCCTAGATTTCTCGAAAAAACGGACAGATAAAAATGTAAACAATTCTAGACTTCGAAAATTTACTGACTTTTTGCCGGTGTGCTATGACATGAATGGATCCATTTTTGTTTTTCCTGGAAATTTCAGTAGTAGTAGCAACCGTTGTTTTTCCTAGAACTGGGTACGCTGATAAAGCTCCAGCACGCTATATACAACACTTGGAGATTACTTTGCCTCTACTCAAAGCATCAACAATAATGTCTCTGTTATGTTCAGAAAAAAAAGTACGGCAAGCACTTGACAATAGCACTACCGGCTAGGTGAGAAAACGAAGTGAGATCGCCATATGCAAACAGCTTCGAAAATCCGCGCTAAAAGACAACCTAAAAAACAATGTGAACGAAAGATTTCATAATTGCAAAAGACAACTGCATTCCAAACAGCCGCCACCAATCTCGGCTACGGGAAGTTGGAAAGAACGGGGACATTCCCGAGCCTTCAGATTATAGTTTGGTTATTTTAGGAAGCAAGTCGGCAAATTTTTCAAGGATTTGCCGACGAGGAAATAAGCATTGTTGTCGAACCGATATTTGCTCTATTGCAGCATGCCTTCAATAAGCACCTATTCAGTAACCATAAGGAATGATCGAAATTATGAATAAAATCTATACGATGCGAAAATTCGCCTTTATTCTACAAGGAGGTTTAGAGATGATGAATCGTTTCAACCAGAAAAGTGCTATTTACTACTGCAAAAGAACGATGGACGAATCGAACCTAAAAAGAAAACCTGAATCTGCATGTGCAAGATTCAAAACGAGAAAAACTCCGGTAACGGACAATACTCTAAGATGAAAGAATAGCAAAACTGAGGTTCCAGGAAATGGTATATTACCTCTGCTCTTATTTATATGCTATCCGAATTAGAAATAATGTCGCATGAAATCTGGAACGGAGATGGTTAAATCGTGACAAAATATGTAACCAATTTAAGAAGGGTTGCCTGTCGCTCGCCGAATTTGACAACTTCGCAAAATCGAAACTACGAACAAAACCTACATGACATTCTAAAGAGAGCCATATGAAGTTAAACTAAGCTGGAAGCATTACTCGCAAGTCATGGGATGCCATAGAAAATAAGTGAAACCTTGCTGAACTATATAACCTCAAGAAAGGCATTCAGATAACTGTAATAAATGAGACTAAATACCAAGATCTTATAGTAAACAGATCCCTGATATCTCGTCAATATTCCACTAAGGCATCAAAGAACGTTCCATAGTAAACAGTGTGACTGTAGCGAAAATAAGAGTGTTCAAAACACAGGTCGTTTATAAGAAAGATTCATATGTTGCACACATCACAAACATAATTAAATATTCAAGCAACTGATGGCTTAGAAAATTTCAGCACTTTTTCACTTATCGAATATAAATAAAATGAGGCAAAACGGATGAAATGGCGAATGACGAGGTTCGAAAAGATTTCAGCTAAAGTTCTCGCAGGACAGTCAGGGAATAGCTAAGAAGTCAAATTACTGCAGAATAGGTGAAAAATTATAGGAAATGATCCAAACTAGTAAGTGCTGAAAATGAACACTTTATGCAAAAAGCAATTAAACTTCGGCTGTGTACTCTGTAGTAACCACTGGATGCATTATGGCTACTTCGAAAGAAATTTCCCACTCAATATCCCTTTTCATTCCATTATCGTTTCCACTGCATTTCGTTCCATTTGAGGCTTTCACGTGCTCTCTATCGCATCAGCAGTGAATTTACGACAGAGAGAGAATGAGAGAGAGAACGGAGAGAAAGGAGGAGTAGCGCTCACGAAAATGATGTAAAAAGCTCGGTGTTCAGATTTCTGACTTTCCCATTTTCAATGGTTATAATATAACTTTATAAGAATTGCGCACAATTGTCTAGAGGATGAATTAAATGGAAGAAAGGAGGAAGAAGTGGATAAAGCATAGCTAAGTAAAATCTATTGCAGATGTGCTATAGTGAGTACTACCTGGTTACTCTCAACAATGGCCATAAACGAGAATATTTCGATCGATTTTGTGCATATGGAATTGATTGCGAATATCGCGGCCTCGCTGAGATATGCGTTTCAGTTTCTCAGCTTGATCCCGCTGTTCGTGCAACATTTACTGCTCAAATTGCTAAATATGGCTATTCAGAGAACAATCTTCTTCATTCTAGGTAACGCTTTTCTCCGTTACTGATTTTTGAATCTTAAATCTTCAACCCGATTTTCGAGGAATTTCAGAAATTAGGTCAATTCTAGGTTTTGCTGCTGTTCGACAGATTTATGCAACGACTTCGGAGTGGATGATGCGAGAGGTGAATTCAACTTGACTGTTGTCGCGGGTCTCTCGGTTGGATCCACCTGTTCAATTCACTGGCTTGTTATCATATTCATTAACTTATTAAGCATTCTTTGAGCGAAATATAGTCGCCTTCTCTCATTCAAACTTGACTTCTTACCTTAAAAAGTCTCCTCAGTAAATTTTTATCTGTGGTCAGAATTTATCGAAACACTTTAGGTGGTACTTTCCTTATCAAGGAACCCATCTTGAATCGTTATTCCTATAAAGGCACAACTGAAAGTAGGTAGAAACTCTAAAACGCAAATACGGGTCTATAGATTTTTAAAGGTAATCAGTGGAGACCATTGATTCTGAATTGAAAGATTTTCTTTCCGATAACACTTGAAGATATTTTCAAAGGAAAATCTTCGTGGCTAACTGGAACAAAACATTTTCGAGAACGATGAATTTCACTGCGACGATAAGAGACCTCAATTATCCTCTAAAATTCTAACGATCACGAATGAGCTCAAAGTTATATCATATATATGATGGTCATGTATTGCATATATAATAAGTCACTGCTAGATTGTCGCACTAAGCCTCTATCGGCTGCGCTGATTGGCTGTCATTGGTCACAGTGGTCACTGGTCACCACCAGTTACGCATTCAGGTAAACAACCCTCAGTGGCATAAAGTGGTTAATGGCTATTTGCTGGAAATGAGTTTGATTACTCATGTGTGCTCTCGGAGGAATTGCTCGTGCTAGCGTATCATAGAGGGAAGTGATGAAACATTTGCAGAAATATCAGTCCTGTGATATCATATCACTACTAACATCGGTTAAGGTAAGCAATAAACGAACATGTATTTTATGTAAACAATATTATTCACAGTAATTTAGCAAATGCATGCAATAGCAAACCCTTTGCATCGTCAGCATTGATTTCTTCTATTTCTCTCAACTTTTCAGTTAAATCCCATAGTTGATTCGTTTTCTGAAATTTTGTCACATTAAAACGAATGAGTGCACGAACATCATAAGAATCCAGATTTTTTTTGCAATTGATGAGCGCATTTTTGAGAGAATTATTTCAAATTATTTTCGACTTGAAATCAGCTCGGAATGGTGTCTTCGCTATTCCTTTTTTGTGTTGACTAATGCAGAAACTTTGTTGTATTTGCTTACTGAACATTTTGACTCTGTTTCAATGGCCACAAGATGACCTCTTAAAAGACTCGGAAAAGATAAATATTTCAATCGTGAAGTAATCGTGGAAAAAGAATCTTGTTACTCCAATTCATAAGAGCACGATCGATACTCTCAAGGAATAAAATCAAAGCTAGAATTTGCCTACGAAAAAGGTTGAAAAGACGAAACAAAATGAACACGGTCAAATGTCAACGCGCAAACAAAATGAAAGGACCAACACTTCATCTTTAACGCATCGATTTTATACACGCCCACCACTAGCGTCAGCTCAAGCATCTTTCACTCAGAAACGACAAATGCAATGTATTCTTATATGTGTAAAAGAAAAAAATGCTAATTTTTAAGCATCCTTGTTTTTGGTATGCATGATTGGGTAGACAAGAGAAAGCATGCAAACCTCAAGAAGGAAACGTCGCCACATTTGATTGTCCTCCTCCATTCGTTCCAATCGTTCTCGTTCATTCGTCGTCACCTTCCTGAAATCTACGTTGTGATTCACATCGGCGAAATTATCGTTTATATTGTCATAAAATGAAAGGAAGCACACTTTCGATATGCAATGACGCCCTACTATTGCACTGGCAAAACAATAACGCTGATGAAGCGTTTATTGCTTCAACAAGCTTGGAAGAGTTGCGTGCTAAATAGGCGTCTGTGAAAGTGGGATTCGTGAATAGAACTGCATGCAAAAGAGGAAGCAATCTTTTTATCTCCTTCGAGGACTCATCCATTTTTATTTTCCTGCAATAAAGAATTATGGGAACTTCAGAACGAAACATTTTCGTCGGCTAAGGACGCTATTAGCCCATCGACGAAGTACAACATACACAGACACTTCGCGCACAAATTGTTGTGTTTTTCGGCCTACTACCGATTTCATTAGGCCTTTTCTATAGCGTGGCTCTGAACCGCTTGGATTGCGAATTAGTTCCACTACCTGAAAACAGTGAAAATGCAACATTCTTATACGATATGCACTAGGAAAATGCATTTCCTTGAAATTCCAGCCACTAGACTAACTATGAGGTACTATTCCAACATAAGCTGGATTATATTATAATCATTTGCTCAGCAGTTTGATGCTTTCTTTATCATTGGTACTACGTTGTATCGGGTATCGTCAATCAAACCTCTGATATCTACCATAACAACAAGTTTTTATTAGAGTGAGTTCACTACTGCAGAAGCTATATGCAACACTTAACTGGGTGGTCATTTGTTAGAGCAATCCTATTAGCAAATGGGCGTAGTCTTCTGTCGATCCATTTTAAACTGAGTGACCCCTATGAGAAATGTGAACTCAACAAAGTAAAAACAGTAATGGCTGACATTTGCCAGATGGAAGATGGGCAGTTCAACAATTAAAGCGATAATGGCAATACCTTTGGTACAAAGACGAGACACAAAGTAAGTGTTGTGCAGAAGATAATAAAAAAACTTGTCAGCGCGTAAGCCTCATCAACCCGGTCCTGTAACGAAGCTTCGTAAAAGCCATACAACTTATTGGCACCGACGAATGAGCGGATTTCATAAGATTCTACCGGATACCCAATAATTAAAATACACTCAAAAGCTACATATAGGCGTGAGAAAAAAAGTACGACGAGGAAGGATGAGACGGAAGATAAACGAATAAATATTCAGGAAGTACCTGAAGAATGAACGCCAAAGAAAGTCCCAGAGTGCACATAACGACGACGTTATACACCGACATGCCAATATATTTACTATCATTGAGTGCAGCTACATTGACGTGGCGCGTTTCCCACGCCAGGAAGCAGCCAAGAATCTAGAAGCAAAATATTTTTCGCTAGATGAGAAACGTTTATGAAAGACGTTATACCTTAAGATGTGCAGTATATATATCTGCTGTATGCAAATGTTTCGGTTCATCAGAGCATTACTGGAGCCAAATGTTCAAGTTGGAAGCAATTAGCTCTAATGATGACCTTATGGGCTGCTAGATGTGTTCAAAGGTATGAAAAATACGCTTTGAATAGAGAAGCACAGCATCGCTTCGAACCTTTTTTCATATCTGATCGAGTCGCAGTGTACCAATATAGCAACATACGAGAATAATATTTCGATAGTAAATGAACACCTTTTAGATCATCTTTTAAGTTGGAATGTTTACTGTATAAACGGCTGTTAGCATTTTAGTTTTAATTCTTCTTTATGAAGCTTGCAATTTGAATTTCTCTCTGAGGATGTGTAAACCACATAAACGTTTGTATTTCATACGTGTGCTTCAAAAAAACGGGTAGTGATTGCAGTATCCCATAAAACAATCCGTTTGTAGAGTGACCGGCATACTAATGATTGGCTCATTATCCCGTTTGTTATCACGCTGTGAACGAATCAAAAACGAGAAGGGAAGTGGTGCGTAGAAATCATAAACATATTCAAGAAATGAATATGTGAATACAGACAATAGAAATGCAAACATAATGTGTTACTGGCTATCACATATGAAAGCATTTAGGGTTTAAGCTAGACCAATGAGTATGTTAACACTGGAAGCATGACCATAAGAAGGCCTTTGGTGCCGAATATGATTGCTTCGAAGACGACCGATTCATCACTGTGGCATCGCTCTATTTCTGGTGCAATCACTTTGTTCTCCATATACTGCAACACTCATCAATATCGTTCCCGTGGAAAATTGAGCTCACTTTTTTTCATAACATACTGCTTGCCAAATAAAAATAAATAAGGTGAAGTAGTTCTCGTGAGGTGTCAATTTTGCATCCATAAATTAGCATTCATAAATAATGAGTGCAAGAAACAATTTTAATTAAAAGAAAGAGTGATAACTGCTGACAGCAGCAGATCAGCCCGACCTAATGGACAGCTTCTCTATTCATGAAGTCATTAATTTCATACCAGAAGCTTTCAAGAACAAGCAAGCAGTCTTCTTGCTGGATACTTCGCTGTTTAAAATCCAGCTTATAGGAAGGAAATTTCAACAGTTTTAATTTTCATCCACTGTTCGAAAGTATTTTTATTCAACTGCCGATTGTTTTCACTCAGAAAGTAGTTATTCTTCGAAAGTGATCAGTTTTGCTAATTGCTAATCGTGAATAAAACGCTCACATTTATGTGGCCCTAATAGTTTAAAAAAAAAAGAATATACAGACGAACAATGGTGGCGAGTTGAATGACGGAAAACGAGAATGGTGAGATGAAGGCCCATAGGGCGAGTGTGAGCACATCGAGCAACGCTATGAGACCAACGAAAAGGAAGAGCTTGTAGTCTTTAATCGCCTTCTTATTCATTCTTATGTTCGTGAAGATCGAATGAACACGCCATGTCTTCGAGAACATCGAACCGAATGCTAGCGTAAAGCCAAAGCATAGTATCCATGTCTTCGCCTAAGAATCTATTATTACGATACGTTCGAAAGGCATACGAAAACGGTTTTCATTAGCTACAATGCTTTTTAAATCGCTCTATCCGGTTAGCCGGATCATCCCTGTTCTCTTCTTATTCGTTGTACTCTTTTCTCGATCAATAAAAAATACTCGCTAAAAACTCCGTCGAACAGGATCAGAGACAGTAATGACAAATGCGTAATCGAAAGATCTTTGCAGCGTTGGAAATTCTGTGCTTTTATTTAACGAAGTCAAAACATCTCTTATTTCTTTGCCTCGGAACGCCTATAGGCGTTATGACTGCCATTTCACCTCGCATCTAGAGAAAGCTAGTAGGGACACGCGATAACCTTTGAGAGACTGACGTTTAGTTATCTCTTGCCATTATTCCTTACCACAGTATACCTTTTTTTGAATCATTTTTGTGGGACCCAAAAATAGAAATTTATAGAAAAATTAATTCGCCAAGATTCTGGTTGTGATGGTTATCGAACAAGCGAAATTCCGCTGTAGCTTTTCCGATCTCTTTGATTGAAACTCGGCTTTCACAAATGACCGAGGTTTTTGAAACCGGACCTCGGTTGCAAGCCCTTATTTAGTCACCAACGGTTATCAGTCTACCAGAATAGATTTTCTCCGCTGAAACCAAAATATATATGTCCAGTTTTTCCCCGCAGCGCTATACCGCAGAACATTCTATAATGCAATATTTTTTGTCAGGATGTGGTGAAAGATTTAAAATTATTCACTACATCTCTAATATTTATACCTTTCATCCTGAAGTCACATAAGATTTGCCGAACTATGTATTTGCCACTATTTTGTCTTTTTCCTCGACGCAATTGAAGTATTTCATGCGTCATTTGTGTACTCACGTCTTTTCATTTTTCAGAAGTATCCATTTTTCATCATAGGAACAACAGGGCGGTGCTCAACGAAGAACCACGTCTTGAATACGTTTTCGATTTCTGCTTATTCCGATAGTCGACATAAAACCGTATTTAAACAAACCAAACATGTGTAGGATTCCATAGGGTATGCCAAAGGCACAAACTGGCAGAGGTGGCATCAACGCTAATGACAGTAATGTGCGAGAAGACTGCTGTCAGAAGACCGGGAAGATAGACATCAATGAACAGCGAAGCCAAACGCATGAGCAATTTGTGATGATATAAGGTGATGAAGGAATAATAAACGAAACGTGACATTACTTTGCGTTCTACAAATTTTCATGGTGCGCACTGGCCAAAAGCAAAATGGAAGAGGAGATGGTGCACAGCAGCAATGAGATCTGTACAAGGGAGTGGACGGACATTTGTGGCCTCCCATAAAATGTCACTAAAACGTGTACTGATTCGTCTTTGAAGAGCGATCATGGGATACACAAATCTCAGACTGTGCCATAAAGAAAACAAAGGAACTTTCACTGCAAGGTTTAGGCTTTGAGATGTGTAGTGCTGCTTTATTAGGCGACCAGGTCGTCTTTATCAAGAACCAAGTTAGACTTCAGATCTGTAAACCTACAGACTTCAAAGAGACCAGATAAGCTGCTGCTCCTCCGAGAAAACTTATCCAAAGTAAACCAGTACTCTAAAGCCGAATGACTTATCCGAGGTGAAGAGGAGGAAGCTGGCAGTTATACTGCATGGCCTTTTATAATTCTACTAAGTGATTTTCACTGTTGGAGCTATTACGGCTTTCTGGTGTAGGAGCTATTACGGCTTCCGGCTTTCTGGTGAGAAATATTAAGTGAATATACTAGATGCTGCATGATATTTTCAGTACTGAAATATTGCTGAACGAAACAACGTATGGCTTTAACTGCTTTCCCGAAGGATTTCTCTGCCCTCCATTCAGCTACGACCGCCAACGTCACTGCACCATTACTTCTCTTCTTCAGCTACCTGTTCCTTGTTGTTGTTGGAATAAGGTTCTGTGAAATTTGGCGGTACTCATCAGGCTAGGTTTTATGTCACCTTGATAGTAAAAATTTTTTTTTTCAGAACTTCAGCTGGGAAATGTGACATTGGTCGCTTTTTATCGGGCTCGTGTGGTCCCCATGTTTCCTACTTTTTTTTGCAGCCGAAGTTCAGTTTTTATCGACTGACTTCAGCTGGTGACCGACTAATGCTTTCAAGAAGTATTCGCTTTAGACCGAATTTTCGTTGAAAGCTAGTATATCTCAGGTTGCTTACTGAGCAAACTAAATTCCGATCATTTACCATCGAGGTTTTTCGTAAGTCGTTTCAAGCGGAAGATGTTCCCAAAAAGTTTTTTTCCATGCTTGCAGGACCGAAGTCTGAGTCGAATTAGAGATCTTCAACTTAGCAATGTGACCCTCATCCACAATAATCATCCATTCAGCGCTATTCATATTTATCGTTGTTTAATTTGGTCCTCACTCACGTAGCAAATGGCAACGAATCCTTGAGGCGAAACGATACGCGTATCGAAACCAAGTAGTACCACACTGATATAGGTACACACCGATCCCGCAATTATTAGGTTGTTCATGTTGGGTGAGGACATCTTTATGAACCTGAAAATTGCTTAGTGACGCATTCGTCAACAACAGAAATGTTGTCCGTGAAGGTAGTCTTTGAGTGAGCGTAAAGTAAGGATTGGACAGGTGGATGCAGCTGGCTTCTGCGAGTTAAATTTAGTCAACTAGCTTCGCGAACTAACTGCCGCAACGAGGACTTAACAATGTAGTTGCTAGCGTTTTGTTCTGATAACTTCAAGAACAGTTCTACTCAAAGCGATTTGCTGCGAGAAATTGACTGCAAAGAGGAGATATGGATATTTATAGAAAAAACTAATGAACTGTGAATCCGTTGATGGAATCATCTCAGAGAGAGCATAATTTTTTGATGGCATTGTTTCCACTTGAACAGAACGAAATCTATTCAGCAAGTGCAATTCGAATTTCCTAAGTTATAATTTTTACATGCGCTGAAGGATTTATGAAACCAGAAATCGCACCTATGGTTTCTGTATCGAATGTTGATGGAAAGAAAGAGAAGTGCGAGTGCCACACCAACCGCTGCGAATAGTGACATTAAAATAAAAAGCGGATAGGTGATATACTGACGTTGGTGAACCACAATAGTCGCGTCGAGCGGGGCACGCCAACCTGAACATCATCTCTGCAACGGTACTAGACAAGTCTGCAAGCTGTTTTGTTTTCTGGCAGTTACCGGATGCAAATGCTCAAAACTAGCGCGAGAGCGCTCGAGCTTTTGAATAATCAAGGATATAAAAATTTTAGTACCTGAAGCTCACGCGAAGGTTGAGCCATAGAAATAAAATTTTGGTTCAGCTGCTCTAGGAAGAACGTGACCAGCAAACTTCACTAATTTAGTGGAAAAGGAGAAAACAAACTGGACGAATTGAGAAAAGAATGTCATAATGAATATTACGCTCCAAAATGGGGCTGAGTGTGAACGCATCGTTGGATCCATCGAAGTAACCCACATTCCTATACGAGCCATTACACCACTGTAAGATTTGTACCAAGCCGAGACGCTCGTTGTTCTCGAAGCGCACATGACCCTTAAAAGATCCTCAGTAATTTTGCGATCGTTATTTCAAAAGTATACACATCAAGGGCTGAACTAAAAATAGCTCATTTTATCACGCTCAAGATTATCCACATGTTGACGGCTTTACACTAAAACTCCCTTACAAGCTCTTTTACTACTGTTAACGAATAATTGTAACAGTGGTTCAGATGGTGATTTATTTATGTGCACAAATGCAACGACACTAACATACTTTCTGCTGGAATCACGAAAAAAAAATCGCAGTAGTTAATATAATGACAAATAAACAAATTGAGAGCGATTGCATCACAATTTCTAATCATTTTTTGAATGTTTTGTGGAAAACCATCCTTTGTAGGAGTAAATGACTGTCTCTGTGAAGAAAAAATTTTATATGCTGAATGCACAAATTGGATACCGTAACGCCGTTGAATGAAGTATTGTTGATTTCAAGAAGAAGTCTAGCATGTGTGCTGCTCCAGTTTCCGTTGTTGCTTAACGGGTCCCACATCGTGCCATAAATGCCTTGATAGCTCACTGAAAGACGGTGCACTGCCATTGCTAGTGTCCAGAGTCCATCATAAACATACGCTCTCAGCACGTTCGGCGTACACTCTTTTCCGCATGATGCCTCGAGTTCTTCTTTTACCTCTCCCACTGTCTGCAATAATTCTCTCTGAATTTGTTTTTATCCTATTTCTAGAACGGCGCTTGCAAAATCATTTTACGAAAGTGTCATTGCGAATAGATACACGTCGATTTGTCTATAGTATCTGTTCGATAGTTTCAACTAATCACCAGGAAAAGACAACGCAATGAAACCGTGATCTATCCAGGGCATGGCATACAGTTGTAACAGTGATGCTTTTGGCGTCATTTATAGGAGAAACACCACTGAGATATTTCTTTTAATCCTTCAGTAAGTCGTTATTTTTTCATCTGAAACGCTGTTCAAGACACCCGAATAACTAACTGTTCCTAAATAATAGAAAGATTAACAGACTTGACCTACACTTGAGATGATGTTATCGTAAGGTTCTCTCAAAATAGACATTTGAAGAGAAGCGAAATTTCGGTACTTATTTGGCGGATATTTTTCAGTGTGCATGTTTCCAGAAGGAGCTGAAGTGAGACAACGCATTGATCTGTTGCAAATACCCAACAAGAATTTCCAA
Source organism: Parascaris univalens (assembly GCA_037576465.1). Taxonomy (NCBI): domain Eukaryota; kingdom Metazoa; phylum Nematoda; class Chromadorea; order Rhabditida; family Ascarididae; genus Parascaris; species Parascaris univalens. The sequence continues at coordinate 44,455,474 of CM075173.1, read as the reverse complement.
TACATCAATTTTAGTCTCAGTTTCACGTACCAAAATTCGAATTTCAACTTCGGATTCAACGGTATATGAATCAGTAATGAAACTGCTTCTCTCAGTATCCCAAATGAACGTTCTGCGATCAAACAAACTGCCCATTCAGGTTCCATTAAACACCAATTTTATAAGCGAATTTTTTATTGCGTTATGAGAAAAAGCGCAAAAGTTCTTGGTTAGCAAAAAAGGGAACTACCCCTCAGGAAATACGTCGGACTTGAAAATGAATAGCTTGAGGGTTCTGTGGTGAGTGTGAAGATTGATACATATTTGTTCTTTTCATTTTCGCATATTTTCGTGCGGAGACAGAAAATGAAATCAAATAATGAATGTCCCATCGGAGATGTCTACTTTAATGGGAAGAAACAAAGCAAGAAAATTGCTTTGCGAGAATTAAAAGAAACAAAAGAAAAGATGAAACTTTGTTGACAGTGCTTTCTGTTATCAAATTTCAGGTTTCTGAAACTGTTTCTGAAAAGAAAATTTTTCCATGGGTTAAATAATTGAAGCGTAATAAATGCTCATGAGTTCATATGGTAAAGTTTGTCAGTATATGAAATCGAGGCAAATCTGCTGATTATTCAACATGAGGATTAGCAGCATAACGCAAAGATTTATTTCATCATAAAATGCAATTTTTGTTTTCGTCAAAAGTAACATCGCTAATCAATGGTGGTAAATTCTATGAATTTGGCTGTTGGATCTGTCTTTCAAAGATACTATAGCAAGAGATAGATCAGCTTCCATACTTTGTTGCCAACGGTGATCTGCTGAAGATGCGGTGAGTATGGTGCGAACTCGAGAGCAAAGTGACCATTGATGGCAGCGAACAGCTCCTCAGGCGTGCAGTTCGTGGAAGCAGTGTTCTTCCACCATTCTCCTCAAAGGATTTCTCTCAGTGCAGCCGCCTGGTTTCCATTTTCAATTTTTCCTCATTTGTCATGTTGAAGTTTTATGAAATTATATTCTTCACGTTGCGGTCTTGTGTTAATTGCCATAAGCTGTTTACTGTTGCTTTTTGAAGGTTAGAGGAGACTTCTCCTTTACTAATAGATTTTGAGTTATATGCACTTCTTTAACGCTAAAATAAGTGGCAGACGCTTTCAGGGAGCGGAGATGCCCAGGAAAGATAACAATATTCAAGAAATATGCAGAAGATATAACAAACTAACTAACCATAGTGATACCCAGGTAGTATCCATACATAATTGTCGCCGTAGATTCCCTTCTGATAGACTTCACACATTATTCGGCTTGCAAGAACCTTCTCAAAATCGCCCAGAAAAATGCGCACGTCTCGCTTCTGAATTCAAGATTCCAAGGTATTTGCTTGATAAAGGAAGATTCAAGTGCATTTACTCGTAAAGTAGCGCTGGACCTCATATGTTTTCATGTAGGTATTTTTGGTGGAAAAGGATTTGTTTTCGACGCCGTAAATAATCATTTTCTTGGTTGTTTTGAAGCTTATCCAACTCCTTTGTTGCTGTGAAAAATTTAAGCGCAAACGTCGTCATATACTACCGTACATCTATTCTGTTATGCGTTTCGTATTTCGTATTACGGCATCTGCCACTGTTCGACATTTTCAAGTGCTGGGCTACAGAACAAGAGCCGTTAAATTAGACGGTGTGCAGTGATCGGCTTAGGCGGAAATATATGGCTTAATTACGAGCATGTGACTTAAGCTTGAATATGAGTTTAAGTATGGGCTGTGGCTTAAGTATGAGCACTTCCCAAACCGACGATTTCTTGCGTACTTTGGAATGTGCCTTTCCAGAATACTGGTGTACCCCACAGTGCATCATGTTCGCTCGAATTTTATGTGACTAGGTACAATTGGGAATTTATTGAGCGCATATCGATTAATTTTTCGACGAAATAAGTCATCTGCAAACTCAGTTGGCTTGATACTTGCAGAAATGTTGCAAAAAATTCGCAAACTCAGGAGTAGCTCACTACGAAATGTAAGCAAGAAGAATGAAGCCTTAACCTTTAGCTCGTCAAGTTCAGGCGCTATATTTTCGATTTCGTCGTGCGTTATCCCGGCCGTATAGACCACCTTAATGCCGTATCCATGCTCCAGTTTTGTAGTAAGCGACTCGTGCGGCTGAAAGATCAATGTGTTACATAAACATAATACTCCACCTCTTTTCTCCTGTTCCTCCGTACACATTGCGCATGTTTAATTCCCCTCTATTTCACTTTCCTTATCATATAAAATTTCATCGTGCACAAAAACCACTTTAATAGTCATCATTTCTTTACTTACTACAGGATAATGCATATTGTTTTTGGTTTATTCAAATCGACTGGCAGTTCCTCCAGAAGCACTAATAGCTCCGAAGTTAAGATCTGCACACAATACGTAAAGGATCATGTTGCACTCTTTTACATCAAAACTTAGCGCGTTAAGAACTTCGTATTTAGGCACATACTTCATTATTTCCTTAGTGCTTTCATAATGGAAGTAACATGTGAGTTTCATTTGACACATCGTTCTCAAGAGACATTTTCCGGAATAAATAATAGTACCACTTATAATACGAAATCAAGGAACCAATGGCCTTTATGACGACTATTTGGAAAGTAGATGCAAATAAATGTAAGCCCCCTCATAGTGCAATCAACGAGAAATGCACACCGTGTAAAAACGTTCTCTTGCAGCAATTTTGAGGCATTTAGCGCGTCGACGTGAAATGCTCACTTCAGCGAAGACAACATTGGGACCGATGGGTTCCCTATGCAATTAATTTCAGGCGAATATAAGTGAACGAAATTTTCGAGATGTAATCAATGATGTGCAGCCGACTTGTTCAATTAGAATTTGTCGTTGTTGAATGAGCAGAATGCTTCATTTCAGCTTATTGCTTTTTAACACTGTTGAAGTGATGTAAGAAAGCAACAAGAACATATTTCGCAACTTTAAAATTCGTACATCACATTCAATAATACAATAAAAACGTTGAAGTTTGTTTAACTAATTTAAAAAATCAACATAATCTATGGTAAGCATATGGCATTGTTGTTATGTGCATTGTACTAGAACTTATGGGGTTCATCCCATATGTTTATAACAGATTTTACGCTACGTTTACGTTGAAGTGCTATTCCCATACGTTAAACAAAGTGCTTTTGGCATTCATTTCCCGATTATTGTTCCTATTTTGCATTAATGAAAAGGCAGAGATAAGAAGGAGAAACGAGAAATTACAAGCGCGAATCGAGGCTCATCGCTTTGTTTAACGGTGCCGACACGAGTCCAATTGAAATGAAATATAAGGCGACAACGGGCTGCGTTTATATTTCGATCACCGGGTACAATACGAAAAAACGTCGGATACATCTGAAACAACGCTTCTTCTCTAAAGCAGTTTTCCCTAGCCGACCAGAACAGCCTTATTGCTAATAAGCAGAACACAACACATAAATTAGCTCTGTCCCTTTAAAATATAACTGCAAAAGTTGCAAGATATCACGTGAACAAAAAAATAAGGAGAAAGCCATAAATTGATATTTCCTCTTCGATCGGCAACATTTGGTATACGACTATACCTTATGAAATTTGCGAACGAAGAATTGTTTAGACTTATGATAAGTGCGGCGCAAACTCAGTTCTTTTTCGTCGATTGCCTCAGGGCTCTTCGTCGAAATTAAAAAACACCAAAAGAGCTAGCGAAATATGAGCTTCCGCAAGGAATCTCCCCAGATGCCAATAAATAATGAAAATTTGCGCAATGGTGCATTCATAATTTCTTTTAAGGGATTTATCCACACCACCACGAGGGAAAAGAACAGAAACAGATTTGGTGGCTGACCTCTTGCGAGTCGGCAGTGGCGAATTTGGCATGCGTTTCGGCATAAGAGAGGTGTAGTATGTGCCAATACTTGGATGCCATTGCCACAGGCTCATTTACATTCGTACATGCATCGCCGAAAAGTGCGAACGGACGTGGATCGGCGTTCATCAATTCGAAGAGCGCTTTCATACCCACAGAGGTCTTGCACTGTAAACTGCATCCTTCGTCGCTTTTGCAATGACATCCACCACTTTGCTAGTATTTAATGAAGATGGGGCACCTATCCACAATACATTTAAAAAATATGGAAGTTATATTTCTTTCTATTTTATCTGATTTTTCGAACGGTTGAACTTAATTTGAGAACGAAGAAATGGAGGCAATTTTTAGCACCGTATAAAAATTCAGTGGCACTGTTTTCAATGAATCTGCACCATTTGAGAATGAGAAAACTGCCTCATTAAAAATTATCAAGAAATAATAGGAAGTCGACAGGACAAGTGCTCACTTTTCTGGATAAACCTATTGTAGCTAGGGGCTTCTTTGTCAGAAAAAAAATAGTCCCATTGGCAGTCGCATATCTTCATAAGTGAAACTGTAATCCTAAAAGAGCTCATGATGGCAGAAGTTATCAATGAATTCATGGACGGTGGGTTTTTTCTTTTCAAAGCATGAAAAAAAACTAACTGGAGAGAGCATGTAATAGTATGGCTTCACTGAAGTAGCGCTGAAGTGATATGCTTACACTGTGCGGTAAGTTAATCATATCATGGAAAAAGATCCTTGAATGAAAAATAAGCTAATGCCTCCTAATTATCGTTGCAAGTGGCATTTCGACTGACGATAATGTGAATTAGCATACATCATGCAATTCTTTTGGCGCTCATCTGAGAAAACCATATGCCAGAGATTTCGAGAGCAGAGCACTTCCCACATAATAAATGAGCTGTCCCTTGGCACCGATTCAGCCTCATCCTGAGAGACGTTCTCAAATTTTTTTTCTCATATCCCTTCTGATGATGAGGGAATAAATCTTCGACTTTTAATGAAAATTTTTGCAAAGTCTAAAGTCTAAAATTTTCGACTTCACTGATCAACTTCTGTGGATGGGACGCGGATTAGGACAGAAAAAATTTATGAATTGTTTATGTCACGTTATATTCAATTATGGCATCTGCGAATATGACATAAGCTTATGACCGTTAGACTCGCTGTTGCGAGTTGATTGTGGAGTGAAGAAATGAGCATAATGAGTATCAGTTCTTTTCCAACGTGATATCCGTTTGCTTCAACAAGTCAACAAATTTTGACTTAAAATTCACTTAATGACGCTCTACGACGTGCCACTCTTGATTGCCATTTCAAGGAATTTACGACGACTTACGCAGTCGCGCATTTTGCTGCATCAGTTCTTTTGCTTAAAACTAGGGGTCTTACTAACGTTCATAGGATGCTGAAATAGACTTAATAGTTATTTATAGCACGCATTAAATAATTTACACATTCTTCCACAGCAAATTATTATGAGAAAGAACATATGAGACGTGCCGCGAAACTTTTAAATAGAACTACACGGCAGTGCGTCAACGAATCGTTGATAGTCAGTCCATCTTCCAAGTTTGATCTGTCTGTATGAATTTTTAGGAATGTCGCATACGCTCAAAAGATTAGTGTCTTTCTTACATATTAGGTAGACGTTTATTGGCCTTTGTTCTGCTTTTATATCTACGCTTCCCCAGCAAATTTCACCTGTTGTCTTTGAATTCGCTGTAGAAATGTTAGGCGTGCTGAAAAACATAAGTAGCCGAGTCTTAAAAATACACCTAGGAACAGAACTCGTCTGTTCCATGTTCATAAACAACAAACTTTGGAATTTTCGAAAGTTTAGCGCTTAACTTTCTTTTTCTTTTCGTCAGTCACGACCAGATTCCAGAAAAAACTCGTTCCATAAACGCTATGATAACAATGTCAAAATTAGTTCTTAGTGCTCACTAAGGTAGCGCTAGAAAAAGAGCCAGGTCGGTGATCTAAAGTCGCACGAATCATAATGGAACTCGAAATTTCTCGAATGTTTTTCGTGTATTCAATATTAACGACTACAGTACAATATGCAACGCACAAAAAATATTAGGATGTTTGAGATGCGATCATGGAAAACTCCAATTCATTCCCGAGGGATGTGGTGATGACGATTTAGAACGATTTTGTTGATTGGCTGGTGCGTGAGCAGCTTAAGCCTCAATCTATCATAATTTGCGCGGAATCGATGTAAACCACAAAAGTGCGCGTCTTTGATGGCTAACAACAGACAACTAACCCTTACGAGATAGGCATATCAATCGCGACTGTTAATTACTGAGGATCTACAATGATGAACACACTAGTAGTCACATAAAAACTCATTGAACTGCTTGACGAAGCCTTCTGCATGTGAACCCTCGTCTTCTTTGGTCTGTCGGCATTATCGACATTTTGACAACAAAAATTCCATTATTCCAGCTACGGCTCATTGCGAAGAATGCAGCATTTCAGGCGCTGCGATTCGTTCTTTGATAGCTAGGATTTGTTAAAGTTTAAGCCAATTCGTTTCCACTTAGTTCAGTTTTTACTCCGTCCGCGACTCTGAAAATATAAACAGTTGGCTTGCAACGAATGAATGGACTGCGTTTTGCGTTGGCAATTTCAAGTGAAAGTACGCTTTTACTTCCCTAACCGCGACGATTCCACGCCACCAAAAATTCAAAGGTGAGATAAGTACTTCAAATTCCATTTTCTTGCACAGAAAGAAAGCGCAAAAAATTCAATGAATCCCTATGCCACGTAGCTTAAGCAACATCACAGCCATAGATTTATGGTTACAGTATCACAAATCCCAAATAATCATTGAAATCTTTTACTGTCTCATATAACGCAACGGTAACGTATGAAATTATAGACGAGTGTGCAACAACAGCGAGCGCGCAAAGAAAAATTATTTCAACTTGAGAGGACGGGGGACATGTGGATAAGAAAGATATTCGTTCCCATTAATAATACAGATAGCGCATATCAACGCTGATGGATTGTCGTTAGACAAGGGAATGAGACGTGCAAAACATAAAGCCTAAAGCAGAAATGACAACTAAAAGCGCCATCGTAGATAAACAACTTTTCGAGGAAATGGCGAACTAAGCAACATCTCAAACCACGCAGCACATTTATCTCTCCGACAGAAAATGATTCTTTTATAATTCGGCATAAATTTTCGAGTAATTAGCTTATTCATGTACTATTACTAGAGTGGAAAATAGCAAAAAAATTACTAAACACAAGGGATAGATGTCGGTTTATCTTAGAGCCGAAAATGTCACTTTGATGACTATTGTTAATTATGTTGATAAATACAGAAAAATGCCGCAGTAATTTCCTTCAATAAACGACAAGTGGAATGCTGAAAATCGCAACAGTAAATAAATATAAGCAAATTATAGCGAAGAAATTGAAATAATATTGCGTTTTTGAATGCTACATTCAACCACAGTGGGCAACAAAATGAATAAGATAGCAAAAGAAAAACACAAAAGAGATGTGAGAAGCAAACTATAATTGTTACGGTATTAATTATTACGACGAATTCAAAAAGATCCTTCCTTTGACTCATTCGCATAAAGACAGTTTAAGGAATAAAACTGAAGATGAATAAAAGGAAGCAGACACAGTCTTAATGAAAATGGATGAATATAGAAGTTTAGGCAGTAGATGAATCTTGTTCGTGCTCAGACGACCTTAGTGTCGTTTTTTGCCGATTTGAGTAGAATTAATTTAGCGTTTCTCTAAAGATCAGTGCATCCTAAAGGAAACATTAGACTTTGCAGACATCTACTTTAACAGTCAAGGTCAATTTAGATGGGAGAAAATCTTCTTTTGGTAGGAAAAAATGAAAGAAAGAGAGGATGAAATTGACTTCCAGTTTCTCAAAATCATTTTTGATGTGCTTAATTCAAGTTTAGTAATTAAGTTCTACAGCAGTCTGACAATCTATGAGCATGAGCACTCAACTGAAAAAGAGAACGCCTCTATTCATTCGCCCATTGAATTCTTTTTGGCGCTTCTTCGCTCGATTAGCGCTCTTGTCACATCAAACATCATTCTTTGCCCATTCTTTTTTTCCAGCTCATCTCTGGCACTGCACTCTGAATCCTTTGAATGCGAATTTTATCGGCAAAAAACGACATATAAACACCACGTACGTCAGTTGATATGAAACATAGAAGAAATCCGATGCTTTCCAAAGAGACAAAAGCTTTCCAAAATTGCAGCATGCAACTGCTCCTACTTGCAATCATCTACAGTAATTGGGAACAACTTGAGCTCCTCTTCCCACTCGTAGTAAAGAAATGGAAATGTAGTACCAATGCCGTCTTAACTCATGAATTTTATTGAGCAGAAATATCAACTTGACTATTACTCGCTCAAAATTTTTTACCTTTGTTAAGAAATAATGAAAAAATAGGAAGCGTTGGATGCCTGTGCGAGATTCTTTATCGGCAAGAAGCATACGCTATGGCGCGTTTTTGTGCACTTGTCGGTTGGCAAAAACGGGTGAAGCACCATTTACTGAGTGAGACAGAGACCCCTGCTGACCATAAGGATTACAGCAGACTGATTGACATGAATTTTTCTGCTGATGAAGAGTCACCTCATGCCTTTACTACCTGGAAGTTGCCAGCAAAGCATTCAAGCTCCACTCACTTCGATAGCAAAATGGAAGAACTTGTTACGCTAGGTAACCAGCATCCGCAAAATGAGTCATTTTTATTCGCGATAGATCGATTTGTTACACATAATTCGATTTACAATTCAATTTTGACTTGCATAGAAAGCAATTGCTTTGTCCACATGCCAATCAGCAAAGACGTGCAACTGGCCTTTGAGAACCGCTTCTGAGAACAGCTGTTAAGCCGTCAGTGGCATGTTAAATGGCGAACTATACAGAATGCATTATACGGAATTTCAATCAAAGCTGACAGCTGAAAGACTTTTGCTCTAAGTCCAGGAATCGAGCTCATCTAGATTCAGTACCAACAACGAAGGTCACGTTCTTCGTCCACCTTCCAAACAAACCTGTAAGGATATGAGCCTACAGGGATGTCAGAACAACTGCACTTACGAAGGAAAACTCTGTACTACCAGCAAATTCGAAAAAGCATTTGAAAAAGTGCCGAAAAAAATTGAAATGGTGAACGACTATTTGAGCTTTGCTACTGCATCAGCTTCAGATGTAGTGAACCTCGAAAATAGGAGTGGTACTTACGTAAAATGATGACCGTTGATGGAAATATAGGTTACACTGACACTACTTCACTCGACTGAATGCGAGAAATACGTATAATATTCAGCGCAAAACCTAATAAAGTAATGACCATATCCAATTAAGTCACCTTGTCAAACATAAAGGGTTTCCAAAGCGATTATTTAAAAAAGGAATTATCAAAGAGACAACCTCTGTATCTTTGAGAATAAGATGCAAATAGTAGTCATTTAGAATACACGATTGATTATGGATGTGCTCGAGCGCCACGTGAATAGAACCTTTGAGCTGCGTCTTATAAGGATCCGGAAGGAAGGTGCCAAGTGCGAGAGGAATACGGTATTGTGGCAAATAGCTTATGCAAAGCTGCCCGTGAACAGATGATATTAGCATTAACAATAAAATTGTTATTACTGATAGTGTGATGAACATTTTTGTATCATAGGATCTCATTTATTGACAAGATCGATGCCGGACAGGAGCTTGTGGGCACGCATCATGCAGACGACGACTCAAACAAGCGATTTGAGAGTGTTATCCGTCGCGATGGGCGGGCCGGTCGCACAGCCCACGTCACATCAGTGTCGTCCGATGGTCCGATGAGGGCAAATGCGAAGCACATCTGTCAAAAAATCCTCGCCACATTGAGATGTCACATGGAACCAATCTACTCCCCATCGAGCGGCGCTTTACGGACACGGCTGGATATAATAAAGATAGAGAAAGGTGTGCCGATTAAAAGCTAGGAAACCGAAGATGGATCGATGAGTGGCACTAAACAAGAGCACTAGACAAAGGAAGTAGTCTCTTGCATTGAAGTGCATTTCGTTTGCTAGCGCCTTGTTAAAATATTTAGTAACAAAACCCTCGTGGGACAACGCCCTCACAACATCGAATGCAATACGCGCACCAAGGAAGGCATAATCGATTCGTGGTCCCAACACGAAAAAAGACAGCTGACTTCCTGCAGAAAAAATCATTCATTGGCAAATGCGTTCACCTTTCGAAGCTGTGCCACTGACTGGTGTCCCATCAAGCGTTTATCGAAGCATTTTTGTTTCATGACTGGTCGTATCGCCGCCGTCTTTCCCTTTGTAAAAGTACATATTGAGTGTGAAATAAACTGGAAGCGTTGAAAATACCAATGAGCAATGCAAACCGCATGCACGAAATTTCGCTCATAGGAAGTAAACGACGAAATCTGGTTGGACAAGCGTACCTGCGAATGCGTCTTCACCACTAGGTTGTCATAAGTGAGTTATCGCGCAATAATCTCATCTGAAATGATTCATGTCATCGGAATGATTCATCTAGAAGATTTTACTTTTCCGCTGAACAGCGTTACTGCATACAAACACCACACGAGAGCCTTATGTCATCAAGTCACATAGAGTGATTAAACCTCAGTTATGCGTTCCACCCTCGAGTAATTCATTCAGACGTTACCATCAGGTTCATTCAAATTCTCAAATATAACCAACTCACTAATTACCGGTTGCGCAACAGATCAAAAAATGTATGACATGTACACAGCATCATTATAGATGACATTATTTTTTTCCAAAGGCAGGAGGATTTCATAAGCGGCAATTAAAGTTCAGTGGCACAGCAGCCGTGCGCCTGATAACAGATTAAAGGACCTTTCGTATTGAGATCATGTCGGAGACAAGGTGCTTTTCGCACGATGTGGAAAGAAAATAAGCAACTTAAGGAAGGAGACAGCTATTCATCACGTGTAATTCCCGCAGAAATATATCGTATAATTAAAGGTAATGACATGTGAAACTGCGTCAGATGTGGCATTTCCAGACGCTTCTCACGATCGGCAATCGTGTTGCCTGTTCAAATCGCGCGGCAATCTCTACGTTTTTCCAATAATGAAGTGGAGGATTGCGCTCCTGGAAAAGACGAAACGCCACTAAACTCATGTTCTCCAACGGGTACCAAAATAAGCGTTGTAGCTTGAGTAAATTGATTCGATAGCACAATGGTGGTGCGACCGAATCAATTTACACAAGTTGCTTTGAATCACTACCAAATCAATAAGCTTTTCATAGAATATTATTCATCTACGCGTAAGATATCCGCTACCTATCATAACCTTTGATTTTGTAGAGCAGCGGGACCATATCCAAATTCCGATCAGAATGCTGCGCATTTAATTGAAGTTGGAGCACGGGCAACTTGGAATTCAAAATGTCGTGAAGGTGAGAATTCTTACGAAGAAATGCAGAATAACACTGCATAAAAAAAAGACCGCACATTAAAACGCAACACAGCAGGAATCGGTGACAGTGGCAGCACTTTGTCCTCCGAGTAACTACATGGCAACGGTCGCGATCTCGGATCTCGTCACCACTGGTACGCAAAAAGGGAACGTTCTCAGAAAGAACGGCACTGTTTAAAGGAAGGATCCAGATACACTAAGAAGTTATATCGCATCAAAGAAAACGACGACACTTTATGCCAATGTCGATTTGTTTCGGATCCGACGACTTGAAAGTGAGGCAACCTGACTCCAGATCAGAACAATGCCTGTTGAAGTCACTTAATGGTCAAATCCTTCCTCACGTTACATTCTCTTCACTTAAGAGCTCCGATTGGGGCTGTAATGGACTAAGGATACATGAAGAAAAATTAAAGAATATCCACGAAAGCAATGAAGTTCAGGCCTCGTGGCGCAACGATAGCGCTCCTGACACCACATCAAAAGGCTGCATGTTCAAATCACGTCGGCGTCAACGCTTTCACGTCGAACACATATTTTGTTAGCAAATACGATACATCCCTCATGATTTACTGTCACACGGAGGAAAGTTCCAGAAGGTCCACAATAATAAGGAACAAAGGACTCCGTGGCGCAACGGTAGCGCGTCTGACTCCAGATCAGAAGGATGCGTGTTCAAATCACGTCGGGGTCAAGCAGCTCTTGAACTTCCTCCAGATCAAAAGGTTGCGTGATCAAATCACGTTGGGGTCAACCCTTCTCCACCTCGCGCACATTTTGTTAGCAAATACGATATAGATAGAATGATTTACTGCCACACGGGGGAGAATTCTAGAAGGTCCACAAAAATCAGGAAGAAAGGACTCCGTGGCGCAACGGTAGCGCGTCTGACTCCAGAAGGATGCGTGTTCAAATCACGTCGGGGTCAACTACCTCTTCACGTTGCTCCAGATCAAAAGGTTGCGTGTTCAAATCACGTCGGCGTCAACCGCCTCTTCACGTTGCTCCAGATGAAAAGGTTGCGTGTTCAAAACGCGTTGGGGTCAACCCTTCTCCACCTCGCGCACATTTTGTTGGCAAATACGATACATCCCTCATGATTTACTGCCACACGGAGGAAAGTTCTAAGAAGGTCCACAAAAATCAGGAATAAAGGACTCCGTGGCGCAACGGTAGCGCCTCTGACTCCAGACCAGAAGGATCCGTGTTCAAATCACGTCGGGGTCAACTCCCTCTTCACGTTCCTCCAGATCAAAAGGTTGCGCATTCAAATCACGTCGGCGTCAACCGCCTCTTCACGTTGCTATAGGTCAAAAGGTTGCGTGTTCAAATCACGTCGGGGTCAGCTACCTCTTCACGTTGCTCCAGATCAAAAGGTTGCGTGTTCAAATCACGTCGGGGTCAGCTACCTCTTTACGTTGCTCCAGATCAGAAGGATGCGTGTTCAAATCACGTCGGGGTCAACTACCTCTTCACGTTGCTCCGGATCAATAGATTGCGTGTTCAAATCACGTTGGGGTCAACCCCTCTTCACGTCGCACATGTTTTGTTAGCAAATACGATAGAGCCGTAATGATTTACTGCGACACGGAGGAAAGTTCTACGAAGGTCCACAAAAATCAGGAATAAAGGACTCCGTGGCGCAACGGTAGCGCGTCTGACTCCAGATCAGAAGGATGCGTGTTCAAATCACGTCGGGGTCAATTCCCGCTTCACGTTGCTATAGATCAAAAGGTTGCGTGTTCAAATCACGTTGGGGCCAACCCCTCTTCACGTCGCACAGATTTTGTTAGCAAATACGATAGAGCCGTAATGATTTACTGCCACACGGAGGAAAGTTCTAAGAAGCTCCACAAAAATCAGGAATAAAGGACTCCGTGGCGCAACGGTAGCGCGTCTGACTCCAGATCAGAAGGATGCGTGTTCAAATCACGTCGGGGTCAACTACCTCTTCACGTTGCTCCAGATCAAAAGGTTGCGTGTTCAAATCACGTCGGCGTCAACCCCCTCTTCACGTTGCTCCAGATCAAAAGGTTGCGTCTTCAAAACGCGTTGGGGTCAACCCTTCTCCACCTCGCGCACATTTTGTTGGCAAATACGATACATCGCTCATGATTTACTGCCACACGGGGGAGAATTCTAGAAGGTCCACAAAAATCAGGAAGAAAGGACTCCGTGGCGCAACGGTAGCGCGTCTGACTCCAGATCAGAAGGATGCGTGTTCAAATCACGTCGGCGTCAATTCCCCTTTCACGTTCCTCCAGGTCAAAAGGTTGCGTATTCAAATCACGTCGGGGTCAACTACCTCTTCACGTTCTCCCAGGTCAAAAGGTTGCGTATTCAAATCACGTCGGCGTCAATCGCCTCTTCACGTTGCTATAGGTCAAAAGGTTGCGTGGTCAAATCACGTTGGGGTCAACCCCTCTTCACGTCGCGCACATTTTGTTAGCAAATACGATAGAGATAGAATGATTTACTGCCACACGGGGGAGAGTTCTAAGAAGGTCCACAAAAATCAGGAATAAAGGACTCCGTCGCGCCACGGTAGCGCGTCTGACTCCAGAACAGAAGGATCCGTGTTCAAATCACGTCGGAGTCAACTCCCTCTTCATGTTCCTCCAGGTCAAAAGGTTGCGTGATCAAATCGCGTTGGGGTCAACCCCTCTTCACGTCCCACAGATTTTGTTAGCAAATACGATAGAGCCGTAATGATTTACTGCGACACGGAGGAAAGTTCTGCGAAGGTCCACAAAAATCAGGAATAAAGGACTCCGTGGCGCAACGGTAGCGCGTCTGACTCCAGATCAGAAGGATGCGTGTTCAAATCACGTCGGGGTCAACTACCTCTTCACGTTGCTCCAGATCAAAAGGTTGCGTGTTCAAATCACATCGGCGTCAACCGCCTCTTCACGTTGCTATAGATCAAAAGTTTGCGTGTTCAAATCACGTTGGGGCCAACCCCTCTTCACGTCCCACAGATTTTGTTAGCAAATACGATAGAGCCGTAATGATTTACTGGGACACGGAGGAAAGTTCTACGAAGGTCCACAAAAATCAGGAATAAAGGACTCCGTGGCGCAACGGTAGCGCGTCTGACTCCAGATCAGAAGGATGCGTGTTCAAATCACGTCGGGGTCAACTACCTCTTCACGTTGCTCCAGATCAAAAGGTTGCGTGTTCAAATCACATCGGCGTCAACCGCCTCTTCACGTTGCTATAGATCAAAAGTTTGCGTGTTCAAATCACGTTGGGGCCAACCCCTCTTCACGTCCCACAGATTTTGTTAGCAAATACGATAGAGCCGTAATGATTTACTGGGACACGGAGGAAAGTTCTACGAAGGTCCACAAAAATCAGGAATAAAGGACTCGGTGGCGCAACGGTAGCGCGTCTGACTCCAGATCAGAAGGATGCGTGTTCAAATCACGTCGGGGTCAACTACCTCTTCACGTTGCTCCGGATCAATAGATTGCGTGTTCAAATCACGTTGGGGTCAACCCCTCTTCACGTCGCACATATTTTCTTAGCAAATACGATAGAGCCGTAATGATTTACTGCCACACGGAGGAAAGTTCTACGAAGGTCCACAAAAATCAGGAATAAAGGGCTCCGTGGCGCAACGGTAGCGCGTCTGACTCCAGATCAGAAGGATGCGTGTTCAAATCACGTCGGGGTCAACTACCTCTTCACGTTGCTCCAGATCAAAAGGTTGCGTGTTCAAATCACGTCGGCGTCAACCACCTCTTCACGTTGCTCCAGATCAAAAGGTTGCGTCTTCAAAACGCGTTGGGGTCAACCCTTCTCCACCTCGCGCACATTTTGTTGGCAAATACGATACATCGCTCATGATTTACTGCCACACGGAGGAAAGTTCTAAGAAGCTCCACAAAAATCAGGAATAAAGGACTCCGTGGCGCAACGGTAGCGCGTCTGACTCCAGATCAGAAGGATGCGTGTTCAAATCACGTCGGGGTCAATTCCCTTTCACGTTCCTCCAGGTCAAAAGGTTGCGTATTCAAATCACGTCGGGGTCAACTACCTCTTCATGTTCCTCCAGGTCAAAAGGTTGCGTATTCAAATCACGTCGGCGTCAATCGCCTCTTCACGTTGCTATAGGTCAAAAGGTTGCGTGCTCAAATCACGTTGGGGTCAACCCCTCTTCACGTCGCGCACATTTTGTTAGCAAATACGATAGAGATAGAATGATTTACTGCCACACGGGGGAGAGTTCTAAGAAGGTCCACAAAAATCAGGAAGAAAGGACTCCGTCGCGCCACGGTAGCGCGTCTGACTCCAGACCAGAAGGATCCGTGTTCAAATCACGTCGGGGTCAACTCCCTCTTCATGTTCCTCCAGGTCAAAAGGTTGCGTGATCAAATCGCGTTGGGGTCAACCCTTCTCCACCTCGCGCACATTTTGTTAGCAAATACGATAGAGATAGAATGATTTACTGCCACACGGGGGAGAATTCTAGAAGGTCCACAAAAATCAGGAATAAAGGACTCCGTGGCGCAACGGTAGCGCGTCTGACTCCAGATCAGAAGGATGCGTGTTCAAATCACGTCGGGGTCAATTCCCTCTACACGTTCCTCCGGGTCAAAAGTTTGCGTATCCAAATCATGTCGGCGTCAACCGCCTCTTCACGTTGCTCCAGATCAAAAGGTTGCGTGTTCAAATCACGTCGGGGTCAGCTACCTCTTTACGTTGCTCCAGATCAGAAGGATGCGTGTTCAAATCACGTCGGGGTCAACTACCTCTTCACGTTGCTCCGGATCAATAGATTGCGTGTTCAAATCACGTTGGGGTCAACCCCTCTTCACGTCGCACATATTTTGTTAGCAAATACGATAGAGCCGTAATGATTTACTGCGACACGGAGGAAAGTTCTGCGAAGGTCCACAAAAATCAGGAATAAAGGACTCCGTGGCGCAACGGTAGCGCGTCTGACTCCAGATCAGAAGGATGCGTGTTCAAATCACGTCGGGGTCAACTACCTCTTCACGTTGCTCCAGATCAAAAGGTTGCGTGTTCAAATCACATCGGCGTCAACCGCCTCTTCACGTTGCTATAGATCAAAAGTTTGCGTGTTCAAATCACGTTGGGGCCAACCCCTCTTCACGTCCCACAGATTTTGTTAGCAAATACGATAGAGCCGTAATGATTTACTGGGACACGGAGGAAAGTTCTACGAAGGTCCACAAAAATCAGGAATAAAGGACTCCGTGGCGCAACGGTAGCGCGTCTGACTCCAGATCAGAAGGATGCGTGTTCAAATCACGTCGGGGTCAACTACCTCTTCACGTTGCTCCAGATCAAAAGGTTGCGTATTCAAATCACGTCGGCGTCAACCGCCTCTTCAAGTTGCTATAGATCAAAAAGTTGCGTGGTCAAATCACGTTGGGGTCAACCCTTCTCCACCTCGCGCACATTTTGTTAGCAAATACGATAGAGATAGAATGATTTACTGCCACACGGGGGAGAATTCTAGAAGGTCCACAAAAATCAGGAAGAAAGGACTCCGTGGCGCAACGGTAGCGCGTCTGACTCCAGATCAGAAGGATGCGTGTTCAAATCACGTCGGGGTCAACTCCCTCTTCACGTTGCTATAGATCAAAAGGTTGCGTGTTCAAATCACGTTGGGGTCAACCCCTCTTCACGTCGCACAGATTTTGTTAGCAAATACGATAGAGCCGTAATGATTTACTGCCACACGGAGGAAAGTTCTAGAAGGTCCACAAAAATCAGGAATAAAGGACTCCGTGGCGCAACGGTAGCGCGTCTGACTCCAGATCAGAAGGATGCGTGTTCAAATCACGTCGGGGTCAACTACCTCTTCACGTTGCTCCAGATCAAAAGGTTGCGTATTCAAATCACGTCGGCGTCAACCGCCTCTTCACGTTGCTATAGATCAAAAGGTTGCGTGTTCAAATCACGTTGGGGTCAACCCTCTTCACGTCGCGCACATTTTGTTAGCAAATACGATAGAGATAGAATGATTTACTGCCACACGGGGAGAAGTTCTAAGAAGGTCCACAAAAATCAGGAATAAAGGACTCCGTCGCGCCACGGTAGCGCGTCTGACTCCAGACCAGAAGGATCCGTGTTCAAATCACGTCGGAGTCAACTCCCTCTTCATGTTCCTCCAGGTCAAAAGGTTGCGTGATTCAAATCACGTCGGGGTCAACTACCTCTTCACGTTCTCCAGGTCAAAAGGTTGCGTGTTCAAATCACGTCGGCGTCAACTACCTCTTCACGTTGCTATAGATCAAAAGGTTGCGTGTTCAAATCACGTTGGGTCAACCCCTCTTCACGTCGCACAAATTTTGTTAGCAAATACGATAGAGATAGTAATGATTTACTGGGACACGGAGGAAAGTTCTACGAAGGTCCACAAAAATCAGGAATAAAGGACTCCGTGGCGCAACGGTAGCGCGTCTGACTCCAGATCAGAAGGATGCGTGTTCAAATCACGTCGGGGTCAACTACCTCTTCACGTTGCTCCAGATCAAAAGGTTGCGTATTCAAATCACGTCGGCGTCAACCCCTCTTCTTCACAAAAAGTTGCGTGGTCAAATCACGTTGGGGTCAACCCTACATTTTGTTAGCAAATACGATAGAGATAGAATGATTTACTGCCACACGGGGGAAATTCTAGAAGGTCCACAAAAATCAGGAAGAAAGGACTCCGTGGCGCAACGGTAGCGCGTCTGACTCCAGATCAGAAGGATGCGTGTTCAAATCACGTCGGGGTCAATTCCCTTTCTTCCTCCAGGTCAAAAGGTTGCGTATTCAAATCACGTCGGGGTCAAAACGTTTGCGTATTCAAATCACGTCGGCGTCAATCGCCTCTTCACGTTGCTATAGACGTCCACGTTCAAACGTCCGTGTTCAAATCACGTCGGGGTCAACTACCTCTTCACGTTGACTCCAGATCAGAAGGATGCGTGTTCAAATCACGTCGGGGTCAACTACCTCTTCACGTTGCTCCAGGTCAAAAGGTTGCGTGTTCAAATCACGTTGGGGTCAACCCCTCTTCACGTCGCGCACATTTTGTTAGCAAATACGATAGAGATAGAATGATTTACTGCCACACGGGGGAGAATTCTAGAAGGTCCACAAAAATCAGGAATAAAGGACTCCGTGGCGCAACGGTAGCGCGTCTGACTCCAGATCAGAAGGATGCGTGTTCAAATGACGTCGGGGTCAACTACCTCTTCACGTTGCTCCAGATCAAAAGGTTGCGTGTTCAAATCACGTCGGCGTCAACCGCCTCTTCACGTTGCTATAGATCAAAAGGCTGCGTGTTCAAATCACGTTGGGGCCAACCCCTCTTCACGTCCCACAGATTTTGTTAGCAAATACGATAGAGCCGTAATGATTTACTGCCACACGGGGGAGAATTCTAGAAGGTCCACAAAAATCAGGAAGAAAGGACTCCGTGGCGCAACGGTAGCGCGTCTGACTCCAGATCAGAAGGATGAGTGTTCAAATCTCGTCGGGGTCAACTACCTCTTCACGTTGCTCCAGATCAAAAGGTTGCGTGTTCAAATCACGTCGGCGTCAACCGCCTCTTCACGTTGCTATAGATCAAAAGGTTGCGTGTTCAAATCACGTTGGGGCCAACCCCTCTTCACGTCCCACAGATTTTGTTAGCAAATACGATAGAGCCGTAATGATTTACTGCCACACGGGGGAGAATTCTAGAAGGTCCACAAAAATCAGGAATAAAGGAATCCGTGGCGCAACGGTAGCGCGTCTGACTCCAGATCAGAAGGATGCGTGTTCAAATCACGTCGGGGTCAACTACCTCTTCACGTTGCTCCAGATCAAAAGGTTGCGTGTTCAAATCACGTCGGCGTCAACCGCCTCTTCACGTTGCTATAGATCAAAAGGTTGCGTGTTCAAATCACGTTGGGGCCAACCCCTCTTCACGTCCCACAGATTTTGTTAGCAAATACGATAGAGCCGTAATGATTTACTGCCACACGGGGGAGAATTCTAGAAGGTCCACAAAAATCAGGAAGGAAGGACTCCGTGGCGCAACGGTAGCGCGTCTGACTCCAGATCAGAAGGACGCGTGTTCAAGTCACGTCGGTGTCAACCCCTCTTCAAGTTGCTCCAGATCGAAAGGTTGCATGTTCAAATCACATTGGGGTCAACCCCTCTTCACGTCGCACAGATTTTGTTAGCAAATACGATAGAGCCGTAATGATTTACTGCCACACGGGGGAGAATTCTAGAAGGTCCACAAAAATCAGGAAGAAGGGACTCCGTGGCGCAACGGAGCGCGTCTGACTCCAGATCAGAAGGATGAGTGTTCAAATCTCGTCGGGGTCAACTACCTCTTCACGTTGCTCCAGATCAAAAGGTTGCGTATTCAAATCACGTCGGCGTCAACCGCCTCTTCAAGTTGCTATAGATCAAAGATGCGTGTTCAAATCTCGTCGGGGTCAACTACCTCTTCACGTTGCTCCAGATCAAAAGGTTGCGTGTTCAAATCACGTCGGGGTCAACTCTCTCTTCACGTTCCTCCAGGTCAAAAGGTGGCGTAATGAAATCGCGTTGGTGTCAACACTTCTCCACCTCGCGCACATTTTGTTAGCAAATACGATAGAGATAGAATGATTTACTGCCACACGGGGGAGAATTCTAGAAGGTCCACAAAAATTCAGGAAGAAAGGACTCCGTGGCGCAACGGTAGCGCGTCTGACTCCAGATCAGAAGGATGCGTGTTCAAATCACGTCGGGGTCAACCCCTCTTCAAGTTGCTCCAGATCGAAAGGTTGCATGTTCAAATCACATTGGGGTCAACCCCTCTTCACGTCGCACAGATTTTGTTAGCAAATACGATAGAGCCGTAATGATTTACTGCCACACGGGGGAGAATTCTAGAAGGTCCACAAAAATCAGGAAGAAAGGACTCCGTGGCGCAACGGTAGCGCGTCTGACTCCAGATCAGAAGGATGCGTGTTCAAATCACGTCGGGGTCAACCCCTCTTCAAGTTGCTCCAGATCGAAAGGTTGCATGTTCAGTTCACATTGGGGTCAACCCTTCTCCACCTCGCGCACATTTTGTTAGCAAATACGATAGAGATAGAATGATTTACTGCCACACGGGGGAGAATTCTAGAAGGTCCACAAAAATCAGGAAGAAAGGACTCCGTGGCGCAACGGTAGCGCGTCTGACTCCAGATCAGAAGGATGAGTGTTCAAATCTCGTCAGGGTCAACCGCCTCTTCACGTTGCTCCAGATCAAAAATTTGCATGTTCAAATCGCGTCGGGGTCGACACATCTTCACGGCGCACACACTTTGTTAGGAGATACGATAGAGCTGAAATGATTTACTGCTACGTTGAGGAAAATTCTAGAATGTGCACAAAAATGGGGAAAAACGGACTCCTTGGCGCAAAGGTAGTGGGTGTTGCTGGATGACGGGTCATTTTTTTGTTGAGATCATGACGCGGTCAGGTTGTTCCGTGGCAAATGCGGTTCGCTAAGAGAATATTCAGTTTTTCCCACCGGGAGATATTACGTTGCTGAACAGTAGCGCATGTGGGTGGTGGTGATATGACCCGTAGAAATAGGTTGAACTGGTGGTGAGTTACCAGTTGTTGTAGTTTAATTCGGCGTCCCACTGACTGGCGACACACTCGGCTGTCAATGTTCGTACTGAAGCTGAACTGTTATTACGAATTCGATGTATCCAACTTAGTATCCATCTACAGAGCGTCTGATTCCTGATATGGTTTTGAAGAGTGGCAGTATTTCCTTGGAGTTTCCTCGCACAGTGGGAATTATGGCCTAAAAGTTGTTATGAATGAACACCGTGAAGCTAGTAGACAGGTCGATTGTCGTTACGAAGTTCTTCGAATATCACGAGCAATGAAAATTTCTTGCAGGGGTTCCTTCCGGCTACTATTATCTATCAGAACGTTTTGTTCAATCCATAAACTGGCCATCCCTAGCCTACTATCGGAGGTTTTAAACAGACCTTCCTTCGCGACTTCTTCGAGACGATTGGTTCCTCCTTTGTGATACTCAATGCTTCAAACTTTCCTGCATTGTATGAGTGACTCATAGTAAATTGAGGTATCAACAACATATGATTGAAAATGCTCAAATGTAGAACAACCAAGAAACGCACAAAGATAGCCAACGGAGTGAGTTCTCTTTTGCCAACTAGGTTATGACACCACTCGCGTCGGAATTTGCCAACAGATAACAAAATCATCAGCGCGAAGTCATCCGCCTGATAACTACAAGAAACAGTCGCGCAAGTCATGTTCGAACGACTCTTCTGCATGTGCTTGGTAGCTCGCTGGCGTAGAATCGAAACTAGGCTTTTTTTGAGGTGGCCGCATATTCTACATTCACTCGAGCTAGTTTTAAGCAAAACTGAATGTGCTGGTGGGTAGCCCCAGGTGTGCAGCGCGATCTGCCGCCGTAGCACATATTCTGTTCTAATTAATGCATGATATGTCCACCGAACTTTTCTAAGTCGCATATCCCAAGAGATGTCTGACTTATATAATCAGGAGCGCAGTGCTTCACCAGTCATCTTCTGGATAAGACAAAAACTAGCATTAATCTGAATGGATTAAAAACAATTTAGGAATTGCCAGTGAATGTGGGCACTTTACGGCTAGAGTGGAAGGCTCAGTTTTGAAGGGAATAGTGGGTCTATGAATTTTCGAAGATCTCGGATCGTCTTACACTTATTCATATGCTGAACAATCGGTTATTTCTTCAGTGGGGATAGCTACTTGGACGACCCGATTTCAAATGACCATAACTGCATATTTGAATCCCGCGACTCTGAAAGAGTGGAAATTGCAGGAAAATTGAACGGCTATTGGAAGTAACAATTTTCGCAAGATGAACGATTTGGCAAAATCAAATGTGATATTATTGTTGCGGTAAAAATACCGAAAGAGACAGCTGCTGCAATTAGGTGCGTTGTCGTCCCTGCAACTGGCTTCTGAGCAAATGCCAAGTAATTCCCCACCTGGCAAAGAGGCGTCCAAATTTTCGAAGGTCACCTAAAAACACTTTAAGAACCTTTTTTTCCGAGCTAAGAGCGCCCACACGAATCCATGATCGAACCACATTGCTAGAAAAATCTACAGTCACGAATATGAAACCTGTGAGCACCCACAGTTGAATGCGAAAGAGATTCTCGTTCGCTCATGCGAAATGCTTTACTTGTAACTCGTTGAACATATCATCACTTCATAGTTTCAGCGAATGGATTGTATCTATAAACACAATTGCGACGCCCTTTACCTACATATGCCGTCAAAGCAAAATCATTCAGAGCTATTTTTAAGCTTATGCTTCTTACTATCAGCGCAGAAGGCGATAAACTCGTTCGTTTGTCGTACACGTTTTAACTCTGCTGGACAGTGATAAAGTATGATGATTAGCGAGCATTGTTGTATATGCAGCGTTGATGTACAGGAGGAACAAAGTGCAGCACAATACTGAACATCTGCTATTGTTAGTGATTTCCAAGAGTCATCAATTTCATCGCAGATGCTTTTTGGCATACTGACTTCGGGCCCCCATTTTTTGGCTATTCATGAAACTCGAGCGCAGAACATTTCAGGTTTTAAATGCTAAGGTCGGTAGTTGCAGGAAATATTCATTATCTCATGCGTACGTGTGTTCTTTGCGACAGGAGTTGGCATGGAATATCAACGAAGGAAGAAAAGAGGACCGAGCTTCCAACGGGAGACGGATGCTACCTGCCTTGTCTGCAGTAAGAAACAAAGAAGTAAGTCTTCTTAAATGCCGTGAATGAAAGAGAGGCGATAAAAGCTGCTAAGCATATTTCAATGAGAGTTGAAATTTCAGTCAGAAAAACCATTTCCTACCTAAAAACAAGACTTTTCTACGACAACAAATTCTCGTATTCAGTGCATTTCATGTGAACCATGGAAGTGAAGGACACATCGAGCAAAGCGCATGGTGGAATGAGATTTGAAAACGAAACAAAGCGCATCTTGAAGAGCACTGCAGACTCCGTCAGAATTATTCATAATCTGAGTTGAAGGCAAGAACTTCTATAACGTACAAAAAGCTGTTGTAATAAATTCGCCAAACTGTGATGTCGTCTGTCAGTCCGTTGCTTTCCTCAAATTCCAAATGTGTGTGGATGTTCCGCCAAGACCTATCACGAAAGAGTCTATATGCGTATTGGCATCCTATTTGCCCATTTACCGGTGAAAACGATTGCATCAGCTTCTTTCACAGATTCGTGAACCTAAAATCCACTAATTTGCAAAGGAAACAGTTAATGAGTGGAAAGCTCTTTTAAACTGCTAATTGCTGCTCTTTCTTCAGAAAAGAAACTCATAATGAAAGCTGCTCCCCTAATGACTGCAGCAAGTTATTACGATGTTTTGGCACCGATACTAAATAGCATTTGTGGCCTCACAAGCAGATCCCTTACTTATCTATGCCGTGCATGAAAGAGAGGCGATAATAGCTAACGGTAAGGCTCGGATTATTTGCAGTCTACATGAACAAACTATGGTATACACAGATCCCTGCTTTTAAATTAATTTTTTGGTGGGATTTGATAGACTTTTGACTTTTTTAAAACTCTACCTAGCTCCTTTGATGCGATTTTACAGAGTTTGTGATGCATTTCAAAGGATGTCTTCGATCTCGGTTCTTAATGATTTTTCGCTTGTTAATAATGTCCACCATTTTTCTGTCTCTTTTGCATGTTTCACTTTGTGGCAATCTACACAGGTGCGGCAACGTTCAGGAAATGAGTGCCCTCTGTACAACGTTGATCATCAAAAGTATCTTTATCTTTACAAAATCCATGGCGACGTTAAGCATTTTAAAGTCGGCAAATTTTGCTGAACAGTCTTCATTGCTCTAATGATCCACTCATAGAATTTATTGAAAATGTAAAGAAATACAAACGGAAAGGATGAGAACAAGCGCATTCCTTGTTGGATATCGTCAGAGAAGTGGCGTCTTAATAATGGGTTGCTGACGGGCACTTCTCGAATTCTTCCTCGTCTTTTTAATTCCATTTATAAAGTTACATATTGTGATAATCGCATTGGTTGCTCCCTCGATCACTTGTTTCCGTTGTTCGTATTTTTTCTCATGTTGCTTAACGAAAGAGTTTCTAAAGAACACCAATTTGTCCGAGTGCGCTAACTCTGCCACATCGTCAGAAATACTGCAATTTGGCTAGGGAGAGTCTATCTACGGATTACTGATAGAATGCCATCAATCGCCTTTGGAGTGCAGATTGATGGTTATTCTCTGACAATCCGCGGTCAAATCTTCTCTTGTAGATTATTCTTTACTGTAAAGTGGCTAAATCTGATTTTATTGCCTTTACTGTTGAATATGGTATTGGCAGAAACCTGTGGATAAGACGACCGTTCTCTACCGGATGTCCGAAGGAAAGTATGACGGCCCCTTGGGCAAACTGCAAAAATGGATGAAGGCACGCAAACGCGTCCGGATAACGCTTAGAGGTCGGAATGTTGTGAATGCAGTCATCACAGCCGTCATCGTCGCCTTCGACAAACACTGGAACATGATTATCAGGTGCGCTTCTTAGAATCCATTTCAATAATCGATAATTGTTGGTGGTTACTTGAGTGTTTGACAGTGACCGCTTGGCCTGGGGAGAACCAAAGGCCTTGGAGTGCTCTAACGTTCCAGACCTTTTTAAAAACTGCCGGCGCACTCTTTTTGAGGCTACAAGAGCCTCCCGAAAACAAGGTGTGACCCAGTGCATGGAACTTTTGGACAGTCCTATTAATCAGAAATACTACAGTCAGAGGGTCATGAACTGAGAGGCATGCCAACAGTAGCATTCATACTTTTCTTTTTAGTTTACTTGATGTGTAATGCCATGGTCTGTTTCGCAAACTAGCACATGTTACACTTGTTCACTTTTGACGCTTCCCCACATCTTGCGCAAAGTATTTTTCAAAAAATCGGATCAAAATCCTTCGATCGGGAGTTGATATATGACATAGGAGAAATCAGGGGCGCGCATAACAACGGACGTGCCGGTGTGCCACACACCCGCATCTTTTCTCACAGACCATATCACTCACCAAGTCACAGAAAGATAGGCGCCAAATAATACACAACAAATTCGCGCCTTGGGTGCTCCGAAACATTGGAGACGAAGAAATGGATAACCGATTAGAGTCTTCGGCGTTCGGAGAGACAGGTGACGAAAATATGGATAGTAGACTCGCATCTTCTGCTCGATAAAAGGAATGTAAGAGTACAATAGCTTACGATCTTTTGTATTAAATAGATTCCTGTAACCTTTCTAAACGTTTATAAGGAAGAGAACATCATTCAAAGGATTCGTGTACTGAGGGGTGTGCCGCCACATTTGAACCCTCAGTCGTATTCTGCTTGTAGTTAGCGTTGTGGCAAGAGAGTAAAATATTTCTGAGCCTCTCACATTCGTTTCTATTTGGTCCCGCAATGCTGTTCCCAAAAATTAAGGAAAAGCTCCTCTCCCCTCACCTGCACGTTATGGATCATTCTAAAGGATTTGCCTGCCACGTCGAATGGCACAACATTTCCGGAAAAATTTTCACATTCAGGATTTTTTTCGTCACCTGGCATACAGCCGACAACATGCACCACATGACTGGACGCGTAATGCAACAGACACAGAAAGATAAGGACGCTTAGCTATGGGAAACCTGCATTATCCAGAATATCTCAATCCAGAAGTGCATGACATTCACCAAAAACAGTGGGTTCTGCAAGTATGGGATCCTCAACGTTTGGAAGAAGAAAAAACGATCCGAATCGAGCAAAGCGTTCTTGAAATAATGTGAATGAAAGGGTAAAGAAGCTCACGGTCTTCTGTACAGAACAGCATAGAACAACATGTCACAGGACCAAAATTGTAGTTCGATCAGCCGGTAGCAACAACTTGTTTTAGAGATGTTTTAGAGATGGTGCAACCAAGTGTGAGGCAGGAGGCAGCGTTTGAGGCGGAGCAGGAGTTGAGTTCCTGTGGTTATAAGGAAATTCCACGTTCGGATACGGCTTTTAATGGCATTCCTTTCGTTCATTCTGAGCGGCGAAAACTACTCGCGAGACATCTCAAATGTTCGTTGATAAAGGGTGACAATATTGTTGCTGTACATTCATTGTAATACAAAAGTGATGAACGTGTTCGTTGTTATTTAGACGTTCACAGCTAGAAAAATATTAGCGAAAGTGTTTTCTTGTACTCATTGGAACATCTGGATGGCTCTTATTGTGGGTTTTTCTTTCCACTAGTGAATGCCATTGTTTTGCAGATGGGCTCATTTTCGGTTTTATCGGCAGCTTAGTACTGCTCACAACCTCATCCATTGTCGCTAAACATTCATATATATATGTATATAATGTGTATGCTTCTACTTAAGCTCGCAAAATGTGGTTTCCTGAGGTTCTGGATCAGAGTTTTTTCCACGTAGGTTTCTCATCTCTGAAGTTCACCTCTGAAACGTTAGGACAGGATGTTGACTGTCGAAGTAGGAACTGCTCGTGGCTAGCAGTATTGCAACAACCTTTTTGATTTCTGCGGATGAATTTCGTCGGTAACAGCAAGGTATTTCATATGAAAACGGTGTCAGTTAGTGCATGTGCAATTTCATCATAAATTATTGCTGAGGTTTTGCACAATTGCATTTTTAAAACAAATTATGGGGAAGCACGGTTGTTTCCGTATGTATGTGCCTATCTGCCTATAATTTTAATCTGAGAAGAGCTGGAACTAGGGTTGAGCGGTTTAGTGAATATAATCATGTGATGAACTCGGGCAACAACCTTCACATCCATCGATTTTGGAGGAGATACTAACACTTCATAGAGCTAGTCCATTAGATTTATGAGTTATGCGACCGGTGGTATCTTCTTCACTTTACGCGTCGAGTATCTCAGAAATGATCTTTGATGAATCAGCTGAGGTATAATTGGGTCACCCTGTATGTTTTGTAAATGAATGGGACCGGCTGAAAGTTAGCACGACATATTTTTACTCCACCGACTGGTGGAGTAAGAATATGTCGTGCTAACTTTTCTGGCATTTTGCTGCACCTTTAGAAGTTGACGGAGAGGTTCTGCAGGTTTTTGACTGATCTCATGATTTCATAGTGAAGGCCTCCACTTGAAAATGGGCTGCTTGGGAATTTCTGCACGCTATTCATGACGATAACAGTTTTGGAATAGACGTGCTTAGAGCGACACCGCTGAGATTATACTGTTTATTGCCGCTCTTCGCTGGACTGTGTTATTCGTCTGCTTGGTCAGTATATTTCGTTCATGACATACGTACCAGTGAAAACCGTTTGTTTGCTTATCGTTCATAAGGTTTTCCACGGTCAAATCAGCCCGAATCGTAGAGCACGTTTGCTGACCATAAATCTCGAACAATCAGTACGCCTTGATTTGAGCGCTGACTGCCTCAGGATTGTGAAAACATCCATTGACTTCTTGTTCGAAAATCGACCTCAGCTTGCTATAAAAAGAAGTCGCCATGCCCACGGGCGACTTCTTCACTCCACCTCATGCCGTCACTCCACTTCATCACTCCACTTCAAACAATCACTCCACTTCATGCCGTAATCCGCTCTACCCGTAACTGAGCGTATAATTCGTCCATATGTTTCTCAAGTTCTTTCCCCTAAAAAAGGCCGCATTCATAAAAATATGATAAAGAGGGACCTGCAACGATGTTGGATTCTTTGGTGAAGAGCAGTTCTATAAACTACAAAATAATATGGGCGAGTACCGAAGACATGCCAACAGAACACAACCAACAGCAAAGAACCGATCCGAACACCTCAGAAGTTCAGTAGAGGATCACCATCGAATGTATTTTTAAGGTTTTGCTAGAAATTACTCACTTCAGAGGAAAAATTTTTGAAGATAAATGGGAAAAGCTAGCTAAGGCTGTTATCATGATGTGTAAGACGAGAGCGAAAAGCTCCTCCGTTCCATCGATTCGATTAGTATTCGTAGCTAATGGGAGCAGACTGCGGTAATCATAACTGTTGGGTGCAGCGAGGCCACTTTCCTGCTGCAGAAGCGGTAGGAAATTGAATAAGGGACATTCTGCTTCATGTGTGCCATGTACTTTCCTTGGACTACTGTGCCATGGCTTTCGGCAGGTTATTCCTTCTTTTTAAATATTCTTTTCAATAATTGCATCTCTATTAGAGAATTTTGGTCCGCGAATGAAGACGACGGTGGTGGAAGCAAATTTCCATTATCACGACGTCTTTGCACGGCAATGAATTTGCTTAAATTCTGCTGCGAAATGTGGTGAACAATAACGAAACCGAGTATGCGGGCAGAATACCGAACTCTCGAAGGTGGCAGCCCGACATACTGCATCAATAAATCTTTGAGCTACCTGCCCCTTTTGCATTATCTGCGTTCCCCCTGATCGATAATCAAATTTTACTCTTTCCTCTCAGCTGAATGCAGACTTGCCGTTTAAGTGGGCTGTGTTGCAGAGGGGTGGAGTACCCAAATAACGAAGGTTAATATCACCACTGCCGATTCCATTGCTCGCTCCCTCCTTGATGCTCTTGGAGTTGACACTAGTGGTCAGTAATTAGGAGGAATCTGGACTAATAAAGAAAAAGTGAGGAAAGAGGTGCTGGAATTCTTCATGAAAAGTGCACTTTTTGTCGATGAATGCCAACTTTCAAGTCCTCGTCGACGCATGCCGTGACGGGCCATATGAAATCCATGGACTGTGATCGCCCGGAAGTCGGATGGGCTATGCGAAAGGCAACTTCCAGCATGACTACTGCGAAACTGTCCGAAAGATATCTGAACCACCTCAATGATCAGACATTACCCTCCTCGCTCTTCCTGGAGCCTTTCTTCGAACGAGAACAATCACCGAAGTGTGTCGATTGCCACTCTTCTCAGGAGCCATTCGATTGTGTCTCGAGACTTTCTACTTAACAGGGAATAAAGTCCCCTGTCAAAACGCTCCCCTTTTCAACCATCAGCCAAATTATTCAACAATTCAGTTCATACATATCATTTTTTGGCAATTTCTTTTTCCCTGCTAAATATGCAGGAGCAAAAGCGTGATCTTCCCAAAAGGAATCAGCATCGCTGTTGTGCATGCAGCTATAAAACCGTGAAGAGGCCGTTCCCATCATTTAAGCGGGTTGCAATTACCTAAGCATCTTTAACGCCGTAGAGGGAACAATACGACGTAACGATGACATCCTCAGTGACAATAAATGGAGCTAGGAGAAACGGCTGCGTGAAATGTTACCACAACAGTATGCACGTGTAAAGAAAAGGGCACCTCAATCGCTTTCACCACTAACATTCATCTAGACATCATTGTTTAATATGCTGAAAAATAATCTCCATAAAACAGCATCCAAACCTACTTTTAACGTTCTTAAATAATTCGAGATCTTCTCCGTTACTTCTGACGGAAGTATGGTATGAATAACCGCATCAAACCTGAAGTCAAAGTAGAGTTTTATTCACAACATTGACTGGCCATTTTTTTTCAAAGAAGGAAAGGTTCTCCAGTTTCCCATTGATTAGAACATTCCTATAAGCGTCTAAACAAGCACAAAATATTCGAGTCTTACTTTCTAAATGTGGACCGAAAAGAAGCAAAGGACGTTTTCCTCATCTCCCTCCCAACTTAATTTTATCTGGCCACTTTTCTTTCCATGAATAACGATGCACACTTGCACGCATCAATTACGTCGGAGGAGTTCAGTGGCGTTCCCAAGCTGGTGTAGATTCATAATAAGCGGTTGCGTACCCTTTCCGAACCCTAACCATCCAGTATTTTAAAAAAATTTTCCCCCTTCAACTACTGAATCCGTGTTATTGAGCGAAACGCTTTCCAACAGCTCAATTCGTGCACACGAAATTGAGAAAGAAGCAGCAGTTCATCAGATCTGCTGAAGGAACCTGCATACCTCTTGTTTATCCCCTGTAGGATATGCTACGTAACATATGTATCACTTCACTCTCCGTTCCACTTTATTTTTCGCACATGAGCCTCGTTATCAGCAAAAATTTGAGGGAACGAGAATAATGCATAGGCACCTTTCGGGAAGGCACATTCGTAAGACTTGAAGACACATCGAAGCCTCATGTTGCACCAGAACGCACTGCGCGTCTGCAGGGTCGTGACTTAAGGCGAGAGGCACCTCAACGAACAGATAAGTTTCAGCATTAAAACAGCAGATATCCAAATAACATTTTTATATTTCTTTTTGAACATTCAAAGAGACAGTGCTGGTGTTTCTCTAAAGATATCGTTTCATAGCATACTCAGCGCTCGTATTACACAATGTTCACTCCCATCCAACCAGCGTCAGCGCACAGCGAGTAATAGGACACGTAGGTGATATACAGTACTTTCCCGGTGGAAGGTGGGACTGGCTTTTGAAATTACTGCAATATTTTGCGAACAAAAAAACAGCGAGCAGAAAATGAATAGAAACTGTGTGTTTGCGTGCAAACGTGCTCTGATGTTCCCAATCATATTAGAAGGTTCAACAAGTGGAAGACAATTACAGCATCATTTAACAGCAGCGTTCTAAGAGGCGGCTACAGCCTTCGAAATCACCATCACTGAGTGGTGAGAAGAGTAGAAATAAAACTGCCGCCCTCATTTCCACTCGAAATAGGAACCATTTGAGAAGAAAGTAACAATGAGTAGACATAAAGGGTACCTGTAAAGTGGTTATTATCGATTGCTCCCAAACGCTACTTTCGACGAACGCAATTGTACCGTTATTAAACAACTTTGAGAAGATCTTTGCCACCGCAGTCAGAGCAACCTTTTGCGCCATCATATCCGAGCACGCGCAGAAAGCGAGAATTGATGCCGACAAACGCCTCATGAATCCCTGCCCTATTAGTAAACTTAACAGTAACGCAAAATATTTCACTCCTGAAAACAATAAAATTCTCTCCCACACACACGTTGCGTGCATTTTAAGACGAGCAAGTTTAGCCGATGAATGACAGACTCAATGACAGTCACCGAATCGATTATTCACTAACTTCGCTTGCTTTTTACGGCCCAATTTTTTGCAGTATAAATCTACATTGTTTGCTGGAGTAGTACTGATTTATTGAGAAAGTAACCTTTTCAAATGAAGCACATCTTGGACTCGAAAGGAGAATAAACATATACGGCTCATATGAAAGAAGATGAGTGTTGTGACGGTTATTAAACATGAATTACGGCACTGTATGCGCACATTATCGCTGAGGAAACTTATAGCTAGAACTATTCAAGAGCACGTTCTGCAACACCACTAATGGAGACTAAAATGCTCCACTTCTCTGAGTTACAATCACTTCCTTATCAACATGCTCAAATGTTCTAGTCCTGAAATTTGGAGGTGATTTGAGCCTCTTCTGAAGTTGATTACGCGACAAGGACAGAGAAGCATGTTTACGGCACTTTCCTCTTGGTCATCAGCCTTCTGGATTCTTAGACTCGAAAGTCCTGCCTTTGAAGCTATGTGACCAAGTCAGCAATTCCTACCGCGATGAGGTCTATAAGCATGCATTCTCATAAGTTTCACGAACAGACCATTTTCCAGCATTCCCTCTACGAAAAAAATGTGAAGTTTAGTGGAACCCAACACCTCAAGCTCGACTTCCTGTTGGATCAAAATATGCTTTTCGGGGGTCACATGTCTAAAATTTTTTAACTGTCATGGAGATTGACGGCAGAACACTTCTTTACTGACAAGTGTTTTTGTGGCATGGTTCTTTTAGAAGGTGTACGAAGAGAACTGCAAAGCCTGGTGCAATTAGTGCCTTTCGCAGAAAAAGAAAGCTACAACGGGGCCCGTAATGGTATTACAGATCAGAGCTACAGTTACGCGAAAACAATAACAGCGATAAAAAGACGATGCCAGGAAGTACGAGATAGATTATACTGGAGCCAGAACCACCTGGAGGGTCCGCTTACAAAATCTGTCTAATTGGCTGGCGGACCTTTAGAAGAAATAGGCTGATTGCTTGCTGGCCAAGAGAAAAACAAGAGCGGAATTTCGAAATAAAGTAATGCATCCTGCACGAAAACCTCCACTTGCAAAACTAAGGAAAACCTGAATGGGCAAGGACACTAGACATTGACTATATCGACTGCAGGAATCTACTCACTTTTAAAACCGTCAACACAAGATAGACAGCGGTACAAATAAAGGAGGTGATAAATAAACGAAAACAAAGAAACGGAGATGGAAAAACCACCGTTTTCGAGTCACCGACCTTCTGGAATTTAATTAATGGCTTCAGACAATTTCCTACCAAGCTTTAGCTTGGAACGTCGTATCGTTCACACCTATGATCGATGAAATAACTCAATATTATTGGAAATAAGTGGCAATAAATCGTTGACGACGATGCTAAGTATCATCTGCAAGTAGGCGCAAT
Source organism: Parascaris univalens (assembly GCA_037576465.1). Taxonomy (NCBI): domain Eukaryota; kingdom Metazoa; phylum Nematoda; class Chromadorea; order Rhabditida; family Ascarididae; genus Parascaris; species Parascaris univalens. The sequence continues at coordinate 44,422,673 of CM075173.1, read as the reverse complement.
TCAAGTAACATAAATTCCGCGCGACTACCTCGTCAGCAAGATCCTCCTCTGATGAATGTACCGACGATAACAATTCGACTAAAGTGCGCACCTCCAATTCTGAGTTCAGCACCTTGCTCTAAATTATTTTATATTATCCTAGAACAGTTTTTTTAATACAGGTATATATCGATGAAACTTTTCCAAGCAATACAAGTAATATTCACATAATTTCTGAAAAAAATAATTAAGCGAGAATCATAACCTAACTGCTTATAGATCATAGACAATATTGACTTTACCCTTAAAAAACCGATCGGAGATGGAGAATTACACTCAAAATTCATTTCCTACGTGTAACAAGATGTACAATAATCACGTACTCTCTATAAATTTCTTACATGTAATTGGATGTACAATAATCACGTACCTTCTATCCATTTGCTACATGTAATTCGATGTACAATAATCACGTACTCTCTATCCATTCCTTACGCGTATTTCGATGTATAATAATCACGGACTCTCTATCCATTTGTTACGTCTAATTCGATGTACAATAATCACGTACTTTCTATCCATTTGTTACATGTAATTCGATGTACAATAATCACGTACTCTCTGTCCATTTCTTGCCTGTAATTCGATGTACCGTAATCACATACTCTCTATTAATTTGTTGCGTGTAATTCGATGTACCACAATCACGTACTCTCTATCAATTTCTTAAGTGTACTTCGATGTGGAATAATCACGTGCTCTCTATCCACTTGTTGAGTGTAATTCGATGTACAATAATTCCGTACTCTCTCTCCATCTGTTGCCCGCAATACGATGTGCATTAACCACGTCCTCTCTATTTATTTGTTGCGTGTAATTCGATGTACAATAATCACGTACTTTCTATCCATTTGCTACATGTAACTCGATGTACAATAATCACGTACTCTCTATCCATTTGTTACGTGTATTTTGATGTACAATAATCACGTACTCTCTATTCGTTGCTTGCGTGTGTTTCCATGTACAATAATTACGTACTCTCTATTTGTTTGTTCCTTGTGTTTCGATGTCCAATAATCACGTCCTATCTATTTATTTGTTGCGTGTAATTCGGTGTCGAGTAATCACGTACTTTCTATCCATTTCATACATGTAATTCGATGTACAATAACCACGTACTCTCTATCCATTTCTTACGCGTATTTCGATGTATAATAATCACGTACTCTCTATCCATTCGTTGAGTGTAATTCGATGTACAATAATCGCGTACTCTCTATCCATTTCTTAAGTGTATTTCGATGTACAATAATCACTTGCTCTCTATCCACTTGTTGAGTGTAATTCGATATACAATAATCACGAACTCTCTATCCATTTCTTAAGTGTATTTCGATGTACAATAATCACTTGCTCTCTATCCACTTGTTGAGTGTAATTCGATGTACAATAATCACGAACTCTCTATCCATTTCTTAAGTGCATTTCGATGTACAATAATCACTTCCTTTCTATCCGCTTGTTGAGTGTAATTCGATGTACAATAATCACGAATTCTCTATCCATTTGTCGAGTGTAATTCGATGTACAATAATCACCTACTCTCTATCCATTTGTTGAGTGTGACTCGATATACAATAATCACGTACACTCCACCCATCTCTTACGTGTATTTCGATGTACAATTATCGCGTACTCTCTATCCATTTCATACATGTAATTCGATGTAAATAACCACGTACTCTCTATCCATTTCTTACGCGTATTTCGATGTATAATAATCACGTACTCTCCATCCATTTGTTAAGTGTAATTCGACGTACAATAATCACGTACTCTCTATCAATTTCTTAACTGTATTTCGATGTACAATAATCACTTGCTCTCTATCCACCTGTTGAGTGTAATTCGATGTACAATAATCACGAACTCTCTATCCATTTGTTGAGTGTGATTCGATGTACAATAATCACGTGCCCTCTATCCACTTGTTGAGTGTAATTCGATGTACTATAATCACGAACTCTCTATCCATTTCTCAAATGCATTTCGATGTACAAGAAGCACGAACTCTCTATCCATTTCTTAAGTGTATTTCGATGCACAATAATCAAGTGCTCTCTATAAACTTGTTGAGTGTAATTCGATGTACCATAATCACGTACTCTCTATCCATTTGTCGAGTGTAATTCGATGTACAATAATCACGAAATCTCTATCAATTTGTTGAGTGTAGTTCGATGTACGATAATCAAGTACTCTCTATCCATTTCTTAAGCGTGTTTCGATGTGCTATAATCACGTGCTCTCTGTCCACTTGTTGAGTGTAATTCGATGTACAATAATCACGAACTCTCAATCCATTTCTCAAATGCATTTCGATGTACAATAAGCACGTACTTTCTATTAAATTTGTTGAGTGTAAGTCGATGTACAATAATCACGTACTCTCTATCCACTTGTTGAGTGTAATTCGATGTACCATAATCACGTACTCTCTATCCATTTGTCGAGTGTAATTCGATGTACAATAATCACATACTCTCTATCCATTTGTCGAGTGTTATTCGATGTACAATAAGCACGTACTCTCTATCCATTTGTCGAGTGTAATTCGATGTACAATAATCACATACTCTCTATCCATTTCTCACAAATATTTCGATGTACAATAATCACGTACTCTCTATCCACTTGTTGAGTGTAATTCGATGTACCATAATCACGTACTCTCTATCCATTTGTTGAGTGTAATTCGATGTACAATAATCACGTACTCTCTATCCATTTCTTACGTATATTTCGATGTACAATAAGCACGTACTCTCTATCCATTTGTCGAGTGTAATTCGATGTACAATAATCACATACTCTCTATCCATTTCTCACAAATATTTCGATGTACAATAATCACGTACTCTCTATTCATTTCTTACCTATATTTCGATGTACAATAATCACGTACTCTCTATCCATTTCCAACGTACATTTCGATGTACAATAAGCACGTACTCTCTATCCATTTGTCGAGTGCAATTCGATGTACAATAAGCACGTACTCTCTATCCATTTGTCGAGTGTAATTCGATGTACAATAATCACGTATTCTCTATCCATTTCTCAAATATATTTCGATGTACAATAATCACGTACTCTCTATCCATTTCTTACCTATATTTCGATGTACAATAATCACGGACTCTCTATCCATTTCTTACGTATATTTCGACGTACAACAAGCACGTACTCCCTATCCATTTGTCGAGTGTTATTCGATGTACAATAATCACGTATTCTCTATCCATTTCTCAAATATATTTCGATGTACAATAATCACGTACTCTCTATCCATTTCTTACCTATATTTCGATGTACAATAATCACGTACTCTCTATCCATTTCTCACGTATATTTCGACGTACAATAAGCACGTACTCCCTATCCATTTGTCGAGTGTAATTCGATGTACAATAATCACGAACTCTCTATCCATTTGTTGAGTGTAATTCGATGTACAATAATCACGTACTCTCTATCCATTTCTTACGTATATTTCGATGTACAATAAGCACGTACTCTCTATCCATTTGTCGAGTGTAATTCGATGTACAATAATCACGTACTCTCTATCCATTTCTCACATATATTTCGATGTACAATAATCACGTACTCTCTATCCATTTCTTACCTATATTTCGATGTACAATAATCACGTACTCTCTATCCAATTCTTACGTATATTTCGATGTACAATAATCACGTACTCTCTATCCATTTGTCGAGCGTAATTCGATGTACAATAAGCACGTACTCTCTATCCATTTGTCGAGTGTTATTCGATGTACAATAAGCACGAACTCTCTATCCATTTGTTGAGTGTAATTCGATGTACAATAATCACGTACTCTCTATCCATTTCTCACGTATTTTCGATGTACAATAAGCACGTACTCTCTATCCATTTCTTACGTATATTTCGATGTACAATAAACACGTACTCTCTATCCATTTGTCGAGTGTTATTCGATGTACAATAATCACGTACTCTCTATCCATTTCTCACATATATTTCGATGTACAATAATCACGTACTCTCTATCCATTTCTTACGTTTATTTCGATGTACAATAAGCACGTACTCTCTATCCATTTGTCGAGTGTAATTCGATGTACAATAATCACGAACTCTCTATCCATTTGTTGAGTGCAATTCGATGTACAATAATCACGTACTCTCTATCCATTTCTTACGTATATTTCGATGTACAATAATCACGTACTCTCTATCCATTTCTCACATATATTTCGATGTACAATAATCACGTACTCTCTATCCATTTCCAACGTACATTTCGATGTACAATAAGCACGTACTCTCTATCCATTTGTCGAGTGCAATTCGATGTACAATAATCACGTACTCTCTATCCATTTGTTGAGTGTTATTCGATGTACAATAATCACGAACTCTCTATCCATTTGTTGAGTGTAATTCGATGTACAATAATCACGTACTCTCTATCCATTTCTTACGTATATTTCGATGTACAATAATCACGTACTCTCTATCCATTTGTTGAGTGTAATTCGATGTACAATAATCACGAACTCTCTATCCATTTCTTACGTATATTTCGATGTACAATAAGCACGTACTCTCTATCCATTTGTCGAGTGTTATTCGATGTACAATAAGCACGTACTCCCTATCCATTTGTTGAGTGTAATTCGATGTACAATAATCACGTACTCTCTATCCATTTGTTGAGTGTAATTCGATGTACAATAATCACGTACTCTCTATCCATTTCCTACGTATGTTTCGATGTACAATAAGCACGTACTCTCTATCCATTTCTTACGTATATTTCGATGTACAATAAGCACGTACTCTCTATCCATTTGTCGAGTGTAATTCGATGTACAATAAGCACGTACTCTCTATCCATTTCTTACGTATATTTCGATGTACAATAAGCACGTACTCTCTATCCATTTGTCGAGTGTAATTCGATGTACAATAATCACGTACTCTCTATCCATTTCTCACATATATTTCGATGTACAATAATCACGTACTCTCTATCCATTTGTTGAGTGTAATTCGATGTACAATAATCACGTACTCTCTATCCATTTCCTACGTGTATTTCGATGTACAATAAGCACGTACTCTCTATCCATTTCTCAGTGTAATTCGATGTACAATAAGCACGTACTCTCTATCCATTTGTCGAGTGTAATTCGATGTACAATAAGCACGTACTCTCTATCCATTTGTCGAGTGTTATTCGATGTACAATAATCACGAACTCTCTATCCATTTGTTTAGTGTAATTCGATGTACAATAATCACGTACTCTCTATCCATTTGTTACGTATATTTCGATGTACAATAAGCACGTACTCCCTATCCATTTGTCGAGTGTAATTCGATGTACAATAATCACGTACTCTCTATCCATTTCTTACGTATATTTCGATGTACAATAAGCACGTACTCTCTATCCATTTCCGACGTATATTTCGATGTACAATAATCACGTACTCTCTATCCATTTGTTTAGTGTAATTCGATGTACAATAATCACGTACTCTCTATCCATTTCTTACGTATATTTCGATGTACAATAAGCACGTACTCTCTATCCATTTGTCGAGTGTAATTCGATGTACAATAATCACGTACTCTCTATCCATTTCTTACGTATATTTCGATGTACAATAAGCACGTACTCTCTATCCATTTGTCGAGTGTAATTCGATGTACAATAATCACGTACTCCCTATCCATTTGTTGAGTGTAATTCGATGTACAATAATCACGTACTCTCTATCCATTTCCTACGTATATTTCGATGTACAATAATCACGTACTCTCTATCCATTTCTTACGTATATTTCGATGTACAATAAGCACGTACTCTCTATCCATTTGTCGAGTGTAATTCGATGTACAATAAGCACGTACTCTCTATCCATTTGTTGAGTGTAATTCGATGTACAATAATCACGTACTCTCTATCCATTTCCTAAGTGTAATTCGATGTACAATAATCACGTACTCTCTATCCATTTGTTGAGTGTAATTCGATGTACAATAATCACGTACTCTCTATCCATTTCCTACGTATATTTCGATGTACAATAAGCACGTACTCTCTATCCATTTGTCGAGTGTAATTCGATGTACAATAATCACGTACTCTCTATCCATTTCTTACGTATATTTCGATGTACAATAAGCACGTACTCTCTATCCATTTCCTACGTATATTTCGATGTACAATAAGCACGTACTCTCTATCCATTTGTCGAGTGTAATTCGATGTACAATAAGCACGTACTCCCTATCCATTTGTCGAGTGTTATTCGATGTACAATAATCACGAACTCTCTATCCATTTGTTGAGTGTAATTCGATGTACAATAATCACGTACTCTCTATCCATTTCTTACGTATATTTCGATGTACAATAATCACGTACTCTCTATCCATTTCCTACGAGTATATTTCGATGTACAATAAGCACGTACTCTCTATCCATTTGTCGAGTGTAATTCGATGTACAATAATCACGTACTCTCTATCCATTTCTCGAGTGTAATTCGATGTACAATAATCACGAACTCTCTATCCATTTCCTAGTGTAATTCGATGTACAATAATCACGAACTCTCTATCCATTTGTTGAGTGTAATTCGATGTACAATAATCACGTACTCTCTATCCATTTCTTACGTATATTTCGATGTACAATAAGCACGTACTCTCTATCCATTTCCTACGTATATTTCGATGTACAATAAGCACGTACTCTCTATCCATTTGTCGAGTGTAATTCGATGTACAATAAGCACGTACTCTCTATCCATTTGTCGAGTGTTATTCGATGTACAATAATCACGTACTCTCTATCCATTTGTCGAGTGTTATTCGATGTACAATAATCACGTACTCTCTATCCATTTCTTACGTATATTTCGATGTACAATAAGCACGTACTCTCTATCCATTTGTTGAGTGTAATTCGATGTACAATAAGCACGTACTCTCTATCCATTTGTTGAGTGTAATTCGATGTACAATAATCACGTACTCTCTATCCATTTCTTACGTATATTTCGATGTACAATAAGCACGTACTCTCTATCCATTTGTTGAGTGTAATTCGATGTACAATAAGCACGTACTCTCTATCCATTTGTTGAGTGTAATTCGATGTACAATAATCACGTACTCTCTATCCATTTCTTACGTATATTTCGATGTACAATAAGCACGTACTCTCTATCCATTTGTCGAGTGTAATTCGATGTACAATAATCACGAAATCTCTATCCATTTCCTAAGTGTAATTCGATGTACAATAATCACGAACTCTCTATCCATTTGTTGAGTGTAATTCGATGTACAATAATCACGTACTCTCTATCCATTTCTTACGTATATTTCGATGTACAATAAGCACGTACTCTCTATCCATTTCCAACGTATATTTCGATGTACAATAAGCACGTACTCTCTATCCATTTGTCGAGTGTAATTCGATGTACAATAAGCACGTACTCCCTATCCATTTGTCGAGTGTTATTCGATGTACAATAATCACGAACTCTGTATCCATTTGTCGAGTGTTATTCGATGTACAATAATCACGTACTCTCTATCCATTTCTTACGTATATTTCGATGTACAATAATCACGTACTCTCTATCCATTTCTTAGTGTAATTCGATGTACAATAATCACGTACTCTCTATCCATTTGTTGAGTGTAATTCGATGTACAATAATCACGTACTCTCTATCCATTTCTTACGTATATTTCGATGTACAATAAGCACGTACTCTCTATCCATTTGTCGAGTGTAATTCGATGTACAATAATCACGTACTCTCTATCCATTTCTACGTATATTTCGATGTACAATAATCACGTACTCTCTATCCATTTGTTACGTATATTTCGATGTACAATAAGCACGTACTCTCTATCCATTTCCTAGTATATTTCGATGTACAATAATCACGTACTCTCTATCCATTTGTCGAGTGTAATTCGATGTACAATAATCACGTACTCTCTATCCATTTGTCGAGTGTATTCGATGTACAATAATCACGTACTCTCTATCCATTTGTCGAGTGTTATTCGATGTACAATAATCACGTACTCTCTATCCATTTGTAGTGTAATTCGATGTACAATAAGCACGTACTCCTATCCATTTGTTGAGTGTAATTCGATGTACAATAATCACGTACTCTCTATCCATTTGTTGAGTGTAATTCGATGTACAATAATCACGTACTCTCTATCCATTTCTTACGTATATTTCGATGTACAATAAGCACGTACTCTCTATCCATTTCCTACGTATATTTCGATGTACAATAATCACGTACTCTCTATCCATTTGTTGAGTGTAATTCGATGTACAATAATCACGTACTCTCTATCCATTTCTTACGTATATTTCGATGTACAATAAGCACGTACTCTCTATCCATTTGTCGAGTGTAATTCGATGTACAATAATCACGTACTCTCTATCCATTTCTCGTATATTTCGATGTACAATAATCACGTACTCTCTATCCATTTGTCGAGTGTAATTCGATGTACAATAATCACGTACTCTCTATCCATTTGTTGAGTGTAATTCGATGTACAATAATCACGTACTCTCTATCCATTTCTTACGTATATTTCGATGTACAATAAGCACGTACTCTCTATCCATTTGTCGAGTGTTATTCGATGTACAATAATCACGTACTCTCTATCCATTTGTTGAGTGTAATTCGATGTACAATAATCACGTACTCTCTATCCATTTCCTACGTGTAATTCGATGTACAATAATCACGTACTCTCTATCCATTTGTTGAGTGTAATTCGATGTACAATAATCACGTACTCTCTATCCATTTGTTGAGTGTAATTCGATGTACAATAATCACGTACTCTCTATCCATTTCTTACGTATATTTCGATGTACAATAAGCACGTACTCTCTATCCATTTGTCGAGTGTAATTCGATGTACAATAATCACGTACTCTCTATCCATTTGTTGAGTGTAATTCGATGTACAATAATCACGAACTCTCTATCCATTTCCTAGTGTAATTCGATGTACAATAATCACGTACTCTCTATCCATTTGTTGAGTGTAATTCGATGTACAATAATCACGTACTCTCTATCCATTTCTTACGTATATTTCGATGTACAATAAGCACGTACTCTCTATCCATTTGTCGAGTGTAATTCGATGTACAATAATCACGTACTCTCTATCCATTTCCTACGTGTATTTCGATGTACAATAATCACGTACTCTCTATCCATTTGTTGAGTGTAATTCGATGTACAATAATCACGTACTCTCTATCCATTTCCTACGTGTAATTCGATGTACAATAATCACGTACTCTCTATCCATTTGTTAGTGTAATTCGATGTACAATAATCACGTACTCTCTATCCATTTCCGAGTGTAATTCGATGTACAATAAGCACGTACTCTCTATCCATTTGTCGAGTGTAATTCGATGTACAATAATCACGTACTCTCTATCCATTTCTTACGTATATTTCGATGTACAATAAGCACGTACTCTCTATCCATTTGTTGAGTGTAATTCGATGTACAATAATCACGTACTCTCTATCCATTTCTTACGTATATTTCGATGTACAATAAGCACGTACTCTCTATCCATTTGTCGAGTGTAATTCGATGTACAATAATCACGTACTCTCTATCCATTTGTTGAGTGTAATTCGATGTACAATAATCACGTACTCTCTATCCATTTGTTGAGTGTAATTCGATGTACAATAATCACGTACTCTCTATCCATTTCTTACGTATATTCGATGTACAATAATCACGTACTCTCTATCCATTTGTTGAGTGTAATTCGATGTACAATAATCACGTACTCTCTATCCATTTCTACGTATATTTCGATGTACAATAAGCACGTACTCTCTATCCATTTGTCGAGTGTAATTCGATGTACAATAATCACGTACTCTCTATCCATTTGTTGAGTGTAATTCGATGTACAATAATCACGAAATCTCTATCCATTTCCTAGTGTAATTCGATGTACAATAATCACGTACTCTCTATCCATTTGTTGAGTGTAATTCGATGTACAATAATCACGTACTCTCTATCCATTTCTTACGTATATTTCGATGTACAATAAGCACGTACTCTCTATCCATTTGTCGAGTGTAATTCGATGTACAATAATCACGTACTCTCTATCCATTTGTCGAGTGTTATTCGATGTACAATAATCACGTACTCTCTATCCATTTTGAGTATATTTCGATGTACAATAAGCACGTACTCTCTATCCATTTGTTGAGTGTAATTCGATGTACAATAATCACGTACTCTCTATCCATTTGTTGAGTGTTATTCGATGTACAATAATCACGTACTCTCTATCCATTTGTTGAGTGTAATTCGATGTACAATAATCACGTACTCTCTATCCATTTCTTAGTGTAATTCGATGTACAATAATCACGTACTCTCTATCCATTTGTTGAGTGTAATTCGATGTACAATAATCACGTACTCTCTATCCATTTGTCGAGTGTAATTCGATGTACAATAATCACGTACTCTCTATCCATTTGTCGAGTGTAATTCGATGTACAATAATCACGTACTCTCTATCCATTTCTTACGTGTAATTCGATGTACAATAATCACGTACTCTCTATCCATTTCCTACGTATATTTCGATGTACAATAAGCACGTACTCTCTATCCATTTGTCGAGTGTAATTCGATGTACAATAATCACGTACTCTCTATCCATTTGTCGAGTGTATTCGATGTACAATAATCACGTACTCTCTATCCATTTGTCGAGTGTAATTCGATGTACAATAATCACGTACTCTCTATCCATTTGTTAGTGTAATTCGATGTACAATAATCACGTACTCTCTATCCATTTCTTAGTGTATTTCGATGTACAATAATCACGTACTCTCTATCCATTTCTTACGTATATTTCGATGTACAATAATCACGTACTCTCTATCCATTTCTTAGTGTAATTCGATGTACAATAATCACGTACTCTCTATCCATTTGTTAAGTGTAATTCGATGTACAATAATCACGTACTCTCTATCCATTTGTTGAGTGTAATTCGATGTACAATAATCACGTACTCTCTATCCATTTGTTGAGTGTAATTCGATGTACAATAATCACGTACTCTCTATCCATTTCTTAGTATATTTCGATGTACAATAAGCACGTACTCTCTATCCATTTGTCGAGTGTAATTCGATGTACAATAATCACGTACTCTCTATCCATTTCCTAGTGTAATTCGATGTACAATAATCACGTACTCTCTATCCATTTGTTGAGTGTAATTCGATGTACAATAATCACGTACTCTCTATCCATTTGTTAGTATATTTCGATGTACAATAAGCACGTACTCTCTATCCATTTCTAGTATAATTCGATGTACAATAATCACGTACTCTCTATCCATTTGTCGAGTGTAATTCGATGTACAATAATCACGTACTCTCTATCCATTTCTTACGTATATTTCGATGTACAATAAGCACGTACTCTCTATCCATTTCTACGTATATTTCGATGTACAATAAGCACGTACTCTCTATCCATTTGTTGAGTGTAATTCGATGTACAATAATCACGTACTCTCTATCCATTTCTTAGTATATTTCGATGTACAATAATCACGTACTCTCTATCCATTTGTCGAGTGTAATTCGATGTACAATAATCACGTACTCTCTATCCATTTCTTACGTATATTTCGATGTACAATAATCACGTACTCTCTATCCATTTGTTGAGTGTAATTCGATGTACAATAATCACGTACTCTCTATCCATTTCGTATATTTCGATGTACAATAATCACGTACTCTCTATCCATTTGTTGAGTGTAATTCGATGTACAATAATCACGTACTCTCTATCCATTTCTACGTATATTTCGATGTACAATAAGCACGTACTCTCTATCCATTTGTCGAGTGTAATTCGATGTACAATAAGCACGTACTCTCTATCCATTTGTTGAGTGTAATTCGATGTACAATAATCACGTACTCTCTATCCATTTCCTACGTATATTTCGATGTACAATAATCACGTACTCTCTATCCATTTGTTGAGTGTAATTCGATGTACAATAATCACGTACTCTCTATCCATTTCTAGTGTAATTCGATGTACAATAATCACGTACTCTCTATCCATTTGTTGAGTGTAATTCGATGTACAATAATCACGTACTCTCTATCCATTTCCTACGTATATTTCGATGTACAATAAGCACGTACTCTCTATCCATTTGTTGAGTGTAATTCGATGTACAATAATCACGTACTCTCTATCCATTTGTAGTGTAATTCGATGTACAATAATCACGTACTCTCTATCCATTTCTTACGTGTATTTCGATGTACAATAATCACGTACTCTCTATCCATTTCCTAGTATAATTCGATGTACAATAATCACGTACTCTCTATCCATTTGTACGTGTAATTCGATGTACAATAAGCACGTACTCTCTATCCATTTCTTACGTATATTTCGATGTACAATAATCACGTACTCTCTATCCATTTGTCGAGTGTAATTCGATGTACAATAATCACGTACTCTCTATCCATTTCTTACGTATATTTCGATGTACAATAATCACGTACTCTCTATCCATTTGTTGAGTGTAATTCGATGTACAATAATCACGTACTCTCTATCCATTTCTACGTATATTTCGATGTACAATAATCACGTACTCTCTATCCATTTGTTGAGTGTAATTCGATGTACAATAATCACGTACTCTCTATCCATTTCTTACGTATATTTCGATGTACAATAAGCACGTACTCTCTATCCATTTGTCGAGTGTAATTCGATGTACAATAATCACGTACTCTCTATCCATTTGTTGAGTGTAATTCGATGTACAATAATCACGTACTCTCTATCCATTTCTTAGTGTAATTCGATGTACAATAATCACGTACTCTCTATCCATTTCTTACGTATATTTCGATGTACAATAATCACGTACTCTCTATCCATTTCTTACGTATATTTCGATGTACAATAAGCACGTACTCTCTATCCATTTGTCGAGTGTAATTCGATGTACAATAATCACGTACTCTCTATCCATTTGTTGAGTGTAATTCGATGTACAATAATCACGTACTCTCTATCCATTTGTTAGTGTAATTCGATGTACAATAATCACGTACTCTCTATCCATTTGTTACGTATATTTCGATGTACAATAAGCACGTACTCTCTATCCATTTCTACGTGTATTTCGATGTACAATAATCACGTACTCTCTATCCATTTGTTAGTGTATTCGATGTACAATAATCACGTACTCTCTATCCATTTGTCGAGTGTAATTCGATGTACAATAATCACGTACTCTCTATCCATTTCTTACGTATATTTCGATGTACAATAAGCACGTACTCTCTATCCATTTGTCGAGTGTAATTCGATGTACAATAAGCACGTACTCTCTATCCATTTGTTACGTATATTTCGATGTACAATAAGCACGTACTCTCTATCCATTTCTACGTATATTTCGATGTACAATAATCACGTACTCTCTATCCATTTGTCGAGTGTAATTCGATGTACAATAATCACGTACTCTCTATCCATTTGTTGAGTGTAATTCGATGTACAATAATCACGTACTCTCTATCCATTTGTTGAGTGTAATTCGATGTACAATAATCACGTACTCTCTATCCATTTGTTGAGTGTAATTCGATGTACAATAATCACGTACTCTCTATCCATTTCTTACGTATATTTCGATGTACAATAAGCACGTACTCTCTATCCATTTGTCGAGTGTAATTCGATGTACAATAATCACGTACTCTCTATCCATTTCTTACGTATATTTCGATGTACAATAATCACGTACTCTCTATCCATTTCTTAGTATATTTCGATGTACAATAAGCACGTACTCTCTATCCATTTGTTGAGTGTAATTCGATGTACAATAATCACGTACTCTCTATCCATTTCCTACGTATATTTCGATGTACAATAAGCACGTACTCTCTATCCATTTGTCGAGTGTAATTCGATGTACAATAATCACGTACTCTCTATCCATTTCCTACGTATATTTCGATGTACAATAATCACGTACTCTCTATCCATTTCTTAGTATATTTCGATGTACAATAATCACGTACTCTCTATCCATTTCTTACGTGTAATTCGATGTACAATAATCACGTACTCTCTATCCATTTGTCGAGTGTAATTCGATGTACAATAATCACGTACTCTCTATCCATTTCCTACGTATATTTCGATGTACAATAATCACGTACTCTCTATCCATTTCCTAGTGTAATTCGATGTACAATAATCACGTACTCTCTATCCATTTGTTAGTGTAATTCGATGTACAATAATCACGTACTCTCTATCCATTTCTTACGTGTATTTCGATGTACAATAATCACGTACTCTCTATCCATTTGTTGAGTGTAATTCGATGTACAATAATCACGTACTCTCTATCCATTTCCTAGTGTAATTCGATGTACAATAATCACGTACTCTCTATCCATTTGTCGAGTGTAATTCGATGTACAATAATCACGTACTCTCTATCCATTTCTTACGTATATTTCGATGTACAATAATCACGTACTCTCTATCCATTTCTTACGTATATTTCGATGTACAATAAGCACGTACTCTCTATCCATTTGTCGAGTGTAATTCGATGTACAATAAGCACGTACTCTCTATCCATTTGTCGAGTGTAATTCGATGTACAATAATCACGTACTCTCTATCCATTTGTTGAGTGTAATTCGATGTACAATAATCACGTACTCTCTATCCATTTGTTAGTGTATTTCGATGTACAATAATCACGTACTCTCTATCCATTGTCGAGTGTTATTCGATGTACAATAATCACGTACTCTCTATCCATTTGTTGAGTGTAATTCGATGTACAATAATCACGTACTCTCTATCCATTTCCTAAGTGTAATTCGATGTACAATAATCACGTACTCTCTATCCATTTGTTGAGTGTAATTCGATGTACAATAATCACGTACTCTCTATCCATTTCTTACGTATATTTCGATGTACAATAAGCACGTACTCTCTATCCATTTGTCGAGTGTAATTCGATGTACAATAATCACGTACTCTCTATCCATTTGTCGAGTGTAATTCGATGTACAATAATCACGTACTCTCTATCCATTTGTTGAGTGTAATTCGATGTACAATAATCACGTACTCTCTATCCATTTCTTACGTATATTTCGATGTACAATAAGCACGTACTCTCTATCCATTTCTTACGTATATTTCGATGTACAATAAGCACGTACTCTCTATCCATTTGTCGAGTGTAATTCGATGTACAATAAGCACGTACTCTCTATCCATTTGTCGAGTGTATTCGATGTACAATAATCACGTACTCTCTATCCATTTGTTGAGTGTAATTCGATGTACAATAATCACGTACTCTCTATCCATTTCTTACGTATATTTCGATGTACAATAAGCACGTACTCTCTATCCATTTCCGAGTATATTTCGATGTACAATAATCACGTACTCTCTATCCATTTCCTACGTATATTTCGATGTACAATAATCACGTACTCTCTATCCATTTGTCGAGTGTAATTCGATGTACAATAATCACGTACTCTCTATCCATTTGTTGAGTGTAATTCGATGTACAATAATCACGTACTCTCTATCCATTTCCTAGTGTAATTCGATGTACAATAATCACGTACTCTCTATCCATTTGTTGAGTGTAATTCGATGTACAATAATCACGTACTCTCTATCCATTTCCTACGTATATTTCGATGTACAATAAGCACGTACTCTCTATCCATTTGTCGAGTGTAATTCGATGTACAATAAGCACGTACTCTCTATCCATTTGTTACGTGTATTTCGATGTACAATAATCACGTACTCTCTATCCATTTGTCGAGTGTAATTCGATGTACAATAATCACGTACTCTCTATCCATTTGTCGAGTGTAATTCGATGTACAATAATCACGTACTCTCTATCCATTTGTTACGAGTGTAATTCGATGTACAATAATCACGTACTCTCTATCCATTTCGACGTGTAATTCGATGTACAATAATCACGTACTCTCTATCCATTTGTTGAGTGTAATTCGATGTACAATAATCACGTACTCTCTATCCATTTCTACGTATATTTCGATGTACAATAATCACGTACTCTCTATCCATTTGTCGAGTGTAATTCGATGTACAATAATCACGTACTCTCTATCCATTTGTCGAGTGTAATTCGATGTACAATAATCACGTACTCTCTATCCATTTGTTGAGTGTAATTCGATGTACAATAATCACGTACTCTCTATCCATTTCTTAGTGTAATTCGATGTACAATAATCACGTACTCTCTATCCATTTGTCGAGTGTAATTCGATGTACAATAATCACGTACTCTCTATCCATTTCTACGTATATTTCGATGTACAATAATCACGTACTCTCTATCCATTTGTTGAGTGTAATTCGATGTACAATAATCACGTACTCTCTATCCATTTCCTACGTGTATTTCGATGTACAATAATCACGTACTCTCTATCCATTTGTTAGTGTATTCGATGTACAATAATCACGTACTCTCTATCCATTTCCTAGTGTATTTCGATGTACAATAATCACGTACTCTCTATCCATTTGTCGAGTGTAATTCGATGTACAATAATCACGTACTCTCTATCCATTTGTTAGTGTAATTCGATGTACAATAAGCACGTACTCTCTATCCATTTGTCGAGTGTAATTCGATGTACAATAATCACGTACTCTCTATCCATTTCTTACGTATATTTCGATGTACAATAAGCACGTACTCTCTATCCATTTGTCGAGTGTAATTCGATGTACAATAATCACGTACTCTCTATCCATTTGTTGAGTGTAATTCGATGTACAATAATCACGTACTCTCTATCCATTTCTTACGTATATTTCGATGTACAATAATCACGTACTCTCTATCCATTTGTTGAGTGTAATTCGATGTACAATAATCACGTACTCTCTATCCATTTCTAGTATATTTCGATGTACAATAATCACGTACTCTCTATCCATTTCTACGTATATTTCGATGTACAATAAGCACGTACTCTCTATCCATTTGTTAGTGTAATTCGATGTACAATAATCACGTACTCTCTATCCATTTCTTAGTGTAATTCGATGTACAATAATCACGTACTCTCTATCCATTTGTCGAGTGTATTTCGATGTACAATAATCACGTACTCTCTATCCATTTGTTGAGTGTAATTCGATGTACAATAATCACGTACTCTCTATCCATTTCCTACGTATATTCGATGTACAATAATCACGTACTCTCTATCCATTTGTTGAGTGTAATTCGATGTACAATAATCACGTACTCTCTATCCATTTCTTACGTATATTTCGATGTACAATAAGCACGTACTCTCTATCCATTTGTCGAGTGTAATTCGATGTACAATAAGCACGTACTCTCTATCCATTTGTCGAGTGTTATTCGATGTACAATAATCACGTACTCTCTATCCATTTGTCGAGTGTAATTCGATGTACAATAATCACGTACTCTCTATCCATTTGTACGTGTAATTCGATGTACAATAATCACGTACTCTCTATCCATTTCTTACGTATATTTCGATGTACAATAATCACGTACTCTCTATCCATTTCCTAGTGTATTTCGATGTACAATAATCACGTACTCTCTATCCATTTCTTAGTGTATATTTCGATGTACAATAAGCACGTACTCTCTATCCATTTGTCGAGTGTAATTCGATGTACAATAATCACGTACTCTCTATCCATTTGTTGAGTGTAATTCGATGTACAATAATCACGTACTCTCTATCCATTTCTTACGTATATTTCGATGTACAATAATCACGTACTCTCTATCCATTTGTTACGTATATTTCGATGTACAATAAGCACGTACTCTCTATCCATTTGTCGAGTGTATTCGATGTACAATAATCACGTACTCTCTATCCATTTGTCGAGTGTAATTCGATGTACAATAATCACGTACTCTCTATCCATTTGTAAGTGTAATTCGATGTACAATAATCACGTACTCTCTATCCATTTGTCGAGTGTAATTCGATGTACAATAATCACGTACTCTCTATCCATTTGTTGAGTATATTTCGATGTACAATAATCACGTACTCTCTATCCATTTCTTACGTATATTCGATGTACAATAAGCACGTACTCTCTATCCATTTGTCGAGTGTAATTCGATGTACAATAATCACGTACTCTCTATCCATTTCTTAGTGTAATTCGATGTACAATAATCACGTACTCTCTATCCATTTGTTACGTGTAATTCGATGTACAATAATCACGTACTCTCTATCCATTTGTCGAGTGTAATTCGATGTACAATAATCACGTACTCTCTATCCATTTGTTGAGTGTAATTCGATGTACAATAATCACGTACTCTCTATCCATTTCTTACGTATATTTCGATGTACAATAAGCACGTACTCTCTATCCATTTCCACGTGTATTTCGATGTACAATAATCACGTACTCTCTATCCATTTGTCGAGTGTTATTCGATGTACAATAATCACGTACTCTCTATCCATTTGTTGAGTGTAATTCGATGTACAATAATCACGTACTCTCTATCCATTTCTTACGTATATTTCGATGTACAATAAGCACGTACTCTCTATCCATTTCGAGTGTAATTCGATGTACAATAATCACGTACTCTCTATCCATTTCTTAGTGTAATTCGATGTACAATAATCACGTACTCTCTATCCATTTCCTACGTATATTTCGATGTACAATAAGCACGTACTCTCTATCCATTTGTCGAGTGTAATTCGATGTACAATAATCACGTACTCTCTATCCATTTCTTACGTATATTTCGATGTACAATAATCACGTACTCTCTATCCATTTGTTGAGTGTAATTCGATGTACAATAATCACGTACTCTCTATCCATTTCTTAGTGTAATTCGATGTACAATAATCACGTACTCTCTATCCATTTCTTACGTATATTTCGATGTACAATAATCACGTACTCTCTATCCATTTCTTAGTGTAATTCGATGTACAATAATCACGTACTCTCTATCCATTTGTTGAGTGTAATTCGATGTACAATAATCACGTACTCTCTATCCATTTGTTAGTGTAATTCGATGTACAATAATCACGTACTCTCTATCCATTTGTTGAGTGTAATTCGATGTACAATAATCACGTACTCTCTATCCATTTCTTACGTATATTTCGATGTACAATAATCACGTACTCTCTATCCATTTCTTACGTGTATTTCGATGTACAATAATCACGTACTCTCTATCCATTTCTTACGTGTATTTCGATGTACAATAATCACGTACTCTCTATCCATTTGTTAGTGTAATTCGATGTACAATAATCACGTACTCTCTATCCATTTCTTACGTATATTTCGATGTACAATAATCACGTACTCTCTATCCATTTCTTAGTGTAATTCGATGTACAATAATCACGTACTCTCTATCCATTTGTCGAGTGTAATTCGATGTACAATAATCACGTACTCTCTATCCATTTGTTGAGTGTAATTCGATGTACAATAATCACGTACTCTCTATCCATTTCCTAAGTGTATTCGATGTACAATAATCACGTACTCTCTATCCATTTGTTGAGTGTAATTCGATGTACAATAATCACGTACTCTCTATCCATTTCCTAGTGTAATTCGATGTACAATAATCACGTACTCTCTATCCATTTGTTGAGTGTAATTCGATGTACAATAATCACGTACTCTCTATCCATTTCTTACGTATATTTCGATGTACAATAATCACGTACTCTCTATCCATTTCTTACGTATATTTCGATGTACAATAATCACGTACTCTCTATCCATTTCCTACGTATATTTCGATGTACAATAATCACGTACTCTCTATCCATTTGTCGAGTGTAATTCGATGTACAATAATCACGTACTCTCTATCCATTTGTCGAGTGTTATTCGATGTACAATAATCACGTACTCTCTATCCATTTGTATATTTCGATGTACAATAATCACGTACTCTCTATCCATTTCGAGTATATTCGATGTACAATAATCACGTACTCTCTATCCATTTCTTACGTATATTTCGATGTACAATAAGCACGTACTCTCTATCCATTTGTTGAGTGTAATTCGATGTACAATAATCACGTACTCTCTATCCATTTGTTGAGTGTAATTCGATGTACAATAATCACGTACTCTCTATCCATTTCTTACGTATATTTCGATGTACAATAAGCACGTACTCTCTATCCATTTGTCGAGTGTAATTCGATGTACAATAATCACGTACTCTCTATCCATTTGTTGAGTGTAATTCGATGTACAATAATCACGTACTCTCTATCCATTTCCGAGTGTAATTCGATGTACAATAATCACGAACTCTCTATCCATTTGTTGAGTGTAATTCGATGTACAATAATCACGTACTCTCTATCCATTTGTCGAGTGTATTTCGATGTACAATAATCACGTACTCTCTATCCATTTGTCGAGTGTAATTCGATGTACAATAATCACGTACTCTCTATCCATTTCTTACGTGTATTTCGATGTACAATAATCACGTACTCTCTATCCATTTCCGAGTGTAATTCGATGTACAATAATCACGTACTCTCTATCCATTTGTCGAGTGTAATTCGATGTACAATAATCACGTACTCTCTATCCATTTGTTGAGTGTATTTCGATGTACAATAATCACGTACTCTCTATCCATTTCTTACGTATATTTCGATGTACAATAATCACGTACTCTCTATCCATTTGTTGAGTGTAATTCGATGTACAATAATCACGTACTCTCTATCCATTTGTTGAGTGTAATTCGATGTACAATAATCACGTACTCTCTATCCATTTCTTACGTATATTTCGATGTACAATAAGCACGTACTCTCTATCCATTTGTCGAGTGTTATTCGATGTACAATAATCACGTACTCTCTATCCATTTGTTAAGTGTAATTCGATGTACAATAATCACGTACTCTCTATCCATTTGTTGAGTGTATTTCGATGTACAATAATCACGTACTCTCTATCCATTTGTTGAGTGTAATTCGATGTACAATAATCACGTACTCTCTATCCATTTCTTACGTATATTTCGATGTACAATAAGCACGTACTCTCTATCCATTTGTCGAGTGTAATTCGATGTACAATAATCACGAACTCTCTATCCATTTCCTAAGTGTAATTCGATGTACAATAATCACGACTCTCTATCCATTTGTTGAGTGTAATTCGATGTACAATAATCACGTACTCTCTATCCATTTGTTGAGTGTAATTCGATGTACAATAATCACGTACTCTCTATCCATTTCTTACGTATATTTCGATGTACAATAAGCACGTACTCTCTATCCATTTGTCGAGTGTAATTCGATGTACAATAATCACGTACTCTCTATCCATTTCGAGTGTAATTCGATGTACAATAATCACGTACTCTCTATCCATTTCTTAGTGTAATTCGATGTACAATAATCACGTACTCTCTATCCATTTGTTGAGTGTAATTCGATGTACAATAATCACGTACTCTCTATCCATTTCTTACGTATATTTCGATGTACAATAATCACGTACTCTCTATCCATTTGTCGAGTGTAATTCGATGTACAATAATCACGTACTCTCTATCCATTTGTTGAGTGTAATTCGATGTACAATAATCACGTACTCTCTATCCATTTGTTGAGTGTAATTCGATGTACAATAATCACGTACTCTCTATCCATTTCTTACGTATATTTCGATGTACAATAAGCACGTACTCTCTATCCATTTGTCGAGTGTAATTCGATGTACAATAATCACGTACTCTCTATCCATTTCTCACGTATATTTCGATGTACAATAAGCACGTACTCTCTATCCATTTGTCGAGTGTAATTCGATGTACAATAAGCACGTACTCTCTATCCATTTGTCGAGTGTAATTCGATGTACAATAATCACGTACTCTCTATCCATTTCCTAGTGTAATTCGATGTACAATAATCACGTACTCTCTATCCATTTGTTGAGTGTAATTCGATGTACAATAATCACGTACTCTCTATCCATTTCTTAGTGTATTTCGATGTACAATAATCACGTACTCTCTATCCATTTCTCGAGTGTATTTCGATGTACAATAATCACGTACTCTCTATCCATTTGTCGAGTGTAATTCGATGTACAATAATCACGTACTCTCTATCCATTTGTTACGTGTATTTCGATGTACAATAATCACGTACTCTCTATCCATTTGTGAGTGTAATTCGATGTACAATAATCACGTACTCTCTATCCATTTCTTAGTGTAATTCGATGTACAATAATCACGTACTCTCTATCCATTTGTTGAGTGTAATTCGATGTACAATAATCACGTACTCTCTATCCATTTCTTACGTATATTTCGATGTACAATAAGCACGTACTCTCTATCCATTTGTCGAGTGTAATTCGATGTACAATAATCACGTACTCTCTATCCATTTGTCGAGTGTAATTCGATGTACAATAATCACGTACTCTCTATCCATTTGTCGAGTGTAATTCGATGTACAATAATCACGTACTCTCTATCCATTTCTTACGTATATTTCGATGTACAATAATCACGTACTCTCTATCCATTTCCTACGTATATTTCGATGTACAATAAGCACGTACTCTCTATCCATTTGTCGAGTGTAATTCGATGTACAATAAGCACGTACTCTCTATCCATTTGTCGAGTGTTATTCGATGTACAATAATCACGTACTCTCTATCCATTTGTTGAGTGTAATTCGATGTACAATAATCACGTACTCTCTATCCATTTCTTACGTATATTTCGATGTACAATAATCACGTACTCTCTATCCATTTCTACGTATATTTCGATGTACAATAAGCACGTACTCTCTATCCATTTCCTACGTATATTTCGATGTACAATAAGCACGTACTCTCTATCCATTTCTTACGTATATTTCGATGTACAATAATCACGTACTCTCTATCCATTTGTCGAGTGTAATTCGATGTACAATAATCACGTACTCTCTATCCATTTGTTGAGTGTAATTCGATGTACAATAATCACGTACTCTCTATCCATTTGTTACGTGTAATTCGATGTACAATAATCACGTACTCTCTATCCATTTGTTGAGTGTAATTCGATGTACAATAAGCACGTACTCTCTATCCATTTGTCGAGTGTAATTCGATGTACAATAATCACGTACTCTCTATCCATTTCGAGTGTAATTCGATGTACAATAATCACGTACTCTCTATCCATTTGTTGAGTGTAATTCGATGTACAATAATCACGTACTCTCTATCCATTTGTTAGTGTAATTCGATGTACAATAATCACGTACTCTCTATCCATTTGTTGAGTGTAATTCGATGTACAATAATCACGTACTCTCTATCCATTTGTTAGTGTAATTCGATGTACAATAATCACGTACTCTCTATCCATTTCTTAGTGTATTCGATGTACAATAATCACGTACTCTCTATCCATTTCCTAAGTGTAATTCGATGTACAATAATCACGTACTCTCTATCCATTTGTTGAGTGTAATTCGATGTACAATAATCACGTACTCTCTATCCATTTGTTACGAGTATTTCGATGTACAATAATCACGTACTCTCTATCCATTTCTTAGTGTAATTCGATGTACAATAATCACGTACTCTCTATCCATTTGTTAGTGTAATTCGATGTACAATAATCACGTACTCTCTATCCATTTGTTAGTGTATTCGATGTACAATAATCACGTACTCTCTATCCATTTCCTACGTATAATTCGATGTACAATAAGCACGTACTCTCTATCCATTTGTCGAGTGTAATTCGATGTACAATAATCACGTACTCTCTATCCATTTCTACGTATATTTCGATGTACAATAATCACGTACTCTCTATCCATTTGTCGAGTGTAATTCGATGTACAATAATCACGTACTCTCTATCCATTTGTTGAGTGTAATTCGATGTACAATAATCACGTACTC
Source organism: Parascaris univalens (assembly GCA_037576465.1). Taxonomy (NCBI): domain Eukaryota; kingdom Metazoa; phylum Nematoda; class Chromadorea; order Rhabditida; family Ascarididae; genus Parascaris; species Parascaris univalens. The sequence goes on along the minus strand of CM075173.1, from coordinate 44,398,408 downwards.
TCTATCCATTTCCTAGTGTATTTCGATGTACAATAATCACGTACTCTCTATCCATTTGTTGAGTGTAATTCGATGTACAATAATCACGTACTCTCTATCCATTTCCTAGTGTAATTCGATGTACAATAATCACGTACTCTCTATCCATTTGTTGAGTGTAATTCGATGTACAATAATCACGTACTCTCTATCCATTTCTACGTGTATTTCGATGTACAATAAGCACGTACTCTCTATCCATTTGTCGAGTGTAATTCGATGTACAATAATCACGTACTCTCTATCCATTTCTACGTATATTTCGATGTACAATAATCACGTACTCTCTATCCATTTCTTAGTGTAATTCGATGTACAATAAGCACGTACTCTCTATCCATTTCCTACGTGTATTTCGATGTACAATAAGCACGTACTCTCTATCCATTTGTCGAGTGTAATTCGATGTACAATAATCACGTACTCTCTATCCATTTCTTACGTATATTTCGATGTACAATAATCACGTACTCTCTATCCATTTGTTGAGTGTAATTCGATGTACAATAATCACGTACTCTCTATCCATTTCTTACGTATATTTCGATGTACAATAAGCACGTACTCTCTATCCATTTGTCGAGTGTTATTCGATGTACAATAATCACGTACTCTCTATCCATTTGTCGAGTGTAATTCGATGTACAATAATCACGAACTCTCTATCCATTTGTCGAGTGTAATTCGATGTACAATAATCACGTACTCTCTATCCATTTGTTAGTGTAATTCGATGTACAATAATCACGTACTCTCTATCCATTTCTTACGTATATTTCGATGTACAATAAGCACGTACTCTCTATCCATTTGTCGAGTGTAATTCGATGTACAATAATCACGTACTCTCTATCCATTTGTTGAGTGTAATTCGATGTACAATAATCACGTACTCTCTATCCATTTCTTACGTATATTTCGATGTACAATAATCACGTACTCTCTATCCATTTGTTGAGTGTAATTCGATGTACAATAATCACGTACTCTCTATCCATTTCTTACGTATATTTCGATGTACAATAAGCACGTACTCTCTATCCATTTGTCGAGTGTATTCGATGTACAATAATCACGTACTCTCTATCCATTTCCTAAGTGTAATTCGATGTACAATAATCACGTACTCTCTATCCATTTGTTGAGTGTAATTCGATGTACAATAATCACGTACTCTCTATCCATTTGTTAGTGTAATTCGATGTACAATAATCACGTACTCTCTATCCATTTCTTACGTATATTTCGATGTACAATAAGCACGTACTCTCTATCCATTTGTCGAGTGTTATTCGATGTACAATAATCACGAACTCTCTATCCATTTCCTAGTGTAATTCGATGTACAATAATCACGAACTCTCTATCCATTTGTTGAGTGTAATTCGATGTACAATAATCACGTACTCTCTATCCATTTCTTACGTATATTTCGATGTACAATAAGCACGTACTCTCTATCCATTTCCGAGTATATTTCGATGTACAATAAGCACGTACTCTCTATCCATTTGTCGAGTGTAATTCGATGTACAATAATCACGTACTCTCTATCCATTTGTCGAGTGTTATTCGATGTACAATAATCACGTACTCTCTATCCATTTCTTACGTATATTTCGATGTACAATAAGCACGTACTCTCTATCCATTTGTTGAGTATATTTCGATGTACAATAATCACGTACTCTCTATCCATTTCTTACGTATATTTCGATGTACAATAATCACGTACTCTCTATCCATTTGTCGAGTGTATTTCGATGTACAATAATCACGTACTCTCTATCCATTTGTTGAGTGTAATTCGATGTACAATAATCACGTACTCTCTATCCATTTGTTGAGTGTAATTCGATGTACAATAATCACGTACTCTCTATCCATTTCTTACGTATATTTCGATGTACAATAAGCACGTACTCTCTATCCATTTGTCGAGTGTTATTCGATGTACAATAATCACGTACTCTCTATCCATTTCTTACGTATATTTCGATGTACAATAAGCACGTACTCTCTATCCATTTGTCGAGTGTAATTCGATGTACAATAATCACGTACTCTCTATCCATTTGTCGAGTGTAATTCGATGTACAATAATCACGTACTCTCTATCCATTTCTAAGTGTAATTCGATGTACAATAATCACGTACTCTCTATCCATTTGTTGAGTGTAATTCGATGTACAATAATCACGTACTCTCTATCCATTTCTTACGTGTAATTCGATGTACAATAAGCACGTACTCTCTATCCATTTGTCGAGTGTTATTCGATGTACAATAATCACGTACTCTCTATCCATTTGTCGTATATTCGATGTACAATAATCACGTACTCTCTATCCATTTGTTGAGTGTAATTCGATGTACAATAATCACGAACTCTCTATCCATTTGTTGAGTGTAATTCGATGTACAATAATCACGTACTCTCTATCCATTTCCTAGTGTAATTCGATGTACAATAATCACGTACTCTCTATCCATTTGTTGAGTGTAATTCGATGTACAATAATCACGTACTCTCTATCCATTTGTCGAGTGTATTTCGATGTACAATAATCACGTACTCTCTATCCATTTGTCGAGTGTAATTCGATGTACAATAATCACGTACTCTCTATCCATTTCTTACGTATATTTCGATGTACAATAATCACGTACTCTCTATCCATTTGTCGAGTGTAATTCGATGTACAATAATCACGTACTCTCTATCCATTTGTCGACGTGTATTTCGATGTACAATAATCACGTACTCTCTATCCATTTCCTACGTATATTTCGATGTACAATAAGCACGTACTCTCTATCCATTTGTAGAGTGTAATTCGATGTACAATAAGCACGTACTCTCTATCCATTTGTCGAGTGTTATTCGATGTACAATAATCACGAACTCTCTATCCATTTGTTGAGTGTAATTCGATGTACAATAATCACGTACTCTCTATCCATTTCTTACGTATATTTCGATGTACAATAATCACGTACTCTCTATCCATTTCTTAGTATATTTCGATGTACAATAATCACGTACTCTCTATCCATTTGTTAGTATATTTCGATGTACAATAATCACGTACTCTCTATCCATTTCTTACGTATATTTCGATGTACAATAATCACGTACTCTCTATCCATTTCCTAGTGTAATTCGATGTACAATAATCACGTACTCTCTATCCATTTGTTGAGTGTAATTCGATGTACAATAATCACGTACTCTCTATCCATTTGTTGAGTGTAATTCGATGTACAATAATCACGTACTCTCTATCCATTTCTTACGTATATTTCGATGTACAATAATCACGTACTCTCTATCCATTTGTCGAGTGTTATTCGATGTACAATAATCACGAACTCTCTATCCATTTCTAAGTGTAATTCGATGTACAATAATCACGTACTCTCTATCCATTTGTTGAGTGTAATTCGATGTACAATAATCACGTACTCTCTATCCATTTCTTACGTGTAATTTCGATGTACAATAAGCACGTACTCTCTATCCATTTGTCGAGTGTAATTCGATGTACAATAATCACGTACTCTCTATCCATTTGTCGAGTGTTATTCGATGTACAATAATCACGTACTCTCTATCCATTTGTCGAGTGTAATTCGATGTACAATAATCACGTACTCTCTATCCATTTCCTACGTATATTTCGATGTACAATAAGCACGTACTCTCTATCCATTTCCTACGTATATTTCGATGTACAATAATCACGTACTCTCTATCCATTTGTTGAGTGTAATTCGATGTACAATAATCACGAACTCTCTATCCATTTCTAAGTGTAATTCGATGTACAATAATCACGTACTCTCTATCCATTTGTTGAGTGTAATTCGATGTACAATAATCACGTACTCTCTATCCATTTCCTACGTATATTTCGATGTACAATAAGCACGTACTCTCTATCCATTTGTCGAGTGTAATTCGATGTACAATAAGCACGTACTCTCTATCCATTTCTACGTATATTTCGATGTACAATAATCACGTACTCTCTATCCATTTCTTACGTATATTTCGATGTACAATAATCACGTACTCTCTATCCATTTCCTACGTATATTTCGATGTACAATAAGCACGTACTCTCTATCCATTTGTCGAGTGTAATTCGATGTACAATAATCACGTACTCTCTATCCATTTCTTACGTATATTTCGATGTACAATAAGCACGTACTCTCTATCCATTTGTCGAGTGTAATTCGATGTACAATAATCACGTACTCTCTATCCATTTCTTACGTGTATTTCGATGTACAATAAGCACGTACTCTCTATCCATTTGTCGAGTGTAATTCGATGTACAATAATCACGTACTCTCTATCCATTTCCTACGTATATTTCGATGTACAATAATCACGTACTCTCTATCCATTTGTTGAGTGTAATTCGATGTACAATAATCACGTACTCTCTATCCATTTCTTACGTATATTTCGATGTACAATAAGCACGTACTCTCTATCCATTTGTCGAGTGTAATTCGATGTACAATAATCACGTACTCTCTATCCATTTGTTGAGTGTAATTCGATGTACAATAATCACGAACTCTCTATCCATTTCCTAAGTGTAATTCGATGTACAATAATCACGTACTCTCTATCCATTTGTTGAGTGTAATTCGATGTACAATAATCACGTACTCTCTATCCATTTCTTACGTATATTTCGATGTACAATAAGCACGTACTCTCTATCCATTTGTCGAGTGTAATTCGATGTACAATAATCACGTACTCTCTATCCATTTGTCGAGTGTTATTCGATGTACAATAATCACGAACTCTCTATCCATTTGTTGAGTGTAATTCGATGTACAATAATCACGTACTCTCTATCCATTTCTTACGTATATTTCGATGTACAATAATCACGTACTCTCTATCCATTTCTTAGTGTATTTCGATGTACAATAATCACGTACTCTCTATCCATTTCCTACGTTATTTCGATGTACAATAAGCACGTACTCTCTATCCATTTGTCGAGTGTAATTCGATGTACAATAATCACGTACTCTCTATCCATTTCCTACGTGTATTTCGATGTACAATAATCACGTACTCTCTATCCATTTGTCGAGTGTAATTCGATGTACAATAAGCACGTACTCTCTATCCATTTCCTACGTATATTTCGATGTACAATAATCACGTACTCTCTATCCATTTCTACGTATATTTCGATGTACAATAAGCACGTACTCTCTATCCATTTGTCGAGTGTAATTCGATGTACAATAATCACGTACTCTCTATCCATTTGTTGAGTGTAATTCGATGTACAATAATCACGAACTCTCTATCCATTTCCTAAGTGTAATTCGATGTACAATAATCACGTACTCTCTATCCATTTGTTGAGTGTAATTCGATGTACAATAATCACGAACTCTCTATCCATTTCCTACGTATATTTCGATGTACAATAATCACGTACTCTCTATCCATTTGTCGAGTGTAATTCGATGTACAATAAGCACGTACTCTCTATCCATTTCTTACGTATATTTCGATGTACAATAATCACGTACTCTCTATCCATTTCTTACGTATATTTCGATGTACAATAAGCACGTACTCTCTATCCATTTGTCGAGTGTAATTCGATGTACAATAATCACGTACTCTCTATCCATTTCTTACGTATATTTCGATGTACAATAAGCACGTACTCTCTATCCATTTGTCGAGTGTAATTCGATGTACAATAATCACGTACTCTCTATCCATTTGTTTAGTGTAATTCGATGTACAATAATCACGTACTCTCTATCCATTTCTTACGTATATTTCGATGTACAATAATCACGTACTCTCTATCCATTTCTTACGTATATTTCGATGTACAATAAGCACGTACTCTCTATCCATTTGTCGAGTGTAATTCGATGTACAATAATCACGTACTCTCTATCCATTTGTTTAGTGTAATTCGATGTACAATAATCACGTACTCTCTATCCATTTCTTACGTATATTTCGATGTACAATAATCACGTACTCTCTATCCATTTGTCGAGTGTTATTCGATGTACAATAATCACGTACTCTCTATCCATTTGTTGAGTGTAATTCGATGTACAATAATCACGAACTCTCTATCCATTTCCTGAGTGTAATTCGATGTACAATAATCACGAACTCTCTATCCATTTGTTGAGTGTAATTCGATGTACAATAATCACGTACTCTCTATCCATTTCTTACGTATATTTCGATGTACAATAAGCACGTACTCTCTATCCATTTGTCGAGTGTAATTCGATGTACAATAATCACGTACTCTCTATCCATTTGTCGAGTGTTATTCGATGTACAATAATCACGTACTCTCTATCCATTTGTCGAGTGTAATTCGATGTACAATAATCACGTACTCTCTATCCATTTCTTACGTATATTTCGATGTACAATAAGCACGTACTCTCTATCCATTTCCTACGTATATTTCGATGTACAATAAGCACGTACTCTCTATCCATTTGTAGAGTGTAATTCGATGTACAATAATCACGTACTCTCTATCCATTTGTCGAGTGTTATTCGATGTACAATAATCACGTACTCTCTATCCATTTGTTGAGTGTAATTCGATGTACAATAATCACGTACTCTCTATCCATTTCTTACGTATATTTCGATGTACAATAAGCACGTACTCTCTATCCATTTGTCGAGTGTAATTCGATGTACAATAATCACGTACTCTCTATCCATTTGTTGAGTGTAATTCGATGTACAATAATCACGAACTCTCTATCCATTTCCTAGTGTAATTCGATGTACAATAATCACGTACTCTCTATCCATTTGTTGAGTGTAATTCGATGTACAATAATCACGTACTCTCTATCCATTTCTTAGTATATTTCGATGTACAATAATCACGTACTCTCTATCCATTTGTCGAGTGTAATTCGATGTACAATAATCACGTACTCTCTATCCATTTGTCGAGTGTTATTCGATGTACAATAATCACGTACTCTCTATCCATTTGTCGAGTGTAATTCGATGTACAATAATCACGTACTCTCTATCCATTTCTTACGTATATTTCGATGTACAATAAGCACGTACTCTCTATCCATTTCCTACGTATATTTCGATGTACAATAATCACGTACTCTCTATCCATTTGTCGAGTGTAATTCGATGTACAATAATCACGTACTCTCTATCCATTTCTTACGTATATTTCGATGTACAATAAGCACGTACTCTCTATCCATTTGTCGAGTGTAATTCGATGTACAATAAGCACGTACTCTCTATCCATTTGTAGAGTGTAATTCGATGTACAATAATCACGTACTCTCTATCCATTTGTCGAGTGTTATTCGATGTACAATAATCACGAACTCTCTATCCATTTGTTGAGTGTAATTCGATGTACAATAATCACGTACTCTCTATCCATTTCCTACGTATATTTCGATGTACAATAAGCACGTACTCTCTATCCATTTGTCGAGTGTAATTCGATGTACAATAAGCACGTACTCTCTATCCATTTCCTACGTATATTTCGATGTACAATAATCACGTACTCTCTATCCATTTGTCGAGTGTAATTCGATGTACAATAATCACGTACTCTCTATCCATTTCCTACGTATATTTCGATGTACAATAATCACGTACTCTCTATCCATTTGTTGAGTGTAATTCGATGTACAATAATCACGTACTCTCTATCCATTTCCTACGTATATTTCGATGTACAATAATCACGTACTCTCTATCCATTTGTCGAGTGTAATTCGATGTACAATAATCACGTACTCTCTATCCATTTCCTACGTATATTTCGATGTACAATAATCACGTACTCTCTATCCATTTTACGTATATTTCGATGTACAATAATCACGTACTCTCTATCCATTTGTCGAGTGTATATTCGATGTACAATAATCACGTACTCTCTATCCATTTGTTGAGTGTAATTCGATGTACAATAATCACGAACTCTCTATCCATTTCCTAAGTGTAATTCGATGTACAATAATCACGTACTCTCTATCCATTTGTTGAGTGTAATTCGATGTACAATAATCACGTACTCTCTATCCATTTCCTACGTATATTTCGATGTACAATAAGCACGTACTCTCTATCCATTTGTCGAGTGTAATTCGATGTACAATAAGCACGTACTCTCTATCCATTTCTTACGTATATTTCGATGTACAATAATCACGTACTCTCTATCCATTTCTTAGTATATTTCGATGTACAATAAGCACGTACTCTCTATCCATTTCCTAGTGTATTTCGATGTACAATAAGCACGTACTCTCTATCCATTTGTTGAGTGTAATTCGATGTACAATAATCACGTACTCTCTATCCATTTCTTACGTATATTTCGATGTACAATAATCACGTACTCTCTATCCATTTGTCGAGTGTAATTCGATGTACAATAATCACGTACTCTCTATCCATTTGTTACGTATATTTCGATGTACAATAATCACGTACTCTCTATCCATTTGTCGAGTGTAATTCGATGTACAATAATCACGTACTCTCTATCCATTTGTTGAGTGTAATTCGATGTACAATAATCACGTACTCTCTATCCATTTCTTACGTAAATTCGATGTACAATAAGCACGTACTCTCTATCCATTTGTCGAGTGTAATTCGATGTACAATAATCACGTACTCTCTATCCATTTCTCACGTATATTTCGATGTACAATAATCACGTACTCTCTATCCATTTCCTAGTGTATTTCGATGTACAATAATCACGTACTCTCTATCCATTTCTTACGTATATTTCGATGTACAATAATCACGTACTCTCTATCCATTTCACGTGTATTTCGATGTACAATAATCACGTACTCTCTATCCATTTGTAGTGTATTTCGATGTACAATAATCACGTACTCTCTATCCATTTCTTAGTATATTTCGATGTACAATAATCACGTACTCTCTATCCATTTCTTACGTAAATTCGATGTACAATAATCACGTACTCTCTATCCATTTGTTGAGTGTAATTCGATGTACAATAATCACGTACTCTCTATCCATTTCTTACGTATATTTCGATGTACAATAAGCACGTACTCTCTATCCATTTGTCGAGTGTAATTCGATGTACAATAAGCACGTACTCTCTATCCATTTGTCGAGTGTTATTCGATGTACAATAATCACGTACTCTCTATCCATTTGTTGAGTGTAATTCGATGTACAATAATCACGTACTCTCTATCCATTTCTTACGTATATTTCGATGTACAATAATCACGTACTCTCTATCCATTTCTTAGTGTAAATTCGATGTACAATAATCACGTACTCTCTATCCATTTGTTGAGTGTAATTCGATGTACAATAATCACGTACTCTCTATCCATTTCTTAGTATATTTCGATGTACAATAAGCACGTACTCTCTATCCATTTGTCGAGTGTAATTCGATGTACAATAATCACGTACTCTCTATCCATTTGTTGAGTGTAATTCGATGTACAATAATCACGTACTCTCTATCCATTTCTTACGTATATTTCGATGTACAATAAGCACGTACTCTCTATCCATTTGTCGAGTGTAATTCGATGTACAATAAGCACGTACTCTCTATCCATTTGTCGAGTGTTATTCGATGTACAATAATCACGTACTCTCTATCCATTTGTTGAGTGTAATTCGATGTACAATAATCACGACTCTCTATCCATTTCTAAGTGTAATTCGATGTACAATAATCACGAACTCTCTATCCATTTGTCGAGTGTAATTCGATGTACAATAATCACGTACTCTCTATCCATTTCTCGAGTATATTCGATGTACAATAATCACGTACTCTCTATCCATTTCTTACGTATATTCGATGTACAATAATCACGAACTCTCTATCCATTTGTTGAGTGTAATTCGATGTACAATAATCACGAACTCTCTATCCATTTGTTGAGTGTAATTCGATGTACAATAATCACGTACTCTCTATCCATTTCTTACGTGTATTCGATGTACAATAATCACGTACTCTCTATCCATTTGTTGAGTGTAATTCGATGTACAATAAGCACGTACTCTCTATCCATTTGTCGAGTGTTATTCGATGTACAATAATCACGTACTCTCTATCCATTTGTTGAGTGTAATTCGATGTACAATAATCACGTACTCTCTATCCATTTCTTACGTATATTCGATGTACAATAATCACGTACTCTCTATCCATTTGTCGAGTGTAATTCGATGTACAATAATCACGTACTCTCTATCCATTTGTCGAGTGTTATTCGATGTACAATAATCACGTACTCTCTATCCATTTGTTGAGTGTAATTCGATGTACAATAATCACGTACTCTCTATCCATTTCTTACGTATATTTCGATGTACAATAAGCACGTACTCTCTATCCATTTGTCGAGTGTTATTCGATGTACAATAATCACGTACTCTCTATCCATTTCTCAGTATATTTCGATGTACAATAATCACGTACTCTCTATCCATTTCCTACGTATATTTCGATGTACAATAAGCACGTACTCTCTATCCATTTGTCGAGTGTAATTCGATGTACAATAATCACGTACTCTCTATCCATTTCTTAGTATATTTCGATGTACAATAATCACGTACTCTCTATCCATTTCTCAGTGTATTTCGATGTACAATAATCACGTACTCTCTATCCATTTCTTACGTATATTTCGATGTACAATAATCACGTACTCTCTATCCATTTCTTAGTATAATTCGATGTACAATAATCACGTACTCTCTATCCATTTCTTACGTAAATTCGATGTACAATAATCACGTACTCTCTATCCATTTGTTGAGTGTAATTCGATGTACAATAATCACGTACTCTCTATCCATTTCTTACGTATATTTCGATGTACAATAAGCACGTACTCTCTATCCATTTGTCGAGTGTAATTCGATGTACAATAATCACGTACTCTCTATCCATTTCTTACGTATATTTCGATGTACAATAAGCACGTACTCTCTATCCATTTGTCGAGTGTAATTCGATGTACAATAATCACGTACTCTCTATCCATTTCTCACAGTATATTCGATGTACAATAATCACGTACTCTCTATCCATTTCCCACGTATATTTCGATGTACAATAATCACGTACTCTCTATCCATTTCTTACGTGTATTTCGATGTACAATAATCACGTACTCTCTATCCATTTCTAGTATATTTCGATGTACAATAAGCACGTACTCTCTATCCATTTGTCGAGTGTAATTCGATGTACAATAAGCACGTACTCTCTATCCATTTGTTGAGTGTAATTCGATGTACAATAATCACGAACTCTCTATCCATTTCCTAAGTGTAATTCGATGTACAATAATCACGTACTCTCTATCCATTTGTTGAGTGTAATTCGATGTACAATAATCACGAACTCTCTATCCATTTCTTACGTATATTTCGATGTACAATAAGCACGTACTCTCTATCCATTTGTCGAGTGTAATTCGATGTACAATAATCACGTACTCTCTATCCATTTCTACGTATATTTCGATGTACAATAATCACGTACTCTCTATCCATTTGTTACGTATATTTCGATGTACAATAATCACGTACTCTCTATCCATTTCTACGTATATTTCGATGTACAATAATCACGTACTCTCTATCCATTTGTTGAGTGTAATTCGATGTACAATAATCACGTACTCTCTATCCATTTCTTACGTATATTTCGATGTACAATAATCACGTACTCTCTATCCATCCATTTGTTGAGTGTAATTCGATGTACAATAATCACGTACTCTCTATCCATTTCTTACGTATATTTCGATGTACAATAAGCACGTACTCTCTATCCATTTGTCGAGTGTAATTCGATGTACAATAATCACGTACTCTCTATCCATTTGTTGAGTGTAATTCGATGTACAATAATCACGTACTCTCTATCCATTTCTTACGTATATTTCGATGTACAATAAGCACGAACTCTCTATCCATTTGTTGAGTGTAATTCGATGTACAATAATCACGTACTCTCTATCCATTTCTTACGTATATTTCGATGTACAATAAGCACGTACTCTCTATCCATTTGTCGAGTGTAATTCGATGTACAATAATCACGTACTCTCTATCCATTTCCTGAGTGTAATTCGATGTACAATAATCACGTACTCTCTATCCATTTGTTGAGTGTAATTCGATGTACAATAATCACGTACTCTCTATCCATTTGTTGAGTGTAATTCGATGTACAATAATCACGTACTCTCTATCCATTTCTTACGTATATTTCGATGTACAATAAGCACGTACTCTCTATCCATTTGTCGAGTGTAATTCGATGTACAATAATCACGTACTCTCTATCCATTTGTTGAGTGTAATTCGATGTACAATAATCACGTACTCTCTATCCATTTGTCGAGTGTTATTCGATGTACAATAATCACGAACTCTCTATCCATTTGTCGAGTGTAATTCGATGTACAATAATCACGTACTCTCTATCCATTTCTTACGTATATTTCGATGTACAATAATCACGTACTCTCTATCCATTTGTTGAGTGTAATTCGATGTACAATAATCACGTACTCTCTATCCATTTCTTACGTGTATTCGATGTACAATAATCACGTACTCTCTATCCATTTGTCGAGTGTAATTCGATGTACAATAATCACGTACTCTCTATCCATTTCTTACGTATATTTCGATGTACAATAAGCACGTACTCTCTATCCATTTGTGAGTGTAATTCGATGTACAATAATCACGTACTCTCTATCCATTTCTTAGTGTATTTCGATGTACAATAATCACGTACTCTCTATCCATTTGTCGAGTGTAATTCGATGTACAATAATCACGTACTCTCTATCCATTTCTTACGTATATTTCGATGTACAATAATCACGTACTCTCTATCCATTTGTCGAGTGTAATTCGATGTACAATAATCACGTACTCTCTATCCATTTCTAAGTGTAATTCGATGTACAATAATCACGTACTCTCTATCCATTTGTTGAGTGTAATTCGATGTACAATAATCACGTACTCTCTATCCATTTGTTAGTATATTTCGATGTACAATAATCACGTACTCTCTATCCATTTCCTACGTATATTTCGATGTACAATAATCACGTACTCTCTATCCATTTGTCGAGTGTAATTCGATGTACAATAAGCACGTACTCTCTATCCATTTGTCGAGTGTATTCGATGTACAATAATCACGTACTCTCTATCCATTTGTCGAGTGTTATTCGATGTACAATAATCACGTACTCTCTATCCATTTCTTACGTATATTCGATGTACAATAATCACGTACTCTCTATCCATTTGTTGAGTGTAATTCGATGTACAATAATCACGTACTCTCTATCCATTTCTTACGTATATTTCGATGTACAATAAGCACGTACTCTCTATCCATTTGTCGAGTGTAATTCGATGTACAATAATCACGTACTCTCTATCCATTTGTTGAGTGTAATTCGATGTACAATAATCACGTACTCTCTATCCATTTCTTACGTATAATTCGATGTACAATAATCACGTACTCTCTATCCATTTGTTGAGTGTAATTCGATGTACAATAATCACGTACTCTCTATCCATTTCTTACGTATATTTCGATGTACAATAAGCACGTACTCTCTATCCATTTGTCGAGTGTTATTCGATGTACAATAATCACGTACTCTCTATCCATTTCCTACGTGTAATTCGATGTACAATAATCACGTACTCTCTATCCATTTGTCGAGTGTAATTCGATGTACAATAATCACGTACTCTCTATCCATTTGTTGAGTGTAATTCGATGTACAATAATCACGTACTCTCTATCCATTTCTTACGTGTATTTCGATGTACAATAATCACGTACTCTCTATCCATTTGTCGAGTGTAATTCGATGTACAATAATCACGTACTCTCTATCCATTTCCTACGTGTATTCGATGTACAATAATCACGTACTCTCTATCCATTTGTTGAGTGTAATTCGATGTACAATAATCACGTACTCTCTATCCATTTCTTACGTATATTTCGATGTACAATAATCACGTACTCTCTATCCATTTGTTGAGTGTAATTCGATGTACAATAATCACGTACTCTCTATCCATTTCTTACGTATATTTCGATGTACAATAATCACGTACTCTCTATCCATTTGTCGAGTGTAATTCGATGTACAATAATCACGTACTCTCTATCCATTTGTCGAGTGTATTCGATGTACAATAATCACGTACTCTCTATCCATTTGTCGAGTGTAATTCGATGTACAATAATCACGTACTCTCTATCCATTTCTTACGTATATTCGATGTACAATAATCACGTACTCTCTATCCATTTGTTGAGTGTAATTCGATGTACAATAATCACGTACTCTCTATCCATTTCTTACGTGTATTTCGATGTACAATAAGCACGTACTCTCTATCCATTTGTCGAGTGTTATTCGATGTACAATAATCACGTACTCTCTATCCATTTGTGAGTGTAATTCGATGTACAATAATCACGTACTCTCTATCCATTTCTAAGTGTAATTCGATGTACAATAATCACGTACTCTCTATCCATTTGTTGAGTGTAATTCGATGTACAATAATCACGTACTCTCTATCCATTTCTTACGTGTATTTCGATGTACAATAATCACGTACTCTCTATCCATTTGTTGAGTGTAATTCGATGTACAATAATCACGTACTCTCTATCCATTTGTCGAGTGTTATTCGATGTACAATAATCACGTACTCTCTATCCATTTGTTGAGTGTAATTCGATGTACAATAATCACGTACTCTCTATCCATTTGTCGAGTGTAATTCGATGTACAATAATCACGTACTCTCTATCCATTTGTTACGAGTGTAATTCGATGTACAATAATCACGTACTCTCTATCCATTTCTACGTATATTTCGATGTACAATAATCACGTACTCTCTATCCATTTGTCGAGTGTAATTCGATGTACAATAATCACGTACTCTCTATCCATTTGTCGAGTGTTATTCGATGTACAATAATCACGTACTCTCTATCCATTTGTTGAGTGTAATTCGATGTACAATAATCACGTACTCTCTATCCATTTCTTACGTATATTTCGATGTACAATAAGCACGTACTCTCTATCCATTTGTCGAGTGTAATTCGATGTACAATAATCACGTACTCTCTATCCATTTCTTAGTGTATATTTCGATGTACAATAATCACGTACTCTCTATCCATTTCTTAGTGTATTTCGATGTACAATAATCACGTACTCTCTATCCATTTGTCGAGTGTAATTCGATGTACAATAATCACGTACTCTCTATCCATTTCGAGTGTAATTCGATGTACAATAATCACGTACTCTCTATCCATTTCGACGTATATTTCGATGTACAATAATCACGTACTCTCTATCCATTTGTCGAGTGTAATTCGATGTACAATAATCACGTACTCTCTATCCATTTGTCGAGTGTAATTCGATGTACAATAATCACGAACTCTCTATCCATTTGTTGAGTGTAATTCGATGTACAATAATCACGTACTCTCTATCCATTTGTTGAGTGTAATTCGATGTACAATAATCACGTACTCTCTATCCATTTCTTACGTATATTTCGATGTACAATAATCACGTACTCTCTATCCATTTGTCGAGTGTAATTCGATGTACAATAATCACGTACTCTCTATCCATTTGTCTGAGTGTTATTCGATGTACAATAATCACGTACTCTCTATCCATTTGTCGAGTGTAATTCGATGTACAATAATCACGTACTCTCTATCCATTTCTTACGTATATTTCGATGTACAATAATCACGTACTCTCTATCCATTTGTTGAGTGTAATTCGATGTACAATAATCACGTACTCTCTATCCATTTCTTAGTGTATTTCGATGTACAATAAGCACGTACTCTCTATCCATTTGTCGAGTGTTATTCGATGTACAATAATCACGTACTCTCTATCCATTTGTTGAGTGTAATTCGATGTACAATAATCACGAACTCTCTATCCATTTCCTAAGTGTAATTCGATGTACAATAATCACGTACTCTCTATCCATTTGTTGAGTGTAATTCGATGTACAATAATCACGTACTCTCTATCCATTTCTTACGTGTATTTCGATGTACAATAATCACGTACTCTCTATCCATTTCCTACGTGTATTTCGATGTACAATAATCACGTACTCTCTATCCATTTGTTGAGTGTAATTCGATGTACAATAATCACGTACTCTCTATCCATTTGTTAGTGTAATTCGATGTACAATAATCACGTACTCTCTATCCATTTGTTGAGTGTAATTCGATGTACAATAATCACGTACTCTCTATCCATTTCTTACGTATATTTCGATGTACAATAAGCACGTACTCTCTATCCATTTCCTAGTGTATTCGATGTACAATAATCACGTACTCTCTATCCATTTGTTGAGTGTAATTCGATGTACAATAATCACGTACTCTCTATCCATTTCCTAAGTGTAATTCGATGTACAATAATCACGTACTCTCTATCCATTTGTTGAGTGTAATTCGATGTACAATAATCACGTACTCTCTATCCATTTCCTACGTATATTTCGATGTACAATAATCACGTACTCTCTATCCATTTGTCGAGTGTAATTCGATGTACAATAATCACGTACTCTCTATCCATTTCTTACGTATATTTCGATGTACAATAATCACGTACTCTCTATCCATTTGTTAGTGTAATTCGATGTACAATAATCACGTACTCTCTATCCATTTGTAGTGTAATTCGATGTACAATAATCACGTACTCTCTATCCATTTCTTACGTATATTTCGATGTACAATAATCACGTACTCTCTATCCATTTGTTGAGTGTAATTCGATGTACAATAATCACGTACTCTCTATCCATTTCTTACGTATATTTCGATGTACAATAATCACGTACTCTCTATCCATTTGTCGAGTGTAATTCGATGTACAATAATCACGTACTCTCTATCCATTTGTTGAGTGTAATTCGATGTACAATAATCACGTACTCTCTATCCATTTCTTAGTGTATTCGATGTACAATAATCACGTACTCTCTATCCATTTGTCGAGTGTAATTCGATGTACAATAATCACGTACTCTCTATCCATTTCTGACGTGTAATTCGATGTACAATAATCACGTACTCTCTATCCATTTGTCGAGTGTAATTCGATGTACAATAATCACGTACTCTCTATCCATTTGTCGAGTGTAATTCGATGTACAATAATCACGTACTCTCTATCCATTTGTCGAGTGTTATTCGATGTACAATAATCACGTACTCTCTATCCATTTGTTACGTGTATTCGATGTACAATAATCACGTACTCTCTATCCATTTGTTGAGTGTAATTCGATGTACAATAATCACGTACTCTCTATCCATTTCTTACGTATATTTCGATGTACAATAAGCACGTACTCTCTATCCATTTGTCGAGTGTATTCGATGTACAATAATCACGTACTCTCTATCCATTTGTTGAGTGTAATTCGATGTACAATAATCACGAACTCTCTATCCATTTGTTAGTGTAATTCGATGTACAATAATCACGTACTCTCTATCCATTTGTCGAGTGTAATTCGATGTACAATAATCACGTACTCTCTATCCATTTGTTAGTGTATTTCGATGTACAATAATCACGTACTCTCTATCCATTTCCTAGTGTATTTCGATGTACAATAATCACGTACTCTCTATCCATTTGTCGAGTGTAATTCGATGTACAATAAGCACGTACTCTCTATCCATTTCGAGTGTATTTCGATGTACAATAATCACGTACTCTCTATCCATTTGTTGAGTGTAATTCGATGTACAATAATCACGTACTCTCTATCCATTTGTTACGTATATTTCGATGTACAATAATCACGTACTCTCTATCCATTTGTTAGTGTAATTCGATGTACAATAATCACGTACTCTCTATCCATTTGTTGAGTGTAATTCGATGTACAATAATCACGTACTCTCTATCCATTTCCTAAGTGTAATTCGATGTACAATAATCACGTACTCTCTATCCATTTGTTGAGTGTAATTCGATGTACAATAATCACGTACTCTCTATCCATTTCTAGTGTATTCGATGTACAATAAGCACGTACTCTCTATCCATTTGTCGAGTGTAATTCGATGTACAATAAGCACGTACTCTCTATCCATTTCTTACGTATATTTCGATGTACAATAATCACGTACTCTCTATCCATTTGTTACGTATATTTCGATGTACAATAATCACGTACTCTCTATCCATTTCCTAGTGTAATTCGATGTACAATAATCACGTACTCTCTATCCATTTGTTACGTGTATTTCGATGTACAATAATCACGTACTCTCTATCCATTTGGAGTGTAATTCGATGTACAATAATCACGTACTCTCTATCCATTTCTTACGTATATTTCGATGTACAATAATCACGTACTCTCTATCCATTTGTCGAGTGTAATTCGATGTACAATAATCACGTACTCTCTATCCATTTGTTGAGTGTAATTCGATGTACAATAATCACGTACTCTCTATCCATTTCTTAGTGTAATTCGATGATATTATCGATGTACAATAAGCAATAATCACGTACTCTCTATCCATTTGTTGAGTGTAATTCGATGTACAATAATCACGTACTCTCTATCCATTTCGAGTGTAATTCGATGTACAATAATCACGTACTCTCTATCCATTTGTTGAGTGTAATTCGATGTACAATAATCACGTACTCTCTATCCATTTCTTACGTATATTCGATGTACAATAAGCACGTACTCTCTATCCATTTCCTAGTGTAATTCGATGTACAATAATCACGTACTCTCTATCCATTTGTTGAGTGTAATTCGATGTACAATAATCACGTACTCTCTATCCATTTGTCGAGTGTATTCGATGTACAATAATCACGTACTCTCTATCCATTTGTTGAGTGTAATTCGATGTACAATAATCACGTACTCTCTATCCATTTCTTACGTATATTTCGATGTACAATAATCACGTACTCTCTATCCATTTGTTGAGTGTAATTCGATGTACAATAATCACGTACTCTCTATCCATTTCTTACGTGTATATTCGATGTACAATAAGCACGTACTCTCTATCCATTTGTCGAGTGTTATTCGATGTACAATAATCACGTACTCTCTATCCATTTGTTGAGTGTAATTCGATGTACAATAATCACGTACTCTCTATCCATTTCTTACGTATATTTCGATGTACAATAAGCACGTACTCTCTATCCATTTGTCGAGTGTAATTCGATGTACAATAATCACGTACTCTCTATCCATTTGTCGAGTGTAATTCGATGTACAATAATCACGTACTCTCTATCCATTTGTTGAGTGTAATTCGATGTACAATAATCACGTACTCTCTATCCATTTGTTGAGTGTAATTCGATGTACAATAATCACGTACTCTCTATCCATTTCTTAGTGTATTTCGATGTACAATAATCACGTACTCTCTATCCATTTCCTACGTGTATTTCGATGTACAATAATCACGTACTCTCTATCCATTTGTCGAGTGTAATTCGATGTACAATAATCACGTACTCTCTATCCATTTGTCGAGTGTTATTCGATGTACAATAATCACGAACTCTCTATCCATTTGTTGAGTGTAATTCGATGTACAATAATCACGTACTCTCTATCCATTTCTTACGTATATTTCGATGTACAATAAGCACGTACTCTCTATCCATTTGTCGAGTGTAATTCGATGTACAATAATCACGTACTCTCTATCCATTTGTCGAGTGTAATTCGATGTACAATAATCACGTACTCTCTATCCATTTCTTAGTGTAATTCGATGTACAATAATCACGTACTCTCTATCCATTTCTTACGTATATTTCGATGTACAATAATCACGTACTCTCTATCCATTTCTTACGTATATTTCGATGTACAATAAGCACGTACTCTCTATCCATTTGTCGAGTGTAATTCGATGTACAATAATCACGTACTCTCTATCCATTTGTCGAGTGTTATTCGATGTACAATAATCACGTACTCTCTATCCATTTCTTACGTAATTTCGATGTACAATAATCACGTACTCTCTATCCATTTGTTGAGTGTAATTCGATGTACAATAATCACGTACTCTCTATCCATTTCTTACGTGTATATTCGATGTACAATAATCACGTACTCTCTATCCATTTGTTGAGTGTATTTCGATGTACAATAATCACGTACTCTCTATCCATTTCTTGAGTGTAATTCGATGTACAATAATCACGTACTCTCTATCCATTTGTCGAGTGTAATTCGATGTACAATAATCACGTACTCTCTATCCATTTGTTGAGTGTAATTCGATGTACAATAATCACGTACTCTCTATCCATTTCTTACGTATATTTCGATGTACAATAAGCACGTACTCTCTATCCATTTGTTGAGTGTAATTCGATGTACAATAATCACGTACTCTCTATCCATTTCTTAGTGTATTTCGATGTACAATAATCACGTACTCTCTATCCATTTGTCGAGTGTAATTCGATGTACAATAATCACGTACTCTCTATCCATTTGTTGAGTGTAATTCGATGTACAATAATCACGTACTCTCTATCCATTTGTTAGTGTATTTCGATGTACAATAATCACGTACTCTCTATCCATTTGTCGAGTGTAATTCGATGTACAATAATCACGTACTCTCTATCCATTTGTCGAGTGTAATTCGATGTACAATAATCACGTACTCTCTATCCATTTGTTAGTGTATTTCGATGTACAATAATCACGTACTCTCTATCCATTTGTCGAGTGTAATTCGATGTACAATAATCACGTACTCTCTATCCATTTGTTGAGTGTAATTCGATGTACAATAATCACGTACTCTCTATCCATTTCTTAAGTATATTTCGATGTACAATAATCACGTACTCTCTATCCATTTGTTGAGTGTAATTCGATGTACAATAATCACGTACTCTCTATCCATTTTAGTGTAATTCGATGTACAATAATCACGTACTCTCTATCCATTTCTTAGTGTAATTCGATGTACAATAATCACGTACTCTCTATCCATTTGTCGAGTGTATTCGATGTACAATAATCACGTACTCTCTATCCATTTGTGAGTGTAATTCGATGTACAATAATCACGTACTCTCTATCCATTTGTTAGTGTAATTCGATGTACAATAATCACGTACTCTCTATCCATTTGTTGAGTGTAATTCGATGTACAATAATCACGTACTCTCTATCCATTTGTTAGTGTAATTCGATGTACAATAATCACGTACTCTCTATCCATTTGTCGAGTGTATTTCGATGTACAATAATCACGTACTCTCTATCCATTTCTTACGTGTATTTCGATGTACAATAATCACGTACTCTCTATCCATTTGTCGAGTGTAATTCGATGTACAATAATCACGTACTCTCTATCCATTTGTTGAGTGTAATTCGATGTACAATAATCACGTACTCTCTATCCATTTCTTACGTGTAATTCGATGTACAATAAGCACGTACTCTCTATCCATTTGTTGAGTGTTATTCGATGTACAATAATCACGTACTCTCTATCCATTTGTTGAGTGTAATTCGATGTACAATAATCACGTACTCTCTATCCATTTGTTAGTGTAATTCGATGTACAATAATCACGTACTCTCTATCCATTTGTTGAGTGTAATTCGATGTACAATAATCACGTACTCTCTATCCATTTCTTACGTATATTTCGATGTACAATAATCACGTACTCTCTATCCATTTGTCGAGTGTAATTCGATGTACAATAATCACGTACTCTCTATCCATTTGTTGAGTGTAATTCGATGTACAATAATCACGTACTCTCTATCCATTTCTTACGTGTATTTCGATGTACAATAATCACGTACTCTCTATCCATTTGTCGAGTGTAATTCGATGTACAATAATCACGTACTCTCTATCCATTTGTCGAGTGTAATTCGATGTACAATAATCACGTACTCTCTATCCATTTGTTGAGTGTAATTCGATGTACAATAATCACGTACTCTCTATCCATTTGTCGAGTGTAATTCGATGTACAATAATCACGTACTCTCTATCCATTTCTTACGTGTATTTCGATGTACAATAATCACGTACTCTCTATCCATTTCCTACGTGTATTTCGATGTACAATAATCACGTACTCTCTATCCATTTGTCGAGTGTAATTCGATGTACAATAATCACGTACTCTCTATCCATTTGTTAGTGTATTTCGATGTACAATAATCACGTACTCTCTATCCATTTGTTGAGTGTAATTCGATGTACAATAATCACGTACTCTCTATCCATTTCTTACGTGTATTTCGATGTACAATAAGCACGTACTCTCTATCCATTTGTCGAGTGTAATTCGATGTACAATAATCACGTACTCTCTATCCATTTGTTGAGTGTAATTCGATGTACAATAATCACGTACTCTCTATCCATTTCTTACGTGTATTTCGATGTACAATAATCACGTACTCTCTATCCATTTCTACGTATATTTCGATGTACAATAATCACGTACTCTCTATCCATTTCTTAGGTGTAATTCGATGTACAATAATCACGTACTCTCTATCCATTTCGAGTGTAATTCGATGTACAATAATCACGTACTCTCTATCCATTTCTTACGTATATTTCGATGTACAATAATCACGTACTCTCTATCCATTTCCTCGTGTAATTCGATGTACAATAAGCACGTACTCTCTATCCATTTGTCGAGTGTAATTCGATGTACAATAATCACGTACTCTCTATCCATTTGTCGAGTGTATTCGATGTACAATAATCACGAACTCTCTATCCATTTGTTGAGTGTAATTCGATGTACAATAATCACGAACTCTCTATCCATTTCCTAAGTGTAATTCGATGTACAATAATCACGTACTCTCTATCCATTTGTTGAGTGTAATTCGATGTACAATAATCACGTACTCTCTATCCATTTGTTGAGTGTAATTCGATGTACAATAATCACGTACTCTCTATCCATTTCCTAAGTGTAATTCGATGTACAATAATCACGTACTCTCTATCCATTTGTTGAGTGTAATTCGATGTACAATAATCACGTACTCTCTATCCATTTCTTAGTGTAATTCGATGTACAATAATCACGTACTCTCTATCCATTTGTTGAGTGTAATTCGATGTACAATAATCACGTACTCTCTATCCATTTGTCGAGTGTATTCGATGTACAATAATCACGTACTCTCTATCCATTTGTTGAGTGTAATTCGATGTACAATAATCACGTACTCTCTATCCATTTGTTGAGTGTAATTCGATGTACAATAATCACGTACTCTCTATCCATTTGTTGAGTGTAATTCGATGTACAATAATCACGTACTCTCTATCCATTTGTCGAGTGTAATTCGATGTACAATAATCACGTACTCTCTATCCATTTCTAAGTGTAATTCGATGTACAATAATCACGTACTCTCTATCCATTTCTTAGTGTAATTCGATGTACAATAATCACGTACTCTCTATCCATTTGTTAGTGTAATTCGATGTACAATAATCACGTACTCTCTATCCATTTCTTACGTGTATTCGATGTACAATAATCACGTACTCTCTATCCATTTGTTGAGTGTAATTCGATGTACAATAAGCACGTACTCTCTATCCATTTGTCGAGTGTTATTCGATGTACAATAATCACGTACTCTCTATCCATTTGTTGAGTGTAATTCGATGTACAATAATCACGTACTCTCTATCCATTTCTAAGTGTAATTCGATGTACAATAATCACGTACTCTCTATCCATTTGTTGAGTGTAATTCGATGTACAATAATCACGTACTCTCTATCCATTTGTTGAGTGTAATTCGATGTACAATAATCACGTACTCTCTATCCATTTGTCGTGTAATTCGATGTACAATAATCACGTACTCTCTATCCATTTCTTGAGTATAATTCGATGTACAATAATCACGTACTCTCTATCCATTTCTCAGTGTAATTCGATGTACAATAATCACGTACTCTCTATCCATTTCTTAGTATATTTCGATGTACAATAATCACGTACTCTCTATCCATTTCTTACGTGTATTCGATGTACAATAATCACGTACTCTCTATCCATTTGTTGAGTGTAATTCGATGTACAATAAGCACGTACTCTCTATCCATTTGTCGAGTGTAATTCGATGTACAATAATCACGTACTCTCTATCCATTTGTTGAGTGTAATTCGATGTACAATAATCACGTAATCTCTATCCATTTCTAAGTGTATTCGATGTACAATAATCACGTACTCTCTATCCATTTGTTGAGTGTAATTCGATGTACAATAATCACGTACTCTCTATCCATTTGTCGAGTGTAATTCGATGTACAATAATCACGTACTCTCTATCCATTTGTTGAGTGTAATTCGATGTACAATAATCACGTACTCTCTATCCATTTGTCGAGTGTAATTCGATGTACAATAATCACGTACTCTCTATCCATTTGTTAGTGTAATTCGATGTACAATAATCACGTACTCTCTATCCATTTCCTACGTGTATTCGATGTACAATAATCACGTACTCTCTATCCATTTGTCGAGTGTAATTCGATGTACAATAATCACGTACTCTCTATCCATTTGTTGAGTGTTATTCGATGTACAATAATCACGTACTCTCTATCCATTTGTTGAGTGTAATTCGATGTACAATAATCACGTACTCTCTATCCATTTCTTACGTATATTCGATGTACAATAATCACGTACTCTCTATCCATTTGTCGAGTGTAATTCGATGTACAATAATCACGTACTCTCTATCCATTTGTCGAGTGTAATTCGATGTACAATAATCACGTACTCTCTATCCATTTCTACGTGTAATTCGATGTACAATAATCACGTACTCTCTATCCATTTCCTACGTATATTTCGATGTACAATAATCACGTACTCTCTATCCATTTCTTACGTATATTTCGATGTACAATAATCACGTACTCTCTATCCATTTGTCGAGTGTAATTCGATGTACAATAATCACGTACTCTCTATCCATTTGTCGAGTGTATTCGATGTACAATAATCACGTACTCTCTATCCATTTCTTACGTATATTTCGATGTACAATAATCACGTACTCTCTATCCATTTGTTGAGTGTAATTCGATGTACAATAATCACGTACTCTCTATCCATTTCTTAGTATATTTCGATGTACAATAAGCACGTACTCTCTATCCATTTGTCGAGTGTAATTCGATGTACAATAATCACGTACTCTCTATCCATTTCTTAGTGTAATTCGATGTACAATAATCACGTACTCTCTATCCATTTGTCGAGTGTAATTCGATGTACAATAATCACGTACTCTCTATCCATTTGTTGAGTGTAATTCGATGTACAATAAGCACGTACTCTCTATCCATTTGTCGAGTGTTATTCGATGTACAATAATCACGTACTCTCTATCCATTTGTTGAGTGTAATTCGATGTACAATAATCACGAACTCTCTATCCATTTCCTAAGTGTAATTCGATGTACAATAATCACGACTCTCTATCCATTTGTTGAGTGTAATTCGATGTACAATAATCACGTACTCTCTATCCATTTGTGAGTGTAATTCGATGTACAATAATCACGTACTCTCTATCCATTTCCTAGTGTAATTCGATGTACAATAATCACGTACTCTCTATCCATTTGTTGAGTGTAATTCGATGTACAATAATCACGTACTCTCTATCCATTTCCTGAGTGTAATTCGATGTACAATAATCACGAACTCTCTATCCATTTGTTGAGTGTAATTCGATGTACAATAAGCACGTACTCTCTATCCATTTGTCGAGTGTTATTCGATGTACAATAATCACGTACTCTCTATCCATTTGTTGAGTGTAATTCGATGTACAATAATCACGTACTCTCTATCCATTTCCTAAGTGTAATTCGATGTACAATAATCACGTACTCTCTATCCATTTGTTGAGTGTAATTCGATGTACAATAAGCACGTACTCTCTATCCATTTGTCGAGTGTAATTCGATGTACAATAATCACGTACTCTCTATCCATTTCTCAGTGTATTTCGATGTACAATAATCACGTACTCTCTATCCATTTCTCAGTATATTTCGATGTACAATAATCACGTACTCTCTATCCATTTGTTTAGTGTAATTCGATGTACAATAATCACGTACTCTCTATCCATTTCTTACGTGTATATTCGATGTACAATAATCACGTACTCTCTATCCATTTGTTGAGTGTAATTCGATGTACAATAATCACGTACTCTCTATCCATTTCGAGTGTTATTCGATGTACAATAATCACGTACTCTCTATCCATTTGTTGAGTGTAATTCGATGTACAATAATCACGTACTCTCTATCCATTTCCTAGTGTAATTCGATGTACAATAATCACGTACTCTCTATCCATTTGTTGAGTGTAATTCGATGTACAATAATCACGTACTCTCTATCCATTTCCTAAGTGTAATTCGATGTACAATAATCACGTACTCTCTATCCATTTGTTGAGTGTAATTCGATGTACAATAATCACGTACTCTCTATCCATTTGTTGAGTGTAATTCGATGTACAATAATCACGTACTCTCTATCCATTTGTTGAGTGTAATTCGATGTACAATAATCACGTACTCTCTATCCATTTGTAGTGTGTAATTCGATGTACAATAATCACGTACTCTCTATCCATTTGTTGAGTGTAATTCGATGTACAATAATCACGAACTCTCTATCCATTTCCTAAGTGTAATTCGATGTACAATAATCACGTACTCTCTATCCATTTCTCAGTGTAATTCGATGTACAATAATCACGTACTCTCTATCCATTTGTCAGTTATTCGATGTACAATAATCACGTACTCTCTATCCATTTCTTAGTGTATTTCGATGTACAATAATCACGTACTCTCTATCCATTTCTTACGTATATTCGATGTACAATAATCACGTACTCTCTATCCATTTGTTGAGTGTAATTCGATGTACAATAATCACGTACTCTCTATCCATTTGTCGAGTGTAATTCGATGTACAATAATCACGTACTCTCTATCCATTTGTTGAGTGTAATTCGATGTACAATAATCACGTACTCTCTATCCATTTCCTAAGTGTAATTCGATGTACAATAATCACGTACTCTCTATCCATTTGTTGAGTGTAATTCGATGTACAATAAGCACGTACTCTCTATCCATTTGTCGAGTGTAATTCGATGTACAATAATCACGTACTCTCTATCCATTTCCTAAGTGTAATTCGATGTACAATAATCACGAACTCTCTATCCATTTGTTGAGTGTAATTCGATGTACAATAATCACGTACTCTCTATCCATTTGTTGAGTGTAATTCGATGTACAATAATCACGTACTCTCTATCCATTTCTACGTGTAATTCGATGTACAATAATCACGTACTCTCTATCCATTTGTTGAGTGTAATTCGATGTACAATAATCACGTACTCTCTATCCATTTCCTGAGTGTAATTCGATGTACAATAATCACGTACTCTCTATCCATTTGTTGAGTGTAATTCGATGTACAATAATCACGTACTCTCTATCCATTTGTCGAGTGTAATTCGATGTACAATAATCACGTACTCTCTATCCATTTGTTGAGTGTAATTCGATGTACAATAATCACGAACTCTCTATCCATTTCCTAAGTGTAATTCGATGTACAATAATCACGTACTCTCTATCCATTTGTTGAGTGTAATTCGATGTACAATAATCACGTACTCTCTATCCATTTCGAGTGTAATTCGATGTACAATAATCACGTACTCTCTATCCATTTGTTGAGTGTAATTCGATGTACAATAATCACGAACTCTCTATCCATTTCCTAAGTGTAATTCGATGTACAATAATCACGAACTCTCTATCCATTTGTCGAGTGTAATTCGATGTACAATAATCACGTACTCTCTATCCATTTCTCACGTATATTTCGATGTACAATAATCACGTACTCTCTATCCATTTCTCACGTGTAATTCGATGTACAATAATCACGTACTCTCTATCCATTTCTTACGTATATTTCGATGTACAATAATCACGTACTCTCTATCCATTTGTTACGTATATTCGATGTACAATAATCACGTACTCTCTATCCATTTGTTGAGTGTAATTCGATGTACAATAATCACGTACTCTCTATCCATTTGTCGAGTGTTATTCGATGTACAATAATCACGTACTCTCTATCCATTTGTTGAGTGTAATTCGATGTACAATAATCACGTACTCTCTATCCATTTCCTAAGTGTAATTCGATGTACAATAATCACGAACTCTCTATCCATTTGTTGAGTGTAATTCGATGTACAATAATCACGTACTCTCTATCCATTTGTTGAGTGTAATTCGATGTACAATAATCACGTACTCTCTATCCATTTGTTGAGTGTAATTCGATGTACAATAATCACGAACTCTCTATCCATTTCCTAGTGTAATTCGATGTACAATAATCACGTACTCTCTATCCATTTGTTGAGTGTAATTCGATGTACAATAATCACGAACTCTCTATCCATTTCTAAGTGTAATTCGATGTACAATAATCACGAACTCTCTATCCATTTGTTGAGTGTAATTCGATGTACAATAATCACGTACTCTCTATCCATTTGTCGAGTGTTATTCGATGTACAATAATCACGTACTCTCTATCCATTTGTTGAGTGTAATTCGATGTACAATAATCACGAAATCTCTATCCATTTCCTAAGTGTAATTCGATGTACAATAATCACGTACTCTCTATCCATTTGTTGAGTGTAATTCGATGTACAATAAGCACGTACTCTCCTATCCATTTGTCGAGTGTTATTCGATGTACAATAATCACGTACTCTCTATCCATTTGTTGAGTGTAATTCGATGTACAATAATCACGTACTCTCTATCCATTTCTAAGTGTAATTCGATGTACAATAATCACGAACTCTCTATCCATTTGTCGAGTGTAATTCGATGTACAATAATCACGTACTCTCTATCCATTTCTCACATATTTTTCGATGTACAATAATCACGTACTCTCTATCCATTTCTCACATATATTTCGATGTACAATAATCACGTACTCTCTATCCATTTCTTACCTATATTTCGATGTACAATAATCACGTACTCTCTATCCATTTCTTACGAATATTCGATGTACAATAATCACGAACTCTCTATCCATTTGTTGAGTGTAATTCGATGTACAATAAGCACGTACTCTCTATCCATTTGTCGAGTGTTATTCGATGTACAATAATCACGTACTCTCTATCCATTTGTTGAGTGTAATTCGATGTACAATAATCACGAAATCTCTATCCATTTCCTAAGTGTAATTCGATGTACAATAATCACGAACTCTCTATCCATTTGTTGAGTGTAATTCGATGTACAATAAGCACGTACTCTCTATCCATTGTCGAGTGTTATTCGATGTACAATAATCACGTACTCTCTATCCATTTGTTGAGTGTAATTCGATGTACAATAATCACGAACTCTCTATCCATTTCCTAAGTGTAATTCGATGTACAATAATCACGAACTCTCTATCCATTTGTTGAGTGTAATTCGATGTACAATAATCACGTACTCTCTATCCATTTGTTGAGTGTAATTCGATGTACAATAATCACGTACTCTCTATCCATTTGTTGAGTGTAATTCGATGTACAATAATCACGAACTCTCTATCCATTTCCTAAGTGTAATTCGATGTACAATAATCACGAACTCTCTATCCATTTGTTGAGTGTAATTCGATGTACAATAAGCACGTACTCCTATCCATTTGTCGAGTGTTATTCGATGTACAATAATCACGTACTCTCTATCCATTTGTTGAGTGTAATTCGATGTACAATAATCACGAACTCTCTATCCATTTCCTAAGTGTAATTCGATGTACAATAATCACGTACTCTCTATCCATTTGTTGAGTATTTTCGATGTACAATAATCACGTACTCTCTATCCATTTCTCAGTGTAATTCGATGTACAATAATCACGTACTCTCTATCCATTTCTTAGTGTATTTCGATGTACAATAATCACGTACTCTCTATCCATTTCTTAGTGTATTCGATGTACAATAATCACGAACTCTCTATCCATTTGTTGAGTGTAATTCGATGTACAATAAGCACGTACTCTCTATCCATTTGTCGAGTGTTATTCGATGTACAATAATCACGTACTCTCTATCCATTTGTTGAGTGTAATTCGATGTACAATAATCACGAACTCTCTATCCATTTGTTAGTGTAATTCGATGTACAATAATCACGTACTCTCTATCCATTTGTTGAGTGTAATTCGATGTACAATAATCACGTACTCTCTATCCATTTGTTAAGTGTAATTCGATGTACAATAATCACGTACTCTCTATCCATTTGTTGAGTGTAATTCGATGTACAATAATCACGAACTCTCTATCCATTTCCTAAGTGTAATTCGATGTACAATAATCACGTACTCTCTATCCATTTGTTGAGTGTAATTCGATGTACAATAATCACGTACTCTCTATCCATTTGTCGAGTGTTATTCGATGTACAATAATCACGTACTCTCTATCCATTTGTTGAGTGTAATTCGATGTACAATAATCACGAACTCTCTATCCATTTCTAAGTGTAATTCGATGTACAATAATCACGAACTCTCTATCCATTTGTTGAGTGTAATTCGATGTACAATAAGCACGTACTCTCTATCCATTTGTCGAGTGTTATTCGATGTACAATAATCACGTACTCTCTATCCATTTGTTGAGTGTAATTCGATGTACAATAATCACGAACTCTCTATCCATTTCCTAAGTGTAATTCGATGTACAATAATCACGAACTCTCTATCCATTTGTTGAGTGTAATTCGATGTACAATAAGCACGTACTCTCTATCCATTTCCGACAATGTTGATTCGATGTACAATAATCACGTACTCTCTATCCATTTGTTGAGTGTAATTCGATGTACAATAATCACGTACTCTCTATCCATTTCTTAGTGTAATTCGATGTACAATAATCACGTACTCTCTATCCATTTGTTAGTGTAATTCGATGTACAATAATCACGAACTCTCTATCCATTTGTTGAGTGTAATTCGATGTACAATAAGCACGTACTCTCTATCCATTTGTCGAGTGTTATTCGATGTACAATAATCACGTACTCTCTATCCATTTGTTGAGTGTAATTCGATGTACAATAATCACGAACTCTCTATCCATTTCCTAAGTGTAATTCGATGTACAATAATCACGTACTCTCTATCCATTTGTTGAGTGTAATTCGATGTACAATAATCACGTACTCTCTATCCATTTGTCGAGTGTAATTCGATGTACAATAATCACGTACTCTCTATCCATTTGTTGAGTGTAATTCGATGTACAATAATCACGTACTCTCTATCCATTTCTAAGTGTAATTCGATGTACAATAATCACGTACTCTCTATCCATTTGTTGAGTGTAATTCGATGTACAATAATCACGAACTCTCTATCCATTTCCTAAGTGTAATTCGATGTACAATAATCACGTACTCTCTATCCATTTGTTGAGTGTAATTCGATGTACAATAAGCACGTACTCTCTATCCATTTGTCGAGTGTTATTCGATGTACAATAATCACGTACTCTCTATCCATTTGTTGAGTGTAATTCGATGTACAATAATCACGTACTCTCTATCCATTTCCTAAGTGTAATTCGATGTACAATAATCACGAACTCTCTATCCATTTGTTGAGTGTAATTCGATGTACAATAATCACGTACTCTCTATCCATTTGTCGAGTGTAATTCGATGTACAATAATCACGTACTCTCTATCCATTTGTTGAGTGTAATTCGATGTACAATAATCACGAACTCTCTATCCATTTCTAAGTGTAATTCGATGTACAATAATCACGAACTCTCTATCCATTTCTCAGTGTAATTCGATGTACAATAATCACGTACTCTCTATCCATTTCTTACGTAATTTCGATGTACAATAATCACGTACTCTCTATCCATTTGTTAAGTATATTTCGATGTACAATAATCACGTACTCTCTATCCATTTGTTAGTGTAATTCGATGTACAATAATCACGTACTCTCTATCCATTTGTCGAGTATTCGATGTACAATAATCACGTACTCTCTATCCATTTGTTGAGTGTAATTCGATGTACAATAATCACGTACTCTCTATCCATTTGTCGAGTGTAATTCGATGTACAATAATCACGTACTCTCTATCCATTTGTTGAGTGTAATTCGATGTACAATAATCACGAACTCTCTATCCATTTCTAAGTGTAATTCGATGTACAATAATCACGTACTCTCTATCCATTTGTTGAGTGTAATTCGATGTACAATAATCACGTACTCTCTATCCATTTGTCGAGTGTAATTCGATGTACAATAATCACGTACTCTCTATCCATTTGTTGAGTGTAATTCGATGTACAATAATCACGTACTCTCTATCCATTTCTAAGTGTAATTCGATGTACAATAATCACGTACTCTCTATCCATTTGTTGAGTGTAATTCGATGTACAATAATCACGAACTCTCTATCCATTTGTTGAGTGTAATTCGATGTACAATAATCACGTACTCTCTATCCATTTGTTGAGTGTAATTCGATGTACAATAATCACGAACTCTCTATCCATTTGTTGAGTGTAATTCGATGTACAATAATCACGTACTCTCTATCCATTTGTTGAGTGTAATTCGATGTACAATAATCACGTACTCTCTATCCATTTGTCGAGTGTAATTCGATGTACAATAATCACGTACTCTCTATCCATTTGTTGAGTGTAATTCGATGTACAATAATCACGTACTCTCTATCCATTTGTAAGTGTAATTCGATGTACAATAATCACGTACTCTCTATCCATTTGTCGAGTGTAATTCGATGTACAATAATCACGTACTCTCTATCCATTTGTTGAGTGTAATTCGATGTACAATAATCACGAACTCTCTATCCATTTCCTAAGTGTAATTCGATGTACAATAATCACGAACTCTCTATCCATTTGTTGAGTGTAATTCGATGTACAATAATCACGAACTCTCTATCCATTTGTTGAGTGTAATTCGATGTACAATAATCACGTACTCTCTATCCATTTGTTGAGTGTAATTCGATGTACAATAATCACGTACTCTCTATCCATTTGTTGAGTGTAATTCGATGTACAATAATCACGTACTCTCTATCCATTTCCTAAGTGTAATTCGATGTACAATAATCACGTACTCTCTATCCATTTGTTGAGTGTAATTCGATGTACAATAATCACGAACTCTCTATCCATTTCCTAGTGTAATTCGATGTACAATAATCACGAACTCTCTATCCATTTGTTGAGTGTAATTCGATGTACAATAAGCACGTACTCTCTATCCATTTGTCGAGTGTTATTCGATGTACAATAATCACGTACTCTCTATCCATTTGTTGAGTGTAATTCGATGTACAATAATCACGAACTCTCTATCCATTTGTTGAGTGTAATTCGATGTACAATAATCACGTACTCTCTATCCATTTGTTGAGTGTAATTCGATGTACAATAAGCACGTACTCTCTATCCATTTGTCGAGTGTATTCGATGTACAATAATCACGTACTCTCTATCCATTTGTTGAGTGTAATTCGATGTACAATAATCACGAAATCTCTATCCATTTCCTAAGTGTAATTCGATGTACAATAATCACGTACTCTCTATCCATTTGTCGAGTGTAATTCGATGTACAATAATCACGTACTCTCTATCCATTTCTCAGTATTTTTCGATGTACAATAATCACGTACTCTCTATCCATTTGTTAGTATATTTCGATGTACAATAATCACGTACTCTCTATCCATTTCTTACGAATTTCGATGTACAATAATCACGTACTCTCTATCCATTTGTTGAGTGTAATTCGATGTACAATAATCACGTACTCTCTATCCATTTGTCGAGTGTTATTCGATGTACAATAATCACGTACTCTCTATCCATTTGTTGAGTGTAATTCGATGTACAATAATCACGAACTCTCTATCCATTTCCTAAGTGTAATTCGATGTACAATAATCACGAACTCTCTATCCATTTGTTGAGTGTAATTCGATGTACAATAAGCACGTACTCTCTATCCATTTGTCGAGTGTAATTCGATGTACAATAATCACGTACTCTCTATCCATTTGTTGAGTGTAATTCGATGTACAATAATCACGAACTCTCTATCCATTTCCTAGTGTAATTCGATGTACAATAATCACGAACTCTCTATCCATTTGTTGAGTGTAATTCGATGTACAATAATCACGTACTCTCTATCCATTTGTTGAGTGTAATTCGATGTACAATAATCACGTACTCTCTATCCATTTGTTGAGTGTAATTCGATGTACAATAATCACGAACTCTCTATCCATTTCCTAAGTGTAATTCGATGTACAATAATCACGTACTCTCTATCCATTTGTTGAGTGTAATTCGATGTACAATAATCACGTACTCTCTATCCATTTCCTAAGTGTAATTCGATGTACAATAATCACGAACTCTCTATCCATTTGTTGAGTGTAATTCGATGTACAATAAGCACGTACTCCCTATCCATATGTCGAGTGTTATTCGATGTACAATAATCACGTACTCTCTATCCATTTGTTGAGTGTAATTCGATGTACAATAATCACGAACTCTCTATCCATTTCCTAAGTGTAATTCGATGTACAATAATCACGAACTCTCTATCCATTTGTCGAGTGTAATTCGATGTACAATAATCACGTACTCTCTATCCATTTCTCACATATTTTCGATGTACAATAATCACGTACTCTCTATCCATTTCTCACATATATTTCGATGTACAATAATCACGTACTCTCTATCCATTTCTTAGTGTAATTCGATGTACAATAATCACGTACTCTCTATCCATTTCTTACGTGTATTCGATGTACAATAATCACGAACTCTCTATCCATTTGTTGAGTGTAATTCGATGTACAATAATCACGTACTCTCTATCCATTTGTCGAGTGTATTCGATGTACAATAATCACGTACTCTCTATCCATTTGTTGAGTGTAATTCGATGTACAATAATCACGAACTCTCTATCCATTTGTTGAGTGTAATTCGATGTACAATAAGCACGTACTCTCTATCCATTTGTCGAGTGTAATTCGATGTACAATAATCACGTACTCTCTATCCATTTGTTGAGTGTAATTCGATGTACAATAATCACGAACTCTCTATCCATTTCCTAAGTGTAATTCGATGTACAATAATCACGAACTCTCTATCCATTTGTTGAGTGTAATTCGATGTACAATAAGCACGTACTCTCTATCCATTTGTCGAGTGTAATTCGATGTACAATAATCACGTACTCTCTATCCATTTGTTGAGTGTAATTCGATGTACAATAATCACGAACTCTCTATCCATTTCCTAAGTGTAATTCGATGTACAATAATCACGAACTCTCTATCCATTTGTTGAGTGTAATTCGATGTACAATAATCACGAACTCTCTATCCATTTGTTGAGTGTAATTCGATGTACAATAATCACGTACTCTCTATCCATTTGTTGAGTGTAATTCGATGTACAATAATCACGTACTCTCTATCCATTTCCTAAGTGTAATTCGATGTACAATAATCACGTACTCTCTATCCATTTGTTGAGTGTAATTCGATGTACAATAATCACGTACTCTCTATCCATTTGTTGAGTGTAATTCGATGTACAATAATCACGTACTCTCTATCCATTTGTCGAGTGTTATTCGATGTACAATAATCACGTACTCTCTATCCATTTGTTGAGTGTAATTCGATGTACAATAATCACGAACTCTCTATCCATTTCCTAAGTGTAATTCGATGTACAATAATCACGTACTCTCTATCCATTTCTCACATGTTTTTCGATGTACAATAATCACGTACTCTCTATCCATTTCTCACATATATTCGATGTACAATAATCACGTACTCTCTATCCATTTCTTAAGTATATTTCGATGTACAATAATCACGTACTCTCTATCCATTTCTTACGAATATTCGATGTACAATAATCACGAACTCTCTATCCATTTGTTGAGTGTAATTCGATGTACAATAATCACGTACTCTCTATCCATTTGTCGAGTGTTATTCGATGTACAATAATCACGTACTCTCTATCCATTTGTTGAGTGTAATTCGATGTACAATAATCACGAACTCTCTATCCATTTCCTAAGTGTAATTCGATGTACAATAATCACGACTCTCTATCCATTTGTTGAGTGTAATTCGATGTACAATAAGCACGTACTCTCTATCCATTTGTCGAGTGTTATTCGATGTACAATAATCACGTACTCTCTATCCATTTGTTGAGTGTAATTCGATGTACAATAATCACGAACTCTCTATCCATTTCCTAAGTGTAATTCGATGTACAATAATCACGAACTCTCTATCCATTTGTTGAGTGTAATTCGATGTACAATAATCACGTACTCTCTATCCATTTGTTGAGTGTAATTCGATGTACAATAATCACGTACTCTCTATCCATTTGTTGAGTGTAATTCGATGTACAATAATCACGTACTCTCTATCCATTTGTTGAGTGTAATTCGATGTACAATAATCACGAAATCTCTATCCATTTCTAAGTGTAATTCGATGTACAATAATCACGTACTCTCTATCCATTTGTTGAGTGTAATTCGATGTACAATAATCACGTACTCTCTATCCATTTCCTAAGTGTAATTCGATGTACAATAATCACGAACTCTCTATCCATTTGTTGAGTGTAATTCGATGTACAATAAGCACGTACTCTCTATCCATTTGTCGAGTGTTATTCGATGTACAATAATCACGTACTCTCTATCCATTTGTTGAGTGTAATTCGATGTACAATAATCACGAACTCTCTATCCATTTGTTAAGTGTAATTCGATGTACAATAATCACGAACTCTCTATCCATTTGTTGAGTGTAATTCGATGTACAATAATCACGTACTCTCTATCCATTTGTCGAGTGTTATTCGATGTACAATAATCACGTACTCTCTATCCATTTGTTGAGTGTAATTCGATGTACAATAA
This sequence comes from Parascaris univalens, assembly GCA_037576465.1. Lineage (NCBI taxonomy): Eukaryota > Metazoa > Nematoda > Chromadorea > Rhabditida > Ascarididae > Parascaris > Parascaris univalens. The sequence continues at coordinate 44,360,936 of CM075173.1, read as the reverse complement.
TCACGAACTCTCTATCCATTTCCTAAGTGTAATTCGATGTACAATAATCACGAACTCTCTATCCATTTGTCGAGTGTAATTCGATGTACAATAATCACGTACTCTCTATCCATTTCTCAGTATAATTCGATGTACAATAATCACGTACTCTCTATCCATTTGTTGAGTGTATTTCGATGTACAATAATCACGTACTCTCTATCCATTTCTTACGTGTAATTCGATGTACAATAATCACGAACTCTCTATCCATTTGTTGAGTGTAATTCGATGTACAATAAGCACGTACTCTCTATCCATTGTCGAGTGTTATTCGATGTACAATAATCACGTACTCTCTATCCATTTGTTGAGTGTAATTCGATGTACAATAATCACGAAATCTCTATCCATTTCCTAAGTGTAATTCGATGTACAATAATCACGAACTCTCTATCCATTTGTTGAGTGTAATTCGATGTACAATAATCACGTACTCTCTATCCATATGTCGAGTGTTATTCGATGTACAATAATCACGTACTCTCTATCCATTTGTTGAGTGTAATTCGATGTACAATAATCACGAAATCTCTATCCATTTCCTAAGTGTAATTCGATGTACAATAATCACGAACTCTCTATCCATTTGTTGAGTGTAATTCGATGTACAATAATCACGAAATCTCTATCCATTTCCTAAGTGTAATTCGATGTACAATAATCACGAACTCTCTATCCATTTGTCGAGTGTAATTCGATGTACAATAATCACGTACTCTCTATCCATTTCTCACATATTTTTCGATGTACAATAATCACGTACTCTCTATCCATTTGTCACAGTATATTTCGATGTACAATAATCACGTACTCTCTATCCATTTCTTACCTATATTTCGATGTACAATAATCACGTACTCTCTATCCATTTCTTACGAATATCTCGATGTACAATAATCACGAACTCTCTATCCATTTGTTGAGTGTAATTCGATGTACAATAAGCACGTACTCTCTATCCATTTGTCGAGTGTTATTCGATGTACAATAATCACGTACTCTCTATCCATTTGTTGAGTGTAATTCGATGTACAATAATCACGAACTCTCTATCCATTTCCTAAGTGTAATTCGATGTACAATAATCACGAACTCTCTATCCATTTGTTGAGTGTAATTCGATGTACAATAATCACGTACTCTCTATCCATTTGTTGAGTGTTATTCGATGTACAATAATCACGTACTCTCTATCCATTTGTTGAGTGTAATTCGATGTACAATAATCACGAACTCTCTATCCATTTCCTAAGTGTAATTCGATGTACAATAATCACGAACTCTCTATCCATTTGTTGAGTGTAATTCGATGTACAATAATCACGAACTCTCTATCCATTTGTTGAGTGTAATTCGATGTACAATAATCACGTACTCTCTATCCATTTGTTGAGTGTAATTCGATGTACAATAATCACGAAATCTCTATCCATTTCCTAAGTGTAATTCGATGTACAATAATCACGTACTCTCTATCCATTTGTTGAGTGTAATTCGATGTACAATAATCACGAAATCTCTATCCATTTCCTAAGTGTAATTCGATGTACAATAATCACGAACTCTCTATCCATTTGTTGAGTGTAATTCGATGTACAATAAGCACGTACTCCCTATCCATATGTCGAGTGTTATTCGATGTACAATAATCACGTACTCTCTATCCATTTGTTGAGTGTAATTCGATGTACAATAATCACGAAATCTCTATCCATTTCCTAAGTGTAATTCGATGTACAATAATCACGAACTCTCTATCCATTTGTCGAGTGTAATTCGATGTACAATAATCACGTACTCTCTATCCATTTCTCACATATTTTTCGATGTACAATAATCACGTACTCTCTATCCATTTCTCACATATATTTCGATGTACAATAATCACGTACTCTCTATCCATTTCTTACCTATATTTCGATGTACAATAATCACGTACTCTCTATCCATTTCTTACGAATATTCGATGTACAATAATCACGAACTCTCTATCCATTTGTTGAGTGTAATTCGATGTACAATAATCACGTACTCTCTATCCATTTGTCGAGTGTAATTCGATGTACAATAATCACGTACTCTCTATCCATTTGTTGAGTGTAATTCGATGTACAATAATCACGAACTCTCTATCCATTTCCTAAGTGTAATTCGATGTACAATAATCACGAACTCTCTATCCATTTGTTGAGTGTAATTCGATGTACAATAATCACGAAATCTCTATCCATTTCCTAAGTGTAATTCGATGTACAATAATCACGTACTCTCTATCCATTTGTTGAGTGTAATTCGATGTACAATAAGCACGTACTCTCTATCCATTTGTCGAGTGTTATTCGATGTACAATAATCACGTACTCTCTATCCATTTCCTAAGTGTAATTCGATGTACAATAATCACGAACTCTCTATCCATTTGTTGAGTGTAATTCGATGTACAATAAGCACGTACTCTCTATCCATATGTCGAGTGTTATTCGATGTACAATAATCACGTACTCTCTATCCATTTGTTGAGTGTAATTCGATGTACAATAATCACGTAACTCTCTATCCATTTCCTAAGTGTAATTCGATGTACAATAATCACGAACTCTCTATCCATTTGTCGAGTGTAATTCGATGTACAATAAGCACGTACTCTCTATCCATTTGTCGAGTGTTATTCGATGTACAATAATCACGTACTCTCTATCCATTTGTTGAGTGTAATTCGATGTACAATAATCACGTACTCTCTATCCATTTCCTAAGTGTAATTCGATGTACAATAATCACGAACTCTCTATCCATTTGTTGAGTGTAATTCGATGTACAATAATCACGTACTCTCTATCCATTTGTTAGTGTAATTCGATGTACAATAATCACGTACTCTCTATCCATTTCTTACGTGTATTTCGATGTACAATAATCACGTACTCTCTATCCATTTGTTGAGTGTAATTCGATGTACAATAATCACGTACTCTCTATCCATTTGTTGAGTGTAATTCGATGTACAATAATCACGTACTCTCTATCCATTTCTTAGTGTAATTCGATGTACAATAATCACGTACTCTCTATCCATTTGTCGAGTGTAATTCGATGTACAATAATCACGTACTCTCTATCCATTTCTTACGTGTATTTCGATGTACAATAATCACGTACTCTCTATCCATTTGTTGAGTGTAATTCGATGTACAATAATCACGTACTCTCTATCCATTTCTCACAGTGTAATTCGATGTACAATAATCACGTACTCTCTATCCATTTGTTAGTGTAATTCGATGTACAATAATCACGTACTCTCTATCCATTTGTTGAGTGTAATTCGATGTACAATAATCACGAACTCTCTATCCATTTCCTAAGTGTAATTCGATGTACAATAATCACGAACTCTCTATCCATTTGTTGAGTGTAATTCGATGTACAATAATCACGTACTCTCTATCCATTTCCTACGTATATTTCGATGTACAATAATCACGTACTCTCTATCCATTTGTCGAGTGTTATTCGATGTACAATAATCACGTACTCTCTATCCATTTGTTGAGTGTAATTCGATGTACAATAATCACGAACTCTCTATCCATTTCTTAAGTAATTCGATGTACAATAATCACGTACTCTCTATCCATTTCTTACGTATATTTCGATGTACAATAAGCACGTACTCTCTATCCATTTGTTGAGTGTAATTCGATGTACAATAATCACGAACTCTCTATCCATTTCCTAAGTGTAATTCGATGTACAATAATCACGAACTCTCTATCCATTTGTTGAGTGTAATTCGATGTACAATAATCACGTACTCTCTATCCATTTCTAGTATATTTCGATGTACAATAATCACGTACTCTCTATCCATTTCTTAGTATATTTCGATGTACAATAATCACGTACTCTCTATCCATTTCTTAGTGTAATTCGATGTACAATAAGCACGTACTCTCTATCCATTTGTCGAGTGTAATTCGATGTACAATAATCACGAACTCTCTATCCATTTTTTAAGTGTAATTCGATGTACAATAATCACGAACTCTCTATCCATTTGTTGAGTGTAATTCGATGTACAATAATCACGAACTCTCTATCCATTTGTTGAGTGTAATTCGATGTACAATAATCACGTACTCTCTATCCATTTCTTACGTATATTTCGATGTACAATAATCACGTACTCTCTATCCATTTGTCGAGTGTAATTCGATGTACAATAATCACGTACTCTCTATCCATTTCTCACATATATTTCGATGTACAATAATCACGTACTCTCTATCCATTTCTTACCTATATTTCGATGTACAATAATCACGTACTCTCTATCCATTTGTCGAGTGTATTCGATGTACAATAATCACGTACTCTCTATCCATTTGTTGAGTGTAATTCGATGTACAATAATCACGTACTCTCTATCCATTTCCTAAGTGTAATTCGATGTACAATAATCACGAACTCTCTATCCATTTGTTGAGTGTAATTCGATGTACAATAATCACGTACTCTCTATCCATTTCTCACAGTGTATTTCGATGTACAATAATCACGTACTCTCTATCCATTTCTTACGTATATTCGATGTACAATAATCACGTACTCTCTATCCATTTGTCGAGTGTAATTCGATGTACAATAATCACGTACTCTCTATCCATTTCTTAGTGTAATTCGATGTACAATAATCACGTACTCTCTATCCATTTCTTAGTGTATTTCGATGTACAATAATCACGTACTCTCTATCCATTTGTGAGTGTAATTCGATGTACAATAATCACGTACTCTCTATCCATTTCAAGTGTATTTCGATGTACAATAATCACGTACTCTCTATCCATTTCTTAGTGTATTTCGATGTACAATAATCACGTACTCTCTATCCATTTCTTACGTATATTTCGATGTACAATAATCACGTACTCTCTATCCATTTGTCGAGTGTTATTCGATGTACAATAATCACGTACTCTCTATCCATTTGTGAGTGTAATTCGATGTACAATAATCACGAAATCTCTATCCATTTCGTGTAATTCGATGTACAATAATCACGTACTCTCTATCCATTTGTTGAGTGTAATTCGATGTACAATAATCACGTACTCTCTATCCATTTCTTTCGTATATTTCGATGTACAATGTACAATAATCACGTACTCTCTATCCATTTCTTACGTATATTTCGATGTACAATAAGCACGTACTCTCTATCCATTTGTCGAGTGTTATTCGATGTACAATAATCACGTACTCTCTATCCATTTGTTGAGTGTAATTCGATGTACAATAATCACGAACTCTCTATCCATTTCCTAAGTGTAATTCGATGTACAATAATCACGAACTCTCTATCCATTTGTTGAGTGTAATTCGATGTACAATAATCACGTACTCTCTATCCATTTCTTAGTGTAATTCGATGTACAATAATCACGTACTCTCTATCCATTTGTCGAGTGTAATTCGATGTACAATAATCACGAACTCTCTATCCATTTGTTGAGTGTAATTCGATGTACAATAATCACGTACTCTCTATCCATTTCTTACGTGTATTTCGATGTACAATAATCACGTACTCTCTATCCATTTGTCGAGTGTAATTCGATGTACAATAATCACGTACTCTCTATCCATTTCTTAGTGTATTTCGATGTACAATAAGCACGTACTCTCTATCCATTTGTCGAGTGTAATTCGATGTACAATAATCACGAACTCTCTATCCATTTCCTAAGTGTAATTCGATGTACAATAATCACGAACTCTCTATCCATTTGTGAGTGTAATTCGATGTACAATAATCACGTACTCTCTATCCATTTACGTATATTTCGATGTACAATAAGCACGTACTCTCTATCCATTTGTCGAGTGTTATTCGATGTACAATAATCACGTACTCTCTATCCATTTGTTGAGTGTAATTCGATGTACAATAATCACGAACTCTCTATCCATTTCCTAAGTGTAATTCGATGTACAATAATCACGTACTCTCTATCCATTTGTTAAGTGTAATTCGATGTACAATAATCACGTACTCTCTATCCATTTCTTACGTATATTTCGATGTACAATAAGCACGTACTCTCTATCCATTTCTTACGTATATTTCGATGTACAATAAGCACGTACTCTCTATCCATTTGTCGAGTGTTATTCGATGTACAATAATCACGTACTCTCTATCCATTTGTTGAGTGTAATTCGATGTACAATAATCACGTACTCTCTATCCATTTCTAACGTATATTTCGATGTACAATAAGCACGTACTCTCTATCCATTTCTTACGTATATTTCGATGTACAATAAGCACGTACTCTCTATCCATTTGTTGAGTGTAATTCGATGTACAATAATCACGTACTCTCTATCCATTTTTAGTATAATTCGATGTACAATAATCACGTACTCTCTATCCATTTGTTGAGTGTAATTCGATGTACAATAATCACGTACTCTCTATCCATTTGTTGAGTGTAATTCGATGTACAATAATCACGTACTCTCTATCCATTTGTTGAGTGTAATTCGATGTACAATAATCACGTACTCTCTATCCATTTCTTACGTATATTTCGATGTACAATAAGCACGTACTCTCTATCCATTTGTCGAGTGTTATTCGATGTACAATAATCACGTACTCTCTATCCATTTGTTGAGTGTAATTCGATGTACAATAATCACGAACTCTCTATCCATTTCCTAAGTGTAATTCGATGTACAATAATCACGTACTCTCTATCCATTTCTTACGTATATTTCGATGTACAATAAGCACGTACTCTCTATCCATTTGTCGAGTGTAATTCGATGTACAATAATCACGTACTCTCTATCCATTTGTCGAGTGTAATTCGATGTACAATAATCACGAACTCTCTATCCATTTGTTGAGTGTAATTCGATGTACAATAATCACGTACTCTCTATCCATTTCTCACGTATATTTCGATGTACAATAATCACGTACTCTCTATCCATTTCGAGTGTATTCGATGTACAATAATCACGTACTCTCTATCCATTTCTTAGTGTAATTCGATGTACAATAAGCACGTACTCTCTATCCATTTGTAGTGTATATTCGATGTACAATAATCACGTACTCTCTATCCATTTGTCGAGTGTAATTCGATGTACAATAATCACGAACTCTCTATCCATTTGTTGAGTGTAATTCGATGTACAATAATCACGTACTCTCTATCCATTTCCTAGTGTATTTCGATGTACAATAATCACGTACTCTCTATCCATTTCTTACGTATATTTCGATGTACAATAAGCACGTACTCTCTATCCATTTGTCGAGTGTAATTCGATGTACAATAATCACGTACTCTCTATCCATTTCTCACATATATTTCGATGTACAATAATCACGTACTCTCTATCCATTTCTTACGTATATTTCGATGTACAATAATCACGTACTCCCTATCCATTTGTTGAGTGTAATTCGATGTACAATAATCACGTACTCTCTATCCATTTGTTAGTGTATTTCGATGTACAATAATCACGTACTCTCTATCCATTTCTTACGTGTATTTCGATGTACAATAATCACGTACTCTCTATCCATTTGTTGAGTGTAATTCGATGTACAATAATCACGAACTCTCTATCCATTTCTAAGTGTAATTCGATGTACAATAATCACGTACTCTCTATCCATTTCTTACGTATAATTCGATGTACAATAAGCACGTACTCTCTATCCATTTCCTACGTATATTTCGATGTACAATAAGCACGTACTCTCTATCCATTTCTTAGTGTATATTTCGATGTACAATAATCACGTACTCTCTATCCATTTGTTAGTGTAATTCGATGTACAATAATCACGTACTCTCTATCCATTTCTAGTGTAATTCGATGTACAATAATCACGTACTCTCTATCCATTTCTTACGTATATTTCGATGTACAATAATCACGTACTCTCTATCCATTTCTCAGTATATTTCGATGTACAATAATCACGTACTCTCTATCCATTTCTCGAGTATATTCGATGTACAATAATCACGTACTCTCTATCCATTTGTCAGTGTAATTCGATGTACAATAATCACGTACTCTCTATCCATTTCTTAGTGTAATTCGATGTACAATAATCACGTACTCTCTATCCATTTGTTGAGTGTAATTCGATGTACAATAATCACGTACTCTCTATCCATTTGTTGAGTGTAATTCGATGTACAATAATCACGTACTCTCTATCCATTTCCTAGTGTAATTCGATGTACAATAATCACGTACTCTCTATCCATTTGTTGAGTGTAATTCGATGTACAATAATCACGTACTCTCTATCCATTTGTCAGTGTAATTCGATGTACAATAATCACGTACTCTCTATCCATTTCTTAAGTGTAATTCGATGTACAATAATCACGTACTCTCTATCCATTTCTTGAGTGTAATTCGATGTACAATAATCACGTACTCTCTATCCATTTCTTACGTATATTTCGATGTACAATAATCACGTACTCTCTATCCATTTCTTACGTATATTTCGATGTACAATAAGCACGTACTCCCTATCCATTTGTCGAGTGTTATTCGATGTACAATAATCACGTACTCTCTATCCATTTGTTGAGTGTAATTCGATGTACAATAATCACGAACTCTCTATCCATTTCTAAGTGTAATTCGATGTACAATAATCACGTACTCTCTATCCATTTCTTACGTAATTCGATGTACAATAAGCACGTACTCTCTATCCATTTGTTGAGTGTAATTCGATGTACAATAATCACGTACTCTCTATCCATTTCTTAGTTTATTTCGATGTACAATAATCACGTACTCTCTATCCATTTTTCGAGTGTAATTCGATGTACAATAATCACGTACTCTCTATCCATTTGTTGAGTGTAATTCGATGTACAATAATCACGTACTCTCTATCCATTTGTTGAGTGTAATTCGATGTACAATAATCACGTACTCTCTATCCATTTCTTACTTATATTTCGATGTACAATAAGCACGTACTCTCTATCCATTTGTCGAGTGTTATTCGATGTACAATAATCACGTACTCTCTATCCATTTGTTGAGTGTAATTCGATGTACAATAATCACGTACTCTCTATCCATTTCTTACGTATATTTCGATGTACAATAATCACGTACTCTCTATCCATTTGTTAGTGTAATTCGATGTACAATAATCACGTACTCTCTATCCATTTCTTACGTATAATTCGATGTACAATAAGCACGTACTCTCTATCCATTTGTCGAGTGTAATTCGATGTACAATAATCACGAACTCTCTATCCATTTGTTGAGTGTAATTCGATGTACAATAATCACGTACTCTCTATCCATTTGTTGAGTGTAATTCGATGTACAATAATCACGTACTCTCTATCCATTTCTCGAGTGTATTCGATGTACAATAAGCACGTACTCTCTATCCATTTGTCGAGTGTAATTCGATGTACAATAATCACGTACTCTCTATCCATTTGTTGAGTGTAATTCGATGTACAATAATCACGAACTCTCTATCCATTTGTAGTGTAATTCGATGTACAATAATCACGTACTCTCTATCCATTTCTTGAGTGTAATTCGATGTACAATAATCACGTACTCTCTATCCATTTCTACGTATATTTCGATGTACAATAAGCACGTACTCTCTATCCATTTCTTACGTATATTTCGATGTACAATAAGCACGTACTCTCTATCCATTTGTCGAGTGTAATTCGATGTACAATAATCACGTACTCTCTATCCATTTCTTGAGTGTAATTCGATGTACAATAATCACGTACTCTCTATCCATTTCTTACGTATATTTCGATGTACAATAAGCACGTACTCTCTATCCATTTCTTAGTGTAATTCGATGTACAATAAGCACGTACTCTCTATCCATTTGTTGAGTGTAATTCGATGTACAATAATCACGTACTCTCTATCCATTTTTCGTATATTTCGATGTACAATAATCACGTACTCTCTATCCATTTGTTGAGTGTAATTCGATGTACAATAATCACGTACTCTCTATCCATTTGTTGAGTGTAATTCGATGTACAATAATCACGTACTCTCTATCCATTTGTTGAGTGTAATTCGATGTACAATAATCACGTACTCTCTATCCATTTCTTACGTATATTTCGATGTACAATAAGCACGTACTCTCTATCCATTTGTTAGTGTATATTCGATGTACAATAATCACGTACTCTCTATCCATTTGTTGAGTGTAATTCGATGTACAATAATCACGAACTCTCTATCCATTTCCTAAGTGTAATTCGATGTACAATAATCACGTACTCTCTATCCATTTCTTACGTATATTTCGATGTACAATAAGCACGTACTCTCTATCCATTTGTCGAGTGTAATTCGATGTACAATAAGCACGTACTCCCTATCCATTTGTCGAGTGTTATTCGATGTACAATAATCACGTACTCTCTATCCATTTGTTGAGTGTAATTCGATGTACAATAATCACGTACTCTCTATCCATTTCTCAGTGTAATTCGATGTACAATAATCACGTACTCTCTATCCATTTGTCGAGTGTAATTCGATGTACAATAATCACGTACTCTCTATCCATTTGTTGAGTGTAATTCGATGTACAATAAGCACGTACTCTCTATCCATTTCGAGTTTATTTCGATGTACAATAATCACGTACTCTCTATCCATTTGTTGAGTGTAATTCGATGTACAATAATCACGAACTCTCTATCCATTTCCTGAGTGTAATTCGATGTACAATAATCACGTACTCTCTATCCATTTGTCGCGTGTATTTCGATGTACAATAATCACGTACTCTCTATCCATTTCTTACGTATATTTCGATGTACAATAAGCACGTACTCTCTATCCATTTGTCGAGTGTAATTCGATGTACAATAATCACGTACTCTCTATCCATTTCTCAGTGTATTTCGATGTACAATAATCACGTACTCTCTATCCATTTCTTACGTATATTTCGATGTACAATAAGCACGTACTCTCTATCCATTTGTTAGTGTAATTCGATGTACAATAATCACGTACTCTCTATCCATTTGTTGAGTGTATTCGATGTACAATAATCACGTACTCTCTATCCATTTCTTAAGTGTAATTCGATGTACAATAATCACGTACTCTCTATCCATTTGTTGAGTGTAATTCGATGTACAATAATCACGTACTCTCTATCCATTTGTCGAGTGTAATTCGATGTACAATAATCACGTACTCTCTATCCATTTGTCGAGTGTTATTCGATGTACAATAATCACGTACTCTCTATCCATTTCCTGAGTGTAATTCGATGTACAATAATCACGTACTCCCTATCCATTTCTAAGTGTAATTCGATGTACAATAATCACGTACTCTCTATCCATTTGTTGAGTGTAATTCGATGTACAATAATCACGTACTCTCTATCCATTTCCTAAGTGTAATTCGATGTACAATAATCACGTACTCTCTATCCATTTGTTGAGTGTAATTCGATGTACAATAATCACGTACTCTCTATCCATTTCCGAGTGTAATTCGATGTACAATAATCACGTACTCTCTATCCATTTCCTACGTATATTTCGATGTACAATAAGCACGTACTCTCTATCCATTTCTTACGTATATTTCGATGTACAATAAGCACGTACTCTCTATCCATTTGTTGAGTGTAATTCGATGTACAATAATCACGTACTCTCTATCCATTTGTAGTGTAATTCGATGTACAATAATCACGTACTCTCTATCCATTTCTTACGTATATTTCGATGTACAATAAGCACGTACTCTCTATCCATTTGTCGAGTGTAATTCGATGTACAATAAGCACGTACTCCCTATCCATTTGTCGAGTGTTATTCGATGTACAATAATCACGTACTCTATCCATTTGTTGAGTGTAATTCGATGTACAATAATCACGAACTCCCTATCCATTTCCTAAGTGTAATTCGATGTACAATAATCACGAACTCTCTATCCATTTGTTGAGTGTAATTCGATGTACAATAATCACGTACTCTCTATCCATTTCTTACGTATATTTCGATGTACAATAAGCACGTACTCTCTATCCATTTGTCGAGTGTTATTCGATGTACAATAATCACGTACTCTCTATCCATTTGTCGCGTGTTATTCGATGTACAATAATCACGTACTCTCTATCCATTTCTTACGTATATTTCGATGTACAATAATCACGTACTCTCTATCCATTTCTTACGTATATTTCGATGTACAATAATCACGTACTCTCTATCCATTTGTTCGATGTGTAATTCGATGTACAATAAGCACGTACTCTCTATCCATTTGTCGAGTGTAATTCGATGTACAATAAGCACGTACTCCCTATCCATTTGTCGAGTGTTATTCGATGTACAATAATCACGTACTCTCTATCCATTTCTCACATATATTTCGATGTACAATAATCACGTACTCTCTATCCATTTCTTACGTATATTTCGATGTACAATAAGCACGTACTCCCTATCCATTTGTTGAGTGTAATTCGATGTACAATAATCACGTACTCTCTATCCATTTCTCACATATATTTCGATGTACAATAATCACGTACTCTCTATCCATTTCTTACGTATATTTCGATGTACAATAAGCACGTACTCTCTATCCATTTGTCGAGTGTAATTCGATGTACAATAAGCACGTGCTCCTATCCATTTGTCGAGTGTTATTCGATGTACAATAATCACGTACTCTCTATCCATTTCTCACATATATTTCGATGTACAATAATCACGTACTCTCTATCCATTTCTTACGTATATTTCGACGTACAATAAGCACGTACTCCCTATCCATTTGTTGAGTGTAGTTCGATGTACAACAATCACGTACTCTCTATCCATTTCTTACTCATATTTCGATGTACAATAAGCACGTACTCTCTATCCACTTGTTGAGTGTAATTCGATGTACAATAATCACGAACTCTCTATCCATTTCCTAAGTGTAATTCGATGTACAATAATCACGTACTCTCTATCCATTTCTTACCTATATTTCGATGTACAATAATCACGTACTCTCTATCCATTTCTTACGTATATTTCGACGCACAATAAGCACGTACTCCCTATCCATTTGTTGAGTGTAATTCGATGTACAACAATCACGTACTCTCTATCCATTTCTTACGTATATTTCGATGTACAATAAGCACGTACTCTCTATCCACTTGTTGAGTGTAATTCGATGTACAATAATCACGAACTCTCTATCCATTTCCTAAGTGTAATTCGATGTACAATAATCACGAACTCTCTATCCATTTGTTGAGTGTAATTCGATGTACAATAAGCACGTACTCTCTATCCATTTCCTACGTATATTTCGATGTACAATAAGCACGTACTCTCTATCCATTTCTTACGTATATTTCGATGTACAATAAGCACGTACTCCCTATCCATTTGTCGAGTGTTATTCGATGTACAATAATCACGTACTCTATCCATTTGTTGAGTGTAATTCGATGTACAATAATCACGAAATCCCCATCCATTTCCTAAGTGTAATTCGATGTACAATAATCACGAACTCTCGATCCATTTGTTGAGTGTAATTCGATGTACAATAAGCACGTGCTCTCTATCCATTTCCTACGTATATTTCGATGTACAATAAGCACGTACTCTCTATCCATTTCTTACGTATATTTCGATGTACAATAAGCACGTACTCTCTATCCATTTGTCGAGTGTTATTCGATGTACAATAATCACGTACTCTATCCATTTGTTGAGTGTAATTCGATGTACAATAATCACGAAATCCCTATCCATTTCCTAAGTGTAATTCGATGTACAATAATCACGAACTCTCTATCCATTTGTTGAGTGTAATTCGATGTACAATAATCACGTACTCTCTATCCATTTCTTACGTATATTTCGATGTACAATAAGCACGTACTCTCTATCCATTTGATGTACAATAAGCACGTACTCTCTATCCATTTGTCGAGTGTAATTCGATGTACAATAATCACGAACTCTCTATCCATTTCCTAAGTGTAATTCGATGTACAATAATCACGAACTCTCTATCCATTTGTTGAGTGTAATTCGATGTACAATAATCACGAACTCTCTATCCATTTCTTACGTATATTTCGATGTACAATAAGCACGTACTCCCTATCCATTTGTCGAGTGTTATTCGATGTACAATAATCACGTACTCTCTATCCATTTCTTACGTATATTTCGACGTACAATAAGCACGTACTCCCTATCCATTTGTCGAGTGTTATTCGATGTACAATAATGACGTACTCTATCCATTTGTTGAGTGTAATTCGATGTACAATAATCACGAAATCCCTATCCATTTCCTAAGTGTAATTCGATGTACAATAATCACGAACTCTCTATCCATTTGTTGAGTGTAATTCGATGTACAATAATCACGTACTCTCTATCCATTTCTTACGTATATTTCGATGTACAATAAGCACGTACTCTCTATCCATTTCTTACATATATTTCGATGTAGAATAAGCACGTACTCTCTATCCATTTGTCGAGTGTAATTCGATGTACAATAATCACGAACTCTCTATCCATTTCCTAAGTGTAATTCGATGTACAATAATCACGAACTCTCTATCCATTTGTTGAGTGTAATTCGATGTACAATAGTCACGAACTCTCTATCCATTTGTTGAGTGTAATTCGATGTACAATAATCACGTACTCTCTATCCCTTTCTTACGTATATTTCGATGTACAATAAGCACGTACTCTCTATCCATTTGTCGAGTGTAATTCGATGTACAATAATCACGTACTCTCTATCCATTTCTCACATATATTTCGATGTACAATAATCACGTACTCTCTATCCATTTGTTGAGTGTAATTCGATGCACAATAATCACGAACTCTCTATCCATTTCCTAAGTGCAATTCGATGTACAATAATCACGTACTCTCTATCCATTTCTTACGTATATTTCGATGTACAATAAGCACGTACTCTCTATCCATTTGTCGAGTGTAATTCGATGTACAATAAGCACGTACTACCTATCCATTTGTCGCGTGTTATTCGATGTACAATAATCACGAACTCTCTCTCCATTTGTTGAGTGTAATTCGATGTACAATAATCACGTACTCTCTATCCATTTCTTACGTATATTTCGATGTACAATAAGCACGTACTCTCTATCCATTTGTCGAGTGTAATTCGATGTACTATAATCACGTACTCTCTATCCATTTCTCACATATATTTCGATGTACAATAATCACGAACTCTCTATCCATTTCTTAAGTGTAATTCGATGTACAATAATCACGAACTCTCTATCCATTTGTTGAGTGTAATTCGATGTACAATAATCACGAACTCTCTATCCATTTCCTAAGTGTAATTGGATGTACAATAATCACGAACTCTCTATCCATTTGTTGAGTGTAATTCGATGTACAATAATCACGTACTCTCTATCCATTTCTTACGTATATTTCGATGTACAATAAGCACGTACTCTCTATCCATTTCTTACTTATATTTCGATGTACAATAAGCACGTACTCTCTATCCATTTGTCGAATGTAATTCGATGTACAATAAGTACGTACTCCCTGTCCATTTGTCGAGTGTTATTCGATGTACAATAATCACGTACTCTCTATCCATTTGTTGAGTGTAATTCGATGTACAATAATCACGAACTCTCTATCCATTTCTTACGTATATTTCGATGTACAATAAGCACGTACTCTCTATCCATTTCTTACGTATATTTCGATGTACAATAAGCACGTACTCTCTATCCATTTCTTACTTATATTTCGATGTACAATAAGCACGTACTCTCTATCCATTTGTCGAATGTAATTCGATGTACAATAAGTACGTACTCCCTGTCCATTTGTCGAGTGTAATTCGATGTACAATAATCACGTACTCTCTATCCATTTCTTACGTATATTTCGATGTACAATAAGCACGTACTCTCTATCCATTTCTTACTTATATTTCGATGTACAATAAGCACGTACTCTCTATCCATTTGTCGAATGTAATTCGATGTACAATAAGTACGTACTCCCTGTCCATTTGTCGAGTGTTATTCGATGTACAATAATCACGTACTCTCTATCCATTTGTTGAGTGTAATTCGATGTACAATAATCACGTACTCTCTATCCATTTCTTACGTATATTTCGATGTACAATAAGCACGTACTCTCTATCCATTTCTTACGTATATTTCGATGTACAATAAGCACGTACTCTCTATCCATTTCATACTTATATTTCGATGTACAATAAGCCGTACTCCCTGTCCATTTGTCGAGTGTTATTCGATGTACAATAATCACGAACTCTCTATCCATTTCCTGAGTGTAATTCGATGTACAATAATCACGTACTCTCTATCCATTTGTTGAGTGTAATTCGATGTACAATAATCACGTACTGTCTATCCATTTCTTACGTATATTTCGATGTACAATACGCACGTACTCTCTATCCATTTCTTACGTATATTTCGATGTACAATAAGCACGCACTCTCTATTAAATTTGTCGAGTGTTATTCGATGTACAATAATCACGTACTCTCTATCCATTTGTTGAGTGTATTTCGATGCACAATAATCACGTACTCTCTATCCATTTGTTGAGTGTAATTCGATGTACAATAATCACGTACTGTCTATCCATTTCTTACGTATATTTCGATGTACAATAAGCACGTACTCTCTATCCATTTGTCGAGTGTAATTCGATGTACAATAAGCACGTACTCCCTATCCATTTGTCGAGTGTTATTCGATGTACAATAATCACGAACTCTCTATCGATGTACAATAATCACGTACTCTCTATCCATTTCTTACGTATATTTCGATGTACAATTACTCTCTATCCATTTGAGTGTAATTCGATGTACAATAATCACGTCTCTATCCATTTCTCAATTCGATGTACAATAATCACGTACTCTCTATCCATTTCGTATATTTCGATGTACAATAAGCACGTACTCTCTATCCATTTGTCGAGTGTAATTCGATGTACAATAAGCACGTACTCCCTATCCATTTGTCGAGTGTTATTCGATGTACAATAATCACGTACTCTCTATCCATTTGTTGAGTGTAATTCGATGTACAATAATCACGTACTGTCTATCCATTTCTTACGTATATTTCGATGTACAATAAGCACGTACTCTCTATTAAATTTGTCGAGTGTTATTCGATGTACAATAATCACGTACTCTCTATCCATTTGTTGAGTGTAATTCGATGCACAATAATCACGAACTCTCTATCCATTTCCTAAGTGCAATTCGATGTACAATAATCACGTACTCTCTATCCATTTCTTACGTATATTTCGATGTACAATAAGCACGTACTCTCTATCCATTTGTCGAGTGTAATTCGATGTACAATAAGCACGTACTCCCTATCCATTTGTCGAGTGTTATTCGATGTACAATAATCACGAACTCTCTCTCCATTTGTTGAGTGTAATTCGATGTACAATAATCACGTACTCTCTATCCATTTCTTACGTATATTTCGATGTACAATAAGCACGTACTCTCTATCCATTTGTCGAGTGTAATTCGATGTACAATAATCACGAACTCTCTATCCATTTCCTAAGTGTAATTCGATGTACAATAATCACGAACTCTCTATCCATTTGTTGAGTGTAATTCGATGTACAATAATCACGAACTCTCTATCCATTTCCTAAGTGTAATTCGATGTACAATAATCACGAACTCTCTATCCATTTCTTACGTATATTTCGATGTACAATAAGCACGTACTCTCTATCCATTTCTTACGTGTATTTCGATGTACAATAAGCACGTACTCTCTATCCATTTGTCGAGTGTAATTCGATGTACAATAATCACGAACTCTCTATCCATTTCCTAAGCGTAATTCGATGTACAATAATCACGAACTCTCTATCCATTTGTTGAGTGTAATTCGATGTACAATAATCAGGAACTCTCTATCCATTTCCTAAGTGTAATTCGATGTACAATAATCACGAACTCTCTATCCATTTCTTACGTTTATTTCGATGTACAATAAGCACGTACTCTCTATCCATTTCTTACGTATATTTCGATGTACAATAAGCACGTACTCTCTATCCATTTGTTGAGTGTAATTCGATGTACAATAATCACGAACTCTCTATCCATTTCCTAAGTGTAATTCGATGTACAATAATCATGAACTCTCTATCCATTTCTTACGTATATTTCGATGTACAATAAGCACGTACTCTCTATCCATTTCTTACGTATATTTCGATGTACAATAATCACGAACTCTCTATCCATTTGTTGAGTGTAATTCGATGTACAATAATCACGAACTCTCTATCCATTTCCTAAGTGTAATTCGATGTACAATAATCACGAACTCTCTATCCATTTCTTACGTATATTTCGATGTACAATAAGCACGTACTCTCTATCCATTTCTTACGTATATTTCGATGTACAATAAGCTCGTACTCTCTATCCATTTGTAGAGTGTAATTCGATGTACAATAATCACGAACTCTCTAGCCATTTCCTAAGTGTAATTCGATGTACAATAATCACGAACTCTCTATCCATTTCTTACGTATATTTCGATGTACAATAAGCACGTACTCTCTATCCATTTCTTACGTATATTTCGATGTACAATAAGCACGTACTCTCTATCCATTTCTTACGTATATTTCGATGTACAATAAGCACGTACTCTCTATCCATTTCTTACTTATATTTCGATGTACAATAAGCACGTGCTCTCTATCCATTTGTCGAGTGTAATTCGATGTACAATAAGCACGTACTCCCTATCCATTTGTCGAGTGTTATTCGATGTACAATAATCACGTACTCTCTACCCATTTCTCACATATATTTCGATGTACAATAATCACGTACTCTCTATCCATTTCTTAGGTATATTTCGATGTACAATAAGCACGTACTCTCTATCCATTTCTTACGTATATTTCGATGTACAATAAGCACGTACTCTCTAGCCATTTCTTACTTATATTTCGATGTGCAATAAGCACGTACTCTCTATCCATTTCCTAAGTGTAATTCGATGTACAATAATCACGTACTCTCTATCCATTTCTTACGTATATTTCGATGTACAATAAGCACGTACTCTCTATCCATTTCCTGAGTGTAATTCGATGTACAATAATCACGAACTCTCTATCCATTTGTTGAGTGTAATTCGATGTTCAATAATCACGTACTCTCTATCCATTTCTTACGTATATTTCGATGTACAATAAGCACGTACTCTCTATCCATTTCTTACGTATATTTCGATGTACAATAAGCACGTACTCTCTATCCATTTCTTACTTATATTTCGATGTACAATAAGCACGTACTCTCTATCCATTTGTCGAGTGTAATTCGATGTACAATAATCACGAACTCTCTATCCATTTCCTAAGTGTAATTCGATGTACAATAATCACGAACTCTCTATCCGTTTGTTGAGTGTAATTCGATGTACAATAATCACGAACTCTCTATCCATTTCTTACGTATATTTCGATGTACAATAAGCACGTACTCTCTATCCATTTGTCGAATGTAATTCGATGTACAATAATCACGAACTCTCTATCCATTTCCTAAGTGCAATTCGATGTACAATAATCACGAACTCTCTATCCATTAGTTGAGTGTAATTCGATGCGCAATAATCACGTACTCTCTATCCATTTCTTACGTATATTTCGATGTACAATAAGCACGTACTCTCTATCCATTTCTTACGTATATTTCGATGTACAATAAGCACGTACTCTCTATCCATATGTCGAGTGTAATTCGATGTACAATAATCACGTACTCTCTATCCATTTCTTACGTATATTTCGATGTACAATAAGCACGTACTCTCTATCCATTTCTTACGTATATTTCGATGTACAATAAGCACGTACTCTCTATCCATTTGTCGAGTGTAATTCGATGTACAATAATCACGTACTCTCTATCCATTTGTTGAGTGTAATTCGATGTACAATAACCACGTACTCTCTATGCATTTGTTACGTGTGATTCGATACACAATAACCACGTTCTCTTTATGTATTTGTTACGTGTAATTCGACTTGCAAAGTTCTTAACTGAGAAAGATGGCAGAATGCTGGATTTCTCTGAAACAGAATATTTCTGGCTGAAATATTTCAACGATTGTTCCCAATCTCAGTAAGCCAGCCGTAATATCTTTACTTTCTTGAATTACCTGAATTTTTATTGCGTCTCTTTCTTTTTTTTGTTATTGTACGCTGTTTTTTCGCATATTGCGATGTTGTTATGCCTCAGTGCACTCACGGAATTTCCATCCAACACTCTCCTCACTTCGGTCTTCGTGGTACTATGGAAGTAGCTGCAGCTAGTGCTGCACTGATGATATGAGGATTCGATGATAGCATGCCATTGTATGATGATGCTGTTTCACCGATATGGCACCCACGGAAATGCTGCTGTTTGATGACAGTTTCACAGTCCTCACATTTGCATTTGTCTGCGAGACAGCGGCTTTTAGTAAATGTTGCCGCAACGTCATGATGCCACCAGCGAAAAAGTGATTTCAGCCCGTCGCGTATGACGGTATCGTCGTGCCACTGATAAGACGGCGAACTTCGTGCTAATAGCGCATAGTACAACAGTTGCTCTTCATTGGTGCAGTTTTATGTGCTAATAATGCCAAAATATGTAGTGCTGTCCATCGGTGAAATAATGAGACGGCAACTGCCTAATAAGCTGCACGCTTTCATAATTATTTTGTGCTGCTGATGAAGCAGCCGTTTACACTAACTGCGTGATGCTGTGCTGTCGTTTATGTACGTTACAAGCATGCAACCTATCCATGTATTTCCCTGAGACAATTGAAAGGGCTCGCAAAACAAACACAGTACCGACTTCCGAAAATAAAGCTCAATTCCAACAAAAACCATGACATAAATGATATACTTGACGTATTCCACATCGGGTACTCTAACCTACAAACGTCGCAAATAAAAAGAATGATCAACAAAAAAGGACTAGTTAAAAAAGGAGAGATCCAGAGAAAGAAAGAATGGAAGTTAATTCAGGCGCATAACATGATTAAAGCGCAATTTTCATCAATCAAAACAGAACGTGAAAAGAATTCTTAACAAAACGCATATAAACCACCGCACCATTTTCTTCTAAAACACTCGGCAACTAGACAGTGAACGAGATGTGATCTCCAGAGATAGATAATTCATTGCATAGCATCAGATTCGCGAAAAGAAATAAATAACCTGTGCAGAAACACCGCCTAATAGCCTCTCCAGACTTTTCAAGTTGAAAAGGTTGCCACCAATGGGCATTTTTATCTCAGATTTGGTTGACTGGGCTGCTTCCAGGAAATCAACTCCCATTTCGAAACTTGAAAGAGAACAAGAACTCATTCTTCCTGCAATAGCTGTTCTCATGAAACACTGAGGTCCAGCGATTGACCTTCTATAAGGCCATCTGGTAGATATCACGTCTAGAGCGTTCCTCTGAGTATAAATAACATCATTCGACGCTTACGTGGGTCAAGCTTAACTGCTGACTAATAAATCTGGCCAAGTTTATATCAGTTTGGTAGACATGATTTAAAACGAATAAGAGGAGGGCACCTCCTATCGTGATGTGTGCCGCATTGTGAATAATACCCGAAGTGCTCCCAAATATCTGCAATGAACGACTTTACTACTAACGATAACTATAAGGAAAATATACAATTAAAATAGTGGAGATCAACTTAAGGCATTTTCTCGACCTTTTCAGTTTCAAAAAGCTTTATGGGGCTCAAGTGGTTCAAATGAGGAAATTCAGTCCCTTCCTGTACCACTGGGTTCATTACTCGATGATTAAAATCGACCCACCATTGCTTACCTCATAAAACAGTTAGCGGAAGAATTTTAAAAAGAAAGAAATTTTAATTTCAGTATAGCCTAAGCAGACCGGCCACCCACTTGATTAAAATCGTTGAATATTCAGACACCGCAACTGAAAACATGTGAATTCCTAGTTTCATCTTCAAATTTCTTCCCCTCCTTTAGCAAAAGTATAAAAATGAGAAAATATAACTCACAAGGAGCGAGAGCGAAGATAAGGCCAGGCAGAACAGAAGAAGTATCACGGTGGATGGCGCTGGTAAGGATGCGCACATATTCACTCCGTATGAAGAGAACAGCCGTCTTGTATGAGTCCAACTGAACTCACGAAACTATTTTTTGACGGTAAAAATATTTCACATTCTGTTCACAGTTGGTTCAAACGAGCGAACATCTCCTCAACCTACATCGCTAACACAACCAATCCACATCTCGAAATCCTCTCAAGCTCAAATGCTTCGGAGGCGAAAAATAAGAACGATATTAAGAAGAGAATGGGAACCTATCGAAGCTGTCTGAAACAACAACTGTTCTACTCGAGTTGGCGTTCTAAAGATCGAATCAAAAACTTCAAAAACTGATGTTTAATGACGAACAATGAGCTCGGAATCTGATGATTAAAAACAACGAAATAGTGCGTCACATGAGGAGATCAAATATGAATGGCACAACACACATTACCAAACAAGAAGAATAACAAATCTTCAAAACTGCCATGGATTCTCTTACACCACTGTCCCTGTTCTATCTCATAAATAAACGCCACGCCGAATTCCACCACTATTCCACGTCTGATTTAGAACGATGACCAAGTAATGCAGTCATTTAGAAAAAACGAAGAGAAGGATGACCTAGCCTTTGAAAACTGTGAGTTAACGTTCATTCACAACAATCGACTTTTGGTCACAAGTGGTTTTCATCACTAACTTTCAGATATTTCACAAACAAAAACGGCCAAGACGGTAACGGTCGAGGCATTTCTGATTCTTCGAAACGAAAGATTTTTCTGGATGAGAAAATTTCGAAAATCTGCTAAAGTCAGAGAGTGCCCTTATATCTCTAAATGACAGCTACGGTGTTCGGCAGACGTGACAAGAAAATTTCTCAAGCACAATCACCCATTATCATCCTTTTCTTCTACCTCCATCCGCAAGTGCTCTAAAAATACAGAATGTCCATATCTCTGTGGCACTTTTCTTGAGAGCAATAAAATTAGCCAAAGGTGAAGAGACAATGAAACAGTCGTGACTCTTTACCTGTAGCTAATGCGTGCACACATGTTGACGATGTTTGCCAAAATAAGGCCGTAAGAGCCGATATAGAACGAGAGGAGAAACGATAGCAAAACGTGGAGAGGTGATGCAATGAATAAGAACCAACCATGCGAGAACAGCTGCAAGTATCTCTGCTCTTTCATGAACATTAAAAACTTTCACATTTTTCTATCCATAACAGCTATGGATTGTTGCAATAAATAACAGAGAACGTAACGAAAGACCGCATATTTTATTTTCCTTCTGCTCTGCGACCCTCATCCCTTACAGAAGACTCATATCGCTGTAAACCTATCTTTCCTCACCAGTCCTAATGGCTGATGTTTATTGAGTTCGTTCTTTCACTGAAAAAATAAATGATATTACTGTCGAACTTACCGACCATAATACACGTTTTAAAAAATGAGATCAAAGAGGATGAAACGACTGCGACCTGTGCACTATTCATAGTTGCCATGGCGAAACACTCAGTGATACCATTGATTGCAATTATCACGATATACACACAATAGAATCGGAGGATAGCGGCTCCTGAATCGAATCGCTCTTCTCGGAAAAATTATCCCCACAAGCATCACATGATTTAAAGGAAACCCAAAATACTGTAAGCAAGAACAACCTACAAGTGCATATTGCGCGAAATGTGTTTTAATTGATGCTGTCCATCGTAAACTTAGTGCCGGACTAGACCACATAACTGAACACAACGAAATGAGGCTAAAGTGCACCACTTAATTCAAAACTGCGCTGTTTGAAGTGAAGGAATCCAACCTTCAAAAAAAAATTGTTGACTGATTTTATACGGAACATAAGTACCACATATTCTGTTATCAATATCTTCTAACGGATAAACTCGAGAATCTATTTTATCGATCTAGCTCTAACAAATGCTAAATTCTTTCTGCATTATCGTCAGTCTCTTCTCACAAGCAGGTTTCGCTTTTCGACACTGACAGGATGTTTACCTAGCGTAATCGGAGGCAGCTTCTTGGTCGAGGCATCACTGCAGGCTCAGTACAGTATTTGTCGCTTTTCTTAACTTCATTAGCCTACCATAGACGTTTAACGAAACTGTGGTCGCAATCAAATGGGTATGCCCCTTATAAATAGGTTAGTTAGAAAATAAATCCTGCAAAGAAATCAACCTGAATTTCTGCTCAGAAGGTCGCCGCCGTAGATGCTAACAGCGAGCGGAGAATAAGGAATAGCAAAAATGCATACAATAACTCCTGTCATCACCGTAAAATGCAAAAGTCCTTCGAGAGTGGATATTGCCTTCTTCACCTCATCCTCAAATATTTCAATAAAATGGGCCATAAGCAGATATAAAGCAATAATGAGCTGACCAACACTTCGCATGAAACTTGTTAAACTTCACGAAGAAATTCGCAACGACAGAGCGTTATTCTACGGGCTCATTTGTCAATTTAGACAAACATGAGATTTTTTTAAAGCAGCGAGCCCAACCTCACTCAAATAAAGCCATATGTGGACGGCCAAAAATTTCAATTGGCTCACATAGTATTTGTCTAGATTGAAGACTATCGCATCAGCCTAAGCAAATACATGTATACACAAATAACAAAATGAAACTGATGCATACAGCCTATAAATATGCTTAAGAACCATCTCGAATAGCTGATTATAAAGATAGAACTTTTATTACAGGATTACACACCAAAAATGCTGCTCACTCCTTTGAAGGAAGCGAGAAGAGAGAGAACTTCAACACATTCATTAGGGTGAGAAGAGGAAATTTGGGCAATTTCAGCTTTTTACTAAGTGAACTTAGTTGACTGTTCGTTGTTTTTTTTCCGGTAAGACGTCAGTGCGCATCTTTCCTTACATTAATATATGTACGCATTCAGCGATACTCCAACGAATATATAATAATTTGCTTCGCAAAGGTCTTTAGCGTTTCACTGGCATAAAATAAAACATCGCTTAGTTCACAAAGAACACCAAATGTGATAATAACCTGCTGTTGCTTTTCGATAGGCACATCCCTGCGGAGATTCGCCGAAAAGAATAAGTAAGCAGAATGTTCGAGAGGAGCGAGCACTACACGCGCTATCAGACTACCCAATTTGTCCACAGCATCGAAGACCGCTCAAATCGATAACAGTCATTATGATGCACAGAGATGAAATGCTAAACTTTCACTGCCCTCTTCTAAGTGGTCCTCTGCCAAAAATGTTGACATCTTAGTGATATAGCTATAACGTGCAAAGATGTTCGTCTCTCGTCTATATGCATTTACTCACATTTACCAACAATAAGCATCACTTTTTCCCACAAAACCGCTTATTTTCTGATAATATGTCAGTGAAGCGAATTTTATAGAAGTTTGTATGCCACTACACCTGCAAAAGAAATAGATGGAGGATTTCCACGTATCCGATTCGCCAGAAGCGGTCAATAAAGAAGATCGGAGAGGCACAGTGAGTGGAAATGAAATCCCACCTGCAGCCTCATTTCTTTTGGCAAACTTCAGAAAAATTCTGGAATACAGCTCAGTGAAATGATGCCAAGCTTCCGATGAAAAGTAACCATTTATCTGCTTGCTCTAAGCAACAAAATGCGAGCGGATGCAGCAATTAGGCGAATTCGATCGAATTTAAATTGAGATCTTTTCCGCAACGATTCTAGAATATTTAAAAGAGCAGCAGCTTGCACTTAATGGTGAGTAAGTGCTGCGAGAACGTTTTCTCACATGAATAAATCAGCATGCCCATGCTCGACAGGGCAACAACCACTTAATGCTTTTGGTTTGCTATAATTAACCCACTGCTCGTCTCAATAATATCTTATCCCCTTCTTTTCTACTCCCTCTAATGTTCCAGTTGTTAGTTTTGACTGGTGCAAAATGTTTATGTGTAAAGGTTACCCTTATCGGAGAGAGTGAATCGATCAGCGAAAGTTAGAACGTATGAGGTTCCATCAGTCAGAATCTGTTTAAAAGCGGAATGCAAGGCGAACGTGCCTAATACTGACAGATCCTGAAAGAAGTCACGACGAAAATGAGGTCTGAAATGAAAGCAGACTTTCTTTTAAAACATTAAACACGCCATAGCGTCAACTCAAAGACCATCAATACGGCCGCCGAGGTTAAATGTGTCACGCATAAGTGTCATTTTAGCCATCTGATCACTGTGCTTCGGAGAACAGTTCGTTTGCAGCTTACTGTTAACGTTCATGAAGTACTTTAATACCTCAATGATGACTAAATAAGAGGAAAGCTATAAAAATGACAGCGATTACTTAAAAATAAAGTACCGAAATACTATTAGAGGTCAAAAACAACACAGTTTGTACATCGCTACCTGAAGTCAGAATTATTGAAACATAGTCGGCAGAAGCTGAATGAAACATCCTCCAAAACGCTACTCTAGATCCTCATTTGTATAACCTTTCTACCTACAGCCCTAAATATATCAGAAATGACATGAAACATCAGCAAATATTAAAAGAACATGAACGACCAAGACTATATTGAAAGTTATTGAAAAGGCTTATTGCAACATTTAAGAGAACCTTTTTGGAAAATCTCTCACGCAAATTTGGCAACGTAGCGCGAAATGAAGATATGCCAACAATGTGATAACTACGGAGACGTGTCCTTCGAAAAACGAACAAAACACATATAACAAGATAGAATAACGAGGCGAATACCTGGAATATAGGTTACGAATATATTGCAAATAACTGAAGAATATTTCCTTTCTTACAAAAAGTAAACGCTTGACGACTATCGACAGAAGGTCAAAATATAATGGGATAAATAACCGACTGTTGACCAGTTGTTTATCCCGCCCCTAAATAATAAAATAATTGAAACAACCGATAATGAAGTGCGAAAACAGTAAACATAAAGCTGATAACAACAATATCGGCTTCAATGCCTAAGATTTCGGTGTTCACTCGCTTCTCGAGTATAGCATCCGACAATGCAAGTTTACAATCGAGAAGCAGCGAAACCTCTTAACTCCTCAACGCATGTGGGATTTAATTAGTTATGCAAATTTCCTAGACTCATTTAAGCAATCGAAAATCAACCAAATAATGGGCTCCAATAACAAGAAAATGACCTTTCCTAGCACGCT
Organism: Parascaris univalens; assembly: GCA_037576465.1. Classification (NCBI taxonomy): domain Eukaryota; kingdom Metazoa; phylum Nematoda; class Chromadorea; order Rhabditida; family Ascarididae; genus Parascaris; species Parascaris univalens. Next base: position 44,333,489 of record CM075173.1, on the reverse strand, counting down.
CGTATAACCTTAAATGCATAAATCCATCGGCAAATTCTCAGAGATTTCATAAGCACAAAACGAAGGCGGAGAGGCATGCCCTTCATACGGTTTAAGGTTGACGGAAAGGATCCCGTGATAATATAAACCATGCCGCCCTTAGCAGCCCACCTTTACATCATAACAGTTAATTAATTTGCTTAATTAACTAGACAATCATATTGGTTAGAGGTACTTTCCCTAGCAGAGGCAACAACTTTTCTCCTAAGCTATGTGGTCCTTGCCAGCAAAGATACAGCAGAAGCGAAGACTCTTCAACAGAATCCAGCGTGGACGCTGAAACAAAAAGAGGTCCCCAGCAAAGCTGAAGGAGATAGAGCGTAACTCTTCCAATGGCTAAAAAATCGCTTTGTTTTCGCTTTCGAGAATAAGTTTGCTCTACGAACACGACTTCAGAGTCCCCATATATATAAATGAAAAGCTGAATTCCTCTTTTTCAAGTAAAATTCGTTCGAATTTTGGTAAAGCTGCCATCGTAATTTGTCACTTAATGTAATACGCAAAAACGTCAACCCACAGTAGGGTATCCCTTGTGACCACCACACAATTTCGAAATAATGGACATGATCTCGAGCTTACTGACCCTCAAAATTAACCAATCAGTTACCAAAAATACCAAAATCACGCTTACATGCAACACCTCATGAGATGAATGAATCACCTGAGCATAGCAGAAGATGGCGATGTGAGGCATCGGAGTGAAGAAAAGAAACACAACGACGGTTATTCTCTGCGTGACCACCAGCAACCCCTGTGCGACCGCATATTGGGCATCCATCGCGAGCCTCAACGATATAATGACGAATGGCTCGGCGACTGCTTCTAACCACGCCGCAAATCCAAATGTAAATAGCGCCCACTCATATGAATCCACCAATTCTGGCGGTGGAACTGTCGATAACGGTATCCATATCAACGAATATAACGACAGCGCCACCAATGGACAAATCAGTGGCCTGGGATCGAACTAACTCCATATTTGTAATGAACTAAGCTTAGAACTTTAAAGACGTTTCAGAAATTCCACAAATATAAAGTGATAACCAACCGATGAGCACAGAGAATTCTCACAATCGCATACATGACTTATCACTCTCATTTCTCAACTTTTTTTAAAAATTAACAAAAATTGTTTAGAATTAATAGCATAGAGCCTGGAACAGTCACCTTCGCTTCCCGTAAAGAAAAAGGCAAAGAGACACCTCTATCTCTGAGCTGTTTCTAACATGAAGCGACTCCCATCCAATTCCCTTTTACTCCACCCTTTTGCTTCATTCTTCCTCAGTCATTCAAACGCGGAACTGAAACAAATGCTTGAAAGCTTGCCTATTCGAAAACATTTTGTTGATTGTTTCACAGTTTACTTATTTGTTTCATAGGTCGAAGCAGAAGCAAAAAAAGAGGAAAACACCGCAAGCTGCTATCACAACGAATCTGCCTATTTTTATATAAAACAGAAGTCCACATTTCATTTCCGTAAGTGAAACATTAGTAGAGGGATTTCCCGATATGAGGTCAAAAAGGAAGAGAGGAGATACAATGAGTTCGCTACAGCTGGACGAGATCACGACCAAACAATATCAGTATAGCAAATTCAAACAAATATATTTCGCCTCGCTTCAATCTTTCTGCGTATAGTTTGTACGACCATGAACGCTCAGTTTTAGGAGTTCATTCTTTGTCATAACAAACGATACAGCAAATTGCACATAGTTATTGGGCATTCATTTCAACACCACATCAATAACTTTCCTGCTTTCGAGAAAGAAAGAGAATTTCACTGCCTCATAAAACGACCTCCTTCAACAGAAAGATCTAAAGAATTCCACAATTCAGCGGTTCAAAAAGAACGCAATTGGTTAATCTATAAGATTTATGGGCGATTTATTTTTTCTTTATTTTATGCGCTTCTGTGAAAAAGTTTTGTCTTTTTGTGCTGCAACATAGAATCTAAGGCATCAATCGATGTGACCCTCAAGTGACAACCCAATATGTTCAATATGAAAAAAAAGCCAATCGAAGAAATGCACTCACGAGAGCCAAAGATAATTCACAACTCGGGCGAGAGGAACATCATTCGATAGGAACGTTTTTCTGAACGGTTCGCGGACCAGGAAGATCGTTGTCGTATAAAATAATGTTAGACTGAAAAAAAAATCTCTTCTCACCTTCAAACTTTAATAAAATCAACTCACTCATACGCCTACTTGAAATAACAGACTAAAACAGAAGAAATAAAGAATTATCAGATGAGACCACTACAAAGATTTGTAAAACACAAGAGAGAGAGACAAATATTAGTATTTCAATAAAGTGGAATTTATGTAAGGCAAGTGTCGACGTATCGCGACCTTCTTCAAGGCAATCAAGGTACTGGAATTCGATTATCAGAAATATAAACGAGCAAAATAAGAGAGAAAATTATCGAGAAGGTGGAAATTTTAGAGATATTTCTCGAACGAATCACTTCACTTCGTTGAAAAACTTCCGGCAATAAAGCGAACTTCCCTCTTCTACATTTGCTTTTAGAGAGAGCGAAAAAAGGAATGCGAATATTGTGTTAAAAAAGACCAATGCAAAGTACCTCACATTAACGACGCCCAATAAATCGCCGTTGATTCGTCGCAGTAGATACATATTTATGGCAAAAGAAATGAGTCTTGATATGAGCTGCAATCACATTCACCAACTTTGTTCACTGATATACTTCAATGTAATGAAACCTCTCTTGCTCCAAGAGATCACCTCTAACCTCTTGTTCAATTGCTATCGCAATGTTCTTCTGAAGAGAGCACCTGTTATGAAAGTCGCAATCTCCCCCTTGTGCCGCAACGAACGACTGCATTATGCTATATCCCCAATATCATCCCTCCATCCTCTAATGACTGAATATTTTTCAATTCGAATTGCAGTTTGCGGGTCACGAATTCACTCAGCCGCTGCCTTAGATGAACAATCTCTGAGCGGTTAACTCACTGCTCCTTGGGCAGACATCATCACTGGGTTTTCATAGACGATTCTCTTGTGGAGCTCTGCGAAGCTCCTAAATGCTACAAGGAGTTCATAAATTCAATGAGCGACAGTTCACATTACCCAATTCGAACAAAATTTCCTGACTAAAGCTTCAAAAGGTCAAACATCTGGTCACCCTCTCATATCTGACACAAAAAGAGTGAGGAATGAAAGTTGTATTCGTTACAAAGTTTTGCTTCTTAACTGTTCTTTCTGCAGTTGTTGAAGGTGTAACCCGAATCAGACGAAGGTGAAAAACCAAAATTGATCATTTATATCGAAGGGGGGCAAAAAACAGGATATGATGAGGGTGGAGAGTCAACCTGATACGATGTTCTAACAGCAGAGACATAGACAATTGCGGCAAATAGCTGACCTGTCCGCTGAGATTAGGTGCGAAAGAAGATGCCAACGTCGAAGATGCCATCATTATAGGAAACTGCACAGATGTTACAGGTGAAGCTCTGAAATAAGGCAACTCCATGCAATACACTCATTTATAAAGCGATAAAACTTTCGAAAAATTCCGCAAAGAACAAATAACGATAACAAATAGCTAACTAAATTAGCCTTCTACGCGCCGAGGCAAGCCAAGCCCGTTTTTTTGAATATTCTTAGGGTTGCGGAAGGTCCAAATGTCGCGTCAAATTTAAATATGGCTAGGATCATCGCCTCCTTTCCGAACACCGCAACCTCGCTACAGGAATTGCTGGTCACAAGGCTGCGGTAGTGGAAATAGCCTTCTCTTGTGAAATGGACGCTGTAGTCGCCTAACTTCCTCTTCGTGACTCACCACTGCACTGTTCATTCTACGCTGCACATTCCGAAATGAGGTCGCTTCAAAAGGTTCCTCTCATAGAATGAAGACGATTTTTCAGCATCTAATATCACGGGAGGCATATCTGAGGTGATGATGCATGGAGAGATGAGAGAATCGCATCAAACTCGATGCAAAGATGTGTGTGCGCTAGTGAGCCAGGAGGCCAGATTCATTCTAGAAGTAGCTCGCTCAATTGAATGATATCCATATCAACAATAAATCCTGCCCTTCAACAACATTCTTCTGAAAAAACCTGTATCTCTGACACTCAACTATCCGACACAGAATGGCTTCCAAGGGAAGCACAAAATCAGGTTTCAGTAGGCTTCACGCGCCGTTTAGTATACCTACTCTCGCTTACAAGTTGAGAGTACGTAATTCTGGATGTCCTGAAAGGTGCGTTAGGCACTCTAAACAAGTAAAAAGCAATCCCCAAAAGGTAGATAACACCACACAATTTACAACCAATTAATGTTCCCTTCACTCATTTTATTTTAGTTTCGGTGTTTCGGTGATAAAACGAAAAGAGGAAAGATACGACGAGAAAT